>CM035132.1:87764356-88201640 GCA_020205605.1 Panax ginseng | reverse complement strand
TCCTTCCCCTTCTTCAAACTCCGATTTGTCTACATCGTTTTTTAGGAAAAAAAACGTTGTATAATGTGTCAAACTACAACGTTTAAAAAAAGTTGTATAAAGGGTGTCAAATAGATGACACCCTTAACCACGACGTTTCTGATATAACAACCACAACGTTTTTTACGCCTTATCTATTTACTGTTTTGTAGTAGTGTGGAAAATGCATTTGAGAAAGTTATAATAATAAAAACTTCTGAAAAGAGAATGGATAAAATTATTTGAAAGAATATGTAATATTCACAATAGCACCGAGTAGAGGAGGTTTCGGTGATTCCGAGGACGGAGTCCTTATAAGGGGGAGAGGATGTAAGAACCCGAATTTTCAGAAAATATTAAGATAAGAATTTAGTAGATAAAATTCTTAAAGCATGAGATGGGTTCGAACAAGAATATATAAATATGTTACGAGGTATGTGGTATTGTGTTACATAGGGTAATATGAGCTATGTAATAAGTGATGTTGCGTTTAATAAATATATTATTATTATATATTTGTTATAGCTTATAGAGATGAATTAGTAAGAAGATGGATAAGATTTATCTATCGACATTAAATAATTTATAGAATAATTTTATCATAGTAAGTTGGTGACATTAAATATCTTTGATAATCACCAATTTCTTGAGTATATGTACGAGTAAGTATCAAATCTAAGGCAGTCCAACTGTACTCTTTAATGGTGGATGTATGGGAGTTGGGCTAAATTATTCCTTCAGAGAGCGGAGGTATATACGAATTAGTAACCGATCTAACTCACTGTGAAAACAATGTAGACGAGATGGAAACTAATTTGTTGGTTATTTTTGGAAAACCACTTAGTGTACTATATTGAATACTATTAAAGACTCGATGCGTGCTAGGTTTAGACTTGTATATATGTATGTTGTTGACGAGAGAAGAAAATCAATATACCTTTAAATTGGTTAGAGAATTATTAAATAATTTAATACACGGCGAGAAGTGAAGATTAAAGGAATGTATGTATGTGTTATATATATCTTGAATTATGGAAAGAAATTAGATATATATACATGAGATCTTTATAATTAACTAACTATTAAAGGAAATAGAATTTGAACATGAAGTTAATCTCTAAATCATTGACGAATGTTGTGGTAGATGTTAGTTAACTGGTATAGCAAGTTAGTAATTTAAAAGTATGAAGTATTCATGAATTGAAGCTAAGGTTCGCTCTTTCAGCGAGGTAGTGCATTCGCCTCTAAACTTGGTGTGGCAGCAATTGCTACTTTTCCAAGCTTATGACCAAAGGCAATCACTATGCATGATTCGTAGGAAGTCCTGAGTTAGTTTCTGAAAGTTAAAATGTAAGAAATGGGTACTAAGGACTCATAGGGATACATGTATACATCTATATACGTATATGGATGTATAAGGGAAGTATTTGAATACATATGTATAAAGACTAGTATGTTAGCATTATGTACAAGTGAGATAATAAAATGTAACATGGTGCAATAGACCAATCTCATGACCCTTAGAAATGTTGAAAATTGAAGTTAAATAAGCTTGCTAGATAGATCATATGATAGCAATGATGGTTAGCCTAATGGCTAGGGTACAATGAATAGTAGTAGTTGGTGGGAGTTAGCCACCAACTCTTCTTTCCCCCTTGTGTAATGACCATATGAGGGTAATAGATTGGTTATGAATAAAGACCATTAAATTAGTGCTAGTATATAAGCTATGAGAACATATAATGTAATGATATTACATTATGACCATATTATAAGATGTAATGTTAAGAATAATATTATTTTGTGAGATTGTATTATTATAAGATTGTGGACTATTAATTACTAAGTTCACATAAGTAGGTCTTGTGTGGCATAACTAGGGAAGTTAAATCAAAGGGAGATTTAATGGGAAGTATTAAAAGAAAATATATGGTGAGTTAATAAATAATTGATATTAATTATCATTATGATAATTTGGTATATTTGAGATGATAAATTTTATTGAAAATGATGGATTGAGAATATCCAACTAAATTATAATTAGCCCAATTAAAATATTATTTGGACTAGCCCAATGTACATGAGATATAAGATTATATATGGGTGTATATTTAAAATATAAGTATACTTCTTATATGTGGGTAGGTACATATATATGTATATATATGTGACCATAACTTAATTTAATGTAGTAATGATTATAATTGATTTAACAAGCCCAAAAGGAATTTGTCTTAGTAAAATTAGACCCATTTTTACTGATAAATTAGAGAATTATAAGCTTTTGTCCCATATTCATTGACCATAATATGTATCAGCTGTGAGTTAGGCCATTGGCTTAGTCTACTGTTAATAATGAAAGTTGAGAGCTGATGATAGCTAGAGGAACGGAGGAGGAGGGAGTGGGTTACCAACTCTTCATTGCCCTTTGGTTTCTCCTTCTCCCTACCAGTTCAAAACATTGTGTAAATGAATTGTCTGAGTATTGAATTCTCTATAAATAGAGACTCCTTCATCTTATTTCTCTTTTATTGAGATGTCTGAGAAGTGGCTATGGAGAGTCAATAAAATTAGAGAGCAATCAGAGGTTTGAAGGGCTATAGTTAGCAAATTCAAGCATTAAGAGGTAAAAATTCTAAGATACATACTCCTGATTTTTAAGTTCTGAATTACAAGAGAAGTATAAAGAAACAGTGCTTGTAAATCCAAAAATTAATGGCTAAAACTTGTTGCAATCCATGAATTTATGTTAGATGTTGTTAATATAGTTCAATACGAAAACAACAGAAGTTAAATGGACCAAATTGGTTGAGAAACGAATTTGTAGTGAATGAATTCGCTAAATTGTCAAAACATGAACATGAGTTATAGATTTATGTTTGGGTTGGTTAATGTTTATGTTAATTGTTGGGTATTTGGTATGTTGTAGTTTTATGAGTTACAAACCCATAAAATTAAAAACGGACTAATTTAGATGAGTATAACTCATGTTATTAAAATCGAAAGGGTAGTAGGGTCTCAGAAAATCACGAAGAAGCGTAACTTGGGAAGCGTCTCTTCCCGAGTGCAAAAGGCGCTTACCCAAGAAGGCCAATTGAAGCGCAATTGCGTCGGACATCAGTGTCGGGTAGAATGCTTTGACTTGTTATAGTAAATTAGGCATAACCTTTTCATACGAACTCTGATTGAGGTGAATCAAGATGATCTGGAACGAGGACGAATAGACCTACAACTTTTGTTCTTTAAGGTTTTAAATTTGGGGGTCGTTAGAAGGGGTCAAAACAGTCATCTTTTTAACTGTTATGTAATAGGAGGCGATCAGAGGGCGTCGAACGAGTACATACGCAAGTATAATGCTCCCGACGATGGAATATGTTATTCTAAGTGATAAATCCTAAATATGCATGATAATAGACATGACATATAAGATTTCCTTGCTCATAATAGAAAGCATTAACATGACTTAGTATGTGTTTTGAAAAGAAACTTAAAGATTTTGGAAACAAACCTTGTGGAAACTTATGTTCTATAAGTTCTGAACTTAGTGGTTTATATACATGATTGACTTCAAATATAAATGAGCATGATATGGTGTTTATAGTGTCTTTGTTCATGATCAAACTTGTTAGACCTTGTGTTAGAGAAGTTTTTAAGAAAAATTTGATATAATAGAACTAAGGTGCATGAATGCTACATGAGGTAGGTTCTGAACTTGAGAAGATATTATCATGACTTAGTTACTTACGAAAAGAGTTTTAAAAGTTATCTTTTATGTGCTATACTACATCATTCATGATAAAATGATTTCAAAGGCAAACTCCATTATCTTTTGTAAACTAAGTATTAAAACATGAAGTGGTTATATTTTGACGTAGAGAGAAACATGTACAAATATGACACATGATTTGAAGTTGCCTTGCATGATTAGGTTGTCATGGCATGGATTTGAAGAAAATAAACTTAGACATTTTGAAAACGTTATTCATGAGCATTGTGTTGTCTAAACATCTGCATTTGTAGGATGATATACTAATAACTTTTGGGTCTTTAAACATAGCCTATATGTGAAAACATGATAGGACTTTTATTCCTCTAGGCATGATGGGTACGTGCACACTACTAGATAGACGTAATATGAACTATGAATGTCTTAAAGTAAGATTCCAAGTGATAAACCATACTAGACATATGATTACATGAAAGCATGTGTATTGAAAGTTGTTTAACCTCGTTGGTGGTCATATAGTTAGACCCTTGTTGTATGAACTTACTTAGCCGTGAAATAAATGGCAATAAAACTATAAAGTGTAAAACAACTTAAGGTAAATGCAAGAGACACCCAACTTGGGCTAAGACCTCTTAACATGTGGATAAGTTATGTTTTAACAGTAATGCATTCTAAGAACCCTGATAAAATCAAAAAATAAATACTCAAGTTTGGACTGGCTAGGGGACAGCGTAGCTGCGCCAGTCCCAAGCCTAACGTCAGCGCAGCTGCACTACAGGACATATATGTCTGGACATTTTATTTGCTTTCTGATTTTGACAACTTACTTATAGTACTATTCTAAGCTATAAGACAGAGTCTCAATGCTATTTTAAATATTCATTTGTATGATGGTTATATAAAACCCAAATTTGTTAAAATTTATTAAAGTTCACAATCACACACCTATAAACTTTAAATGTGTAATGAACACATAGCGAGTCAAGTGTGTGATATATATATATATATATATATATATATATATATGAATGTTGATGTCAAGTATGAGTGGTTAAGGTACACCTATACATATCTAGCTATTCTAAGAGTATGATGAGAAAGTGAAATGTAGGTTTTACGAACCTAGTTAGGAAATAATGTAACATCATTATATTAAGAATTTATGAAATATATGACTGATGGATATGAATCCATGATTATATAACTGTGTAGGAATACACGAAGTGTAGATATGCTTTAAGCAGTTAAGTCGTAGTTAAGCTATATTATGACATGAGAATGTTGATGTATAGATATGAAATGCATATGAGATATGTATGAAATGTTAAAGTTGATCTTTGATAATATGCTTGTGAAATACCCCTATATGCCTATTATATGAGAAGTAACATGTAGACACTCAAAATTTTCTGCACACCTGTTACTAACATTGCAGGAGTGCAGATTCGTCTTTCAGAGATAACCCTAGAAGACAGCTCACATCCATTCCGGATACTACCGAAAGTTCAGTCTCAACCCCGGAACACACACCGGGAGTATCAATCCCAACTTTGGAGATAACCCCGAGTTTCATCCTTGGAGATAACCACAAGGAATGCCGTTGTAGTTCCAGAGATAACTCCGGAAATGCTTGTTTCAAATGCATACAATCAACTTCAATCTCAAACCTCCTGCCGAGGCACTCATTCCAAAGAGCCGAAGATAACACCAGGAAGACAAGCACACTTAAAGATGACCCTGCAGAATTCAAACACTTGCAGCAGTCTAATCTCAGATGTAACCCTGAGCAATGTCTACTAGCAGCCCAAATCGGAGATAACCCCGGTGAGGGGAAAAATTGTCATCTTTCCACCTCAACCCCAGCGCGCCATCTCAATATTTCATATATACATTTCTACACAATAATGTCCCACAAGAGCCAAGGAGTTCCAATCCCGAGTGACTATTACCCGTGGCAGCACACCGGATAGAATTTGAAGCTTGAAGACCATGGGCATGGTCCCCTCTTCCTGACTTCATACAACCTCTAATCCCATGTCATTGTGTAACTCTCAACAAAAATGGTCCGAAGAAGGTCTTGTACACCTCATTCGGATGCTCGGATTGAAGTTTTGCAAGTTCGAGTGGACATCACAGTGCACGAGTGCATGTACTTCGAGACTACGGGACCATGAGCTCTGGGCACCCAGGCGAACAGATGTGATGTGCATCTGCGTCAACCGCAGTGCTGCAAGGCTACCATGAGAAACACTGACTGGGCCTATAATTTCTATAAATATAGAGCTTGGGGTGGCCATTTATAAGAGAGAAAGAGGCGAGGAAGCCCTATGCAATTTGCTCTGTACACACCCCATATTGAGTGTTTTCTCATTTTTAAAACCTGTTAGCTCACATATAAATATATTTTACCGGCGGGAGCTGAGTGTTTATCCCTCTAGAGTCATAGAAGCCTGACTTGGCAGCCCACTGTAAGCCTTCTCACACTCTATAAAGCCTTTCTCTTTATCTTTGCACACACTATTCTTCACGTTGAGAGTCGTATTGTGTGTGTATTCCCGAACTTCGATCCGTGGTTTTTATTTATGTCTGTATATATATATATATATATATATATATATATATATATATATATATATGCATATATTTTTATATATAGACTAACATTACTGAGTTATGCCTCGATTGAGCCTAGACTTATGTCTGGAGCGTTTACTTGCTTTTGTATAAATATATACTTATATATATGAACTGTTGTCGGATTATATCCGATGAGCCTGGATTTTACATCCAGGGCATTTACTTGCTTATATATATAAACCGAGCCGGGATTGAGAAACATCTTGTGCGTTTACAGCTTCTACATATATATATATATATATATATATATATATTTTCTCAAGCCTGGAGTTTACTTCATAGCCTTTTACTGCTTTATTTACATTTCGTTCCTCCTGGAGTTTACTTCATGGCGGTTGATCGCATTTATTGCTTTATTTATATTTTTGATCCCCCATGGAAGTGCTTCGTGGTGGTTAATCGTGTCTATATATATTTACCGCTTTTATATATTTATATTTCCGATCCCCTATGGAAGTGCTTCGTGGTGGTTGATCATGTCTGTATATATATATTTACAACTTTTATATATATAACTGCTTACTGTTTTTCATATAAACTGCGGCATCATGTGAGCCTAGGAATCATGTGATCACAGATTTAGTCTACTGAATCTAGATTCGGTTTCCGTGATGGACATTTTCAGCTGTAAGTAGCTTGTACATTATTCACGGTGTTTGAGTTTCTTTAGATGGTTGTCATGCCCATGAGGAGTTCTAAGATATATATATCATTTTCTGTAAGATGACCCAAAAAAATAAAAGCAAATTTTAATAAAATAAAAGTAAAGATTTAAATTTCTTTTACAAAACTATTTTTGTTTAATATTGAATATTAAAATTCAAACCCTTTGTATATAGGTGCCAACGATTTACTTCCAAATAAATTGATATCCACACACACACACATATATAACAGTTTTTTGAAAAGTGGGTAATATTTATAAATTTTGCAAACCTCCGAACCTAAATGAATCTCGATTTCAAGTTGTTTAGCGATATAATATTCAATTGGTTGCGTTGGAATATTTACGCTTCGTTACACAGGGAATATTTTTCAAACAAATCTCACATAACATGAGAACACCAAAGAACAAGAATCAAATAAAAATCCGGTGGACCCCAAGAAACCCCATGTACTTACCAAGAATTATTTACGAATAAAGATTTAATTTTTCTCGAAATATTTTTAATATTATGGTAGGAAATAATGTTATAAAAATATTTTATGAAAATAATATAATATTCGATTGGTTGGAGAATATTCGTTTTAAATAGGGAATATTAAATCGGCTCAAACACCCAAACGTTAAAGAAAACGATAAAATATTTTATGAAAATAATGCTGGGTTTTACCGCAAACACCGGTAAAAGATACGCTGTGATTGCATAGTAGCAATACACGGTTTGATTATTGATTCTTACGTGAGAAGTCACTCGCTTTTGTTCAATTATTGCTATAGTAATTGTTACATAAGATCTCACGTTATTTGATTCAATTATTGTCTATATTTTATATATTATTAAATCAATAATTGAGATAACAAAGTTATTAATATTATTATTTGCAATATTAACGATGTCTAGAAGTTCTGCCAAGGAGAGGTTTGGTCACCTAATTTTGCGCCAATAGGAGAAAATCCTTATTGAAAGCCCCTCTTCCTCGGGAACAACCTCGGTCGATTAATATTGTGAATTATAATAAAGGTGATAAGTTTTGTTTTATTATTATTATAAATGTAATAAAATGTAAAAACTTTTTATATAAAACAAAATACTTTTATAAAGTTATTCATTTTATTAGACTATAAATAGAATATATAATATTCTATTATGCATAGTATTTGCATAGTATTAAGTGTTTGCATAGTAAAATCTTTGTATATAAAATAGAATACTTTTATAAAGTTATTCGTTTTATTAGACTATAAATAGAATATATAATATTCTATTATGCATAGTGTTTGTATAGTGTCTGCATAGTGTTTGTATAGTAAAAAAATTTTATATAAAATAGAATACTTTTATAAAGTTATTCGTTTTATTAGACTATAAATAGAATATATAATATTCTATTATGCATAGTGTTTTTCATAGTGGTTCTCGTATATTGTTTGATAGTAAAATCTTTTTATATAAAATGTAATACTTTTATAAAGTTATTCGCTTTATTAGATTATAAATAGAATATATTATATTTTATTTAAAAGATTTTGTTTTATTAGAATATTTTATTAATACCGCATAGTAAATTAATATGGACCGTCCGTTTAAAAGTAAATCAATCTGGACCGCTCATGAATTAGTTACTATTCACCATTCTCCTATAAATAGAAACTCATTCCTTCATTATTTCTTACGAATTCACCGAAACTCTAGAGAGAGAAACTATAGAGAGAAAGAAGAAAAAGTATTCTCGCTACTTCACTACTCCTATATCCAGCTTTCTTCTAAGGTAAGGGATATTATTTGTTGTATTGTACTTCTTTCGGGGTATTATTATTCTTTTTTTCTCATTGAATATTCATAAAGAGAACTTCTTCATATTCCATTCTTTATTATTATGTTGAATAACTCTGTGATATGCCACTACCCTATACTTGGTGAAATTCTTCTCGTTATTCCATTCTTTATTATTATGTTGAATAACTCCGCCTATGTGCCAAGTACCGCATACATGGTGAAATTCTTCTCGTTATTCCATTCTTTATTATTTTGTTGAACATCCTCGTCTGCATGCTGACGCATTCTACCGTTCCATTATTTATTATTCCATTCCATTAATATCTTATCTTCGTGTGTGTACGCATGCACCTAGTTCCATTATTTATTATTCTCGTTGAATAACTCGTCTATGTGTTATCACATGATGGTGGATCCTTCGTTATTCCATTTATTATTCTGCTGAATAATTTCTTTTCGTTATTACATTCTTTATTATTCTTATACTTAGTTAAAGTTTTGGCTTTTATACTCCATGAAATTAGTGGAATATCTTTGATATTTGCGCTTCATCCAAAGATCTTTTCATGGAAATATTCTTCCGAGCATTCTTGAATTTTACTCCACAAAGCAAAGATCATGTTGACAATTTGGACGTTATCGTTCCTCGGATAAATTAATTCTTGAACTTGTTTTATTGAATTCTTATATCATTGTCATCATTCTCATGTTTATATTATGTTGAAAGTCATCTCGTGGCCCAGAGTGCATAGATGGACTTGGTATGATTATGACTGTGGATTATTCGGATAATCATGATCGTAATGTTACAAATGATGTGGTAAAAGTCCTCATTGGCCCGTAGTGTATTGATGGACAGTTGTTGGCATGATCATGACCATTGATGAATACACAAATATCCTTGGCCCGTAGTGCATGGATAATTTGTGGTTGTGATACTAATGAATATCCTCGGTCGTAGTGGTGGATGATGTGGGATTATTTATTGTCGAGTCTCAAATGATAAAAGTGATGAAAAAACCTTTAAATCATAGAAGATAGTAGATTTTATTCTCTACTTGACTCTTTTAATGGATTGCTTATTCCGCTGCAGCTTAAACTTGATGTTTGTTATATTGTATCAGTTTAACACTGTTGAAGGCTAACGATAATTTATTCTGCATTATCTTAGTCATAATATTTCTTACTGGGCTAGTTGAGCTCACCCTTTTACTTTCATTGTTCTCTTCAGGAAATGAGAACGTAAGGGACTAGTCGGGAAACAAGAAGTGACGGTCCAGATGATAGCATTAGTAGTCCTCACTATTCTATGAAATAGTGTGTTAATAAATGTATTGAGGACTTATTTTGAGTTTGAATATCGCCTAGAAGACAATATTTGTATTAAAACTCATAACTATGTTGTATATTTAAGATTATATTTGTATTCTCATACTATGTATTTGGCGACTCGTAATAGGTGATGTATACCTATTTTGGGGCGCCACAATTGGTATCAAAGCTTAGGATATGATCCCCGGCCGAGATGTGAGATAAGAACTAGAGGGGAGAGACGGGAATTCTTCGCTAGTATGACCTACCTAAGTTTATTTGGTATTTAATTGGCTCACGTAGTATAGGATAATATGTGATATGTTAATTAACCCTTGTTTTGTGATAGTGTTTGAAAATGGCATCCGAAATGTTGAGATCAAGAATGAAGCATATGAGACCGCTGAGTCACCAACGATCAATACCTGTGATAATGTGCAACAGAAGACAATAATCCTCAGTTAAATAACAACACCGATCAAATGATGAACAATGGAATGTTCAGAGGCTTTATGCAATTCATGTAACATCAGGTAAGAGAGACTCCTGCTCAAAATATAGGTGGAAATAATGGCAACTCACTACCGGGTCACCGCTAAGCGCTTCAAGGAGCCGGGACCACCGTAGTTTTTGGAAAGCCAAAACCACTTAAGGCGAGACGTGGTTAAAGCAGATCACCAAGATATTTGATGTCTTGGGATGCTCCGAGGAGCAAAAGGTTCCTTTACCACCTTTTATGTTATGTAAGAAGAGGCAGACATCGTGGGGAATCAGAAAATACTCAACCCGACGACTCAAGATGTCTTGGGAGAAGTTCCAAGAGTCGTTCAACGACAAGTACTTTCCCCGAAAGTATTCGCTACATGAAGGAGGTGGAGTTTATCAAGTTGAGCAAAACAATACGACCGTGTCGCAATACGAGGCTAAATTTGCGAGTTATCCCGATTTGCATCCCATTTGGTCGATAATGAGGAGCGAATGACGCTAATGTTTCTAAGAGGTTTGAAACCCGATATACGCCAATACCTCATTTCTCACAAACTTTGTTTATATTCGAGATGTTGTGAATAGGGCTCGCTTATTGAGCGCCGATAATGAGTCAAGACAACCAAAAGGCAACGACCAACAACACGATAATAATCGTACCCTGCAACAACGGCCATCGTAACAATGATAACCATCGTGGGGAAATTATCATGCCAAGAATGGTAACCACTTCATGGTAATCATGGCCAAGATAATAGGAGTGGAAATTTCAAGAAGAGAAGATTCAACAATGATGGAAAGACAACAAAGACCAAAGACCCATTTCAAAGGAAGGAGAACGACCACCGGTCAGATGTTTCAAATGCGACAGAGGGACACATCCGTCCAAACCGTGCACAACAATCCAAAGCGTGTTTCAATTGGGGAAGAGAAGGTCACCTAGCTCGATTTTTTCGTAGTAGTGAAGTCAAGTCCAAATTGGATAATGATACCAAAGGATGTCTTAGATAAGTCAAAGCCTAGAGTTTAAGTGAGAGCATTTTTTCTCAAAACCCGAATGAAATTATCACGGTAAGTTAATCATAAATTCTTATGAAGTCTATACCTTATTAGATACCGCCTCTACCTATTCTTTTATCTCTTTGCTTGCGCCAACGCTTAAATTTGACCCCGAGAAGTTAGACTTTGACTTATCGGTTGAAACTCTTATAGAGAAAACCTTCATTACCTCCACTCGCTTATAAATCTTATTTGATTCAAATCGACACTTTCACGCTACTCGTCGATCTTATCTCTTTGAAAATACTTGCCTTTGATGTGATTTTAGAATCGATTGGTTAACTACTCATCATGCTTTTCAGAAGGTTGTTAGCTTTCATATTCCTAACCAACCTTTTATGCTAATTCAAGCAACCAAACCACTAAAGTCAATCATTGTTATATCAAGCCATAAGTAAAGAGCCCCGAGCCTTTTCATTGGTGACTTCCAACTTGTGGAATGCACCGCCGCACTTTCTATAGGGGACATCGTGAATAACGGTGGCAAGTTGATAGTATCAATGTGACGTGCTATCCAAGTCTTGGATGAGGGTCACAGCTTTTGAATGATATTTCTATTGTTAATAAATTTCTTGACGATTCTCAAGACTTCTTAGCCTACCCCTAGAGCGTGAAATCAAATTTTGTATCGACCCCAAAGACAAAACCCATTTCTAAAAACCCTTAAATATTTCTTCAACCAAAACGAACGATAATGCGCCAAAGACGTTGGCTCGAGTCATTGAAGATTACGACTATACCATTCAATATCATCGTAAGAAAGCGAACGTGGTAGCCGACGCGCTGAGTGTAAGATCGTATGATCGTATTTACGAAAGCGATGTTGTTAACACAAAAACCCATTTCAGATAACTTACAAATGATGAAGATAGAGTTAAAGACTCTAGGACCCACGTGAAGATAACGAATATATGATTAGAATCGACTTTAATCGATAATGTTAAAGTTCTAAAGCTACACACCCAGAAGCTAATGAATGAATGAAGAAGAAGGTTCAAGAGGGCGTTATTCTAAAAGCAAGAGTCGATGAAGAGAGAAAATCTCAACCCTCGATTTAATCGGCCCATTTGAAATCCTCGATCGAGTAGGAACCGTGGCCTATAGACTCGCTTTTACCGCCAAGTATGTCACGTGTTCATAACGCTTTTCACGATCGATGTTACGTAAATATGTGGACGACCCAACCACATTATTATTAATTAGAACCCATTTAGATAAGCGGAAGATTTAACGATGAGGAGATACGTGTTAAAATTTTGATAAGAAGGATCATATTCAACACTCAAAGGTTATACCTCAAGAGTTAGAATCAAATGAAGTCAAGGTATCCTCATCTCTTCTCTAGATACCAGTAATGTACGTAAATTTTGAGGGCTAAATTTCATAAGGAGGGGATTGTGAGACCCCAAATTTTATGAATAAAGATTTAAATTTCTCAAATATTTTTTTTTGAATATTATGGTGTGGATTTGATATAATGTTATAGTTGTGGGTAATATTTATAAATTTTGCAAAAGTACGCAAGTTGTTATATAATATTCGATTGGGCGGGAATATTCATTTTAAATGTGGGAATATTCGTATAACTAAGACAATCATCAGTGGACCTCACAATGGAATTATTGTCGGATTGAGAAAATGACAAAAATATTTTATGAAAATAACTATGAAGTTTTACCGTTAAAATCGCTGAAACACCCTAAGTTAAAAAAACACAAGAATACGCGGGTTGCATAAGTAGCACACCAGTTTTGATTATTGATGCTTACGTGAGAAGTCACCTCAGCTTTTGTTTAATTATTGCTATAAGAATTGTTACATAAGATCTCACGTTATTTGATTCAATTATTGTCAATATTTTATATATTATTAAATCAATAATTGAGATAACAAAGTTATTAATATTATTATTTGCAATATTAACGATGTCTAGTAAGTTCTCGCCAAGGAGAGGTTTGGTCACCTAATTGCGCTACTAATAGGAGAAATCCTTATTGAAAGCCCTCTCTTCTCGGGAACAACCTCGTCGATTAATATTGTGAATTATAATAAAGGTGATAAGTTTTGTTTTATTATTATTATAAATGTAATAAAATGTAAAATTAGATTTTATATAAAATAGAATACTTTTATAAAGTTATTCATTTTATTAGACTATAAATAGAATATATAATATTCTATTATGCATAAAATGTTTCATATAATATTCTATTATGCATAGTGTTTATATATAGTAAAATCTTTTATATAAAAATGTATACTTTTATAAAGTTATTCATTTTATTAGACTATAAATAGAATATATAATATTCTATTATGCATAGTGTTTGCATAAGTGCTCGCATAGTGTTTTGTATAGTAAAATCTTTTTATATAAAAAACAAAATACTTTTATAAAGTTATTCGCTTTATTAGATTATAAATAGAATATATTATATTTTATTTAAAAGATTTTGTTTTATTAGAATATTTTATTAATAATCGTATAGTAAATTAATATGGACCGTCTGCTTAAAAGTAAATCAATCTGACCGCTCATGAATTAGTTACTATTCACCATTCTCCTATAAATAGAAGTTCATTCCTTCATTATTTCTTACTTAATTCATCAAAACTCTAGAGAGAGAAACTATAGAGAGAAAGAAGAAAAGTATTCTCGCTACTTCACTACTCCTATATCCAGCTTTCTTCTAAGGTAAGGGATATTATTTGTTTGTATTCGTAGAGATTATTTCTTTTATTCATGAAGAGAACTTTATTCAATTCTTTGAATAACTCAGATACGCTGAAGACTACCCTATACTTGGTGAAATTCTTCATTATTCCATTCTTTATTATTATGTTGAATAACTCTGCCTATGCTTAAGCACCGCATACATGGTGAAATTCTTCTCGTTATTCCATTCTTTATTATTATGTTGAATAACTCATCTATGCGGCGCTTCTTACGCATTACACACGTGAATTCCATTATTTATTATTCTTATTCTTCTTTGAATATCCTCCTGTGCGCTTCGCATGCATGCTTTATTATTATTTCGTTCCATTTCCATTTTTATTATTCTCGCTGAAATATCCTCGTCTATGCGCGCTTATTTATTATTCTTTTGACCGATTCCGTTATTTATTATTCTATTGGAATAACTTATCTGCTTGGTCTATCGCATGCTTGGTGATTTCTTTGTTATTCCATTCTTTATTATACTCAAATAAGTTAAAGTTTTGGCTTTTATACTCCATGAAATTAGTGGAATATCTTTGATATTTGTGCTTCATCCAAAGATCTTTTCATGGAAATATTCTTCCGAGCATTCTTGAATTTTACTCACAAAGCAAAGATCATGTTGACAATTTGGACGTTATTGGTTCCTGGATAAATTCATTCTTGAACTTGTTTTATTGAATTCTTATATCATTGTCATCATTCTCATGTTTATATTATGTTGAAAGTCATTTGTGTCCTGTAGTGCATAAATGGACTTGGTATGATTATGACCAGGGATTATTCGGTATAATCATGACCGTAATGTTACAAATGATGTGGTAAAAGTTCCTCATTGGCCCATAGTGCATTGATGGATGCTTGTTGGCATGATCATAACCATTGATGAATACACAAATATCCTTGGCCCGTAGTGCATGGATAATTTGTGGTTGTGATACTAATGAATATCCTCGGTCAGTAGTGCGGGGGATGATGTGGATTATTTATTGTCGAGTCTCAAATGATAAAAAGTGATGAAAAAAAAACTTTTAAATCATAGAAGATAGTATATTTTATTCTCTACTTGACTTTCTTAATGGATTGCTTATTTCACCGCAGCTTAAACTTGATGTTTGTTATATTGTATCGCTTTAACACTGTTGAAGGCTAACGATAATTTATTCTGCATTATCTTAGTCATAATATTTCTTACTAGGCTAGTTGAGCTCACCCTTTTACTTTCACTGTTCTCTTCAGGAAATGAGAACGTAGCAGGGACTAGTCAGGGAACAGAGTGACGTTCCAGATGATAGCATTAGTAGTCCTCACTATTCTATGAAATAGTGTGTTAATAAATGTATTGAGGACTTATTTTGAGTTTGAATACTGTCTAGAAGACAAAATTTGTATTAAAACTCACAGCTCATGTTGTATATTTAAGAATTGTAGTCATTTGGCGACTAAGAATAAGTGATGTATACCTGTTTTGGGGGCCATAGGGTTTAAGCCGCTACTACAAGCTTTTTCAAAACTGTTATATGATTGTGTGTGAATGTTGCATTTACATTTATGATGAATTTGTACGAATGCATCAACAACTCAAATACATTGTTAACAATAGCCTAGTCACTGTCAACGCTGAGTCGGAATGTCCTGAACAAGGAGATCTCCCAATCATCAGCTTCAATTCAGAAGTTGAACCGGCCAGTTTTCATACTTTGGAAGTGAGTAACACACAATACCATCCTGTTGGAGCGCCACTTCCCGTACCCAAGATTTCTACCGAAGTGATGGCAGCCACTCAAGAAATGATGTCATTGGGTCATCAACCTGGACAAGGGCTGCGTAAAGATCAGCAGGGTATTAAGCACCCAATTCAAATGTCTAGTTAAACTGGGACAGCTGGATTAGGCTATTCTCCCAATTCCAGTCACAGGAATCCTCATAAGCATAAGCGAATTCCTCAAGCTTCTGCCACATGACAATTTTCTCCACCTGCACCTCGTGAGCTGATACAATCTCCGGTATAGGTGCCAGCCCATGTTATGGCTATGCTGTTTCCCAAACCAGTGCCATTCAAAGCAAAAGAGGTCTTAATCCCTGATCCCGAAGTGGAAGAGAGGGAACGAAAACGTAAACATGACATCGCCTTGATGATGTCAAGCATACGCATCATTGTCCATGATGAACATACAAATAGATACACCCCAGAGGATGATTGCCCAGATGTTATGGTCATAATTTGGGAGAAGGAGGACGATGATAGTCCCTCCATCACTACAGTCCCTTAGAACTTTACCCTCAACAATTGGAGCATCTCTCCATGTATTGATCGACGAGGGTAAAATGGGCAGAAATCCCTCTGCTCTATAGATAACTTTAATTGCATACTTTTCTATACAGTATTAGCAGTTATTTTATCAGTACATGCTAACATTTTTGTATGATTAAACAGTTTCATATATTAAGTGAAAGCATATTTTGTTTGAGGACTCTAAATTTAGATGTACCTGTAGTTGCTGATGAGGTGCCTTTTCTCCACAAGGACTGTAACTTTGATGAAAAGTTGGACTCAGACTTGATGAAAATCCAAGACGACATTGAGACACCTCAGGAGATTAAGGAATGGGTCGAAGACAAACCTAAACCTAATCTTGATCAAACCATTCCTTTCAATCTTGGAACCTTAGAAAGCCTTAAGCTAATCCAGATTGGTTCAGACCTAACCCCAAACCAACGGAATGACATGGTTACGCTATTAACCCAATTCCAGGATGTGTTTGCATGGTCTCACGAAGACATGGTGGGTTTGTCCACTGACATTGTCCTTCATCGCCTTCCCATTAAGGAGGGCTTTAAGCCAGTTAGGCAGAAGCTTAGGTGATTGAAACCTG
The DNA here is from genome assembly GCA_020205605.1 of Panax ginseng. Classification (NCBI taxonomy): domain Eukaryota; kingdom Viridiplantae; phylum Streptophyta; class Magnoliopsida; order Apiales; family Araliaceae; genus Panax; species Panax ginseng. Next base: position 88,184,363 of record CM035132.1, on the reverse strand, counting down.
AGTGGAGTTTAAATATAAAAGAAGAAATTGTGAAACAATTTCAAGCTGGCATTATCATGGTGTCCACATATCCGGAATGGATATCCAATATTGTTTGCGTGCCTAAACCAGGAGGAAAGGTGCGAGTTTGTGTGGATTACCGGGATCTGAACAAAGCTTGCCTTAAAGATAGCTTTCTCGTGCCCTTTATCCATATTCTTATTGACAATACTGCTCAATACTGTAATAGCCCCAAATCCAGGTCCTAAATCACCACGGATCTGGTATACTATTTCTATAACTATTGTGGAAGATATAAACATAAATTTTTTATACATTAAACTTACACACTTTTCCCCAAGGTCGAGAACCTTCACATAATACACAATTCATATCATATCTAACAAACATTGTTATTATAATACATTTCTGTTACAAATCTAGCTTCACACATAGTCCCAAGCTGAACTTGGCTTTGACCTTTCCTTGTATCCGACGTATTCGTCTTAATCTGCAATGTTTATCATGATATTGCAAGGGTGAGCATAAGTTTGTCCAGCAAGTATAAGTTTATTTAAGGATATATCATGATTGAAAGAATTTGAATAATAAGTTGGCTATAATTCAACAATATAGTTGTGAATTAGCATGAACAAACTTTCGTAGCTGAACGAACATTGAACATGAACATATATATATATATATACCTGGACCGAATGGTAATGAAGGTGATCAGCCTTTCATACCTGATGAATACATGCAGTATGCACAGAGTGCAATTTAATAATTCTTAAACATGGCAATCAGAAATGATTAACCATAAGTATAATTGAATAATACAACTCAAGGTCGAGTTAAGAAAAACTTGCACAATAAATAAGTATAAGAAACTTGCCTGCATCACCGACTACTGCTACGCAGTTTATAACGCTTTATCCGAAGACCTAATATTAGTAATATAGATCTCCAATAGTAGAATAATATCATCACAGTATAATACTATTATATAATAATAATAATAATAATAATAATAATAATAATAATAATAATAATAATAATAATAATAATAATAATAATCCTAAACACATAACACATAATCCTATCAGTCTATGACACACCTAAGACTCGGTATCAAGTCAAACTATTTTAGTCTGAGTTGAAACCAACACAAATCTTGACATCCCGACGGCCTAGTCGAACAATTATCGAGTTTAAGTTCAATTAAACTCTGCCTAAACACTTAACAATTATCTTAGATAATTTTATTATCAGTCAAAATAATTTTTCATAAGCTCGTAATAATTTTCAGATAATTATTATCATTTATCATGAATTTTCAATCATTAATATTATATTTATATGATTTAAATACTTTAATCTCATATATTATAAATTTTTCTTGAACATATAAGTCAAATACCAATCCAGCAACCCAGATTTGGAATCCAGCAAGCTGGATTCAAAATCCAATATCTAGATGGCCAATCCAGCAAACTAAACTACAATCTAGCAAACTAGATTCAACATATTTTCAATTCAGTAAACAGTTTTTCAATCCAGCCAGCTGGATTCATCAGATTTTTCAATCCAGCAAACTGGTTATCAAATCATTTTTACGAAAACACCAAATCAGCTTATTATTTTTCTATCCTTTGTCCAAATACATATACATATATTTCATACACAAAAAGTATTTTTCCATAATTTTCCAACTTCCTTTAGTATTTTTCAAAAAATCATTTTTAGTGTGTAGCTTAAGAAATTAGCCCTATCATGCTTAACTCCAGAAATTCCCATCTCTTGACACAATCTTGTACGTTTTAACGTGAGCCTCCAGTTTAAATTCCATGGCCATCAGAGTTATAGAACTCCGGTTATAGCAATTTTTGTCAGAAAATTACAAAAATTGAAATAGTCATAACTTGGTCATTTTAAGTCGGAATGAGCTCATTTTTGGACAGGAGATACTTAATATCAAATATATTCATATCCCAAAAGGACAGAATTTATTTCACAAATTAAGTGGCCAAAAATTCCTTTTTAAATGTCTGGGCAGTAGCTTTTTGTCACTTTGCAGTTTTTGACTCATTTGCTAAAATCAGTCCATACAGAAATCTACAACTCCTTTTTCAGTGATTCCACTTGGATAAGTTAGAAAACTCATAGATCTAACTCTAGGACTTGACCACACTCAAAAATTCAAAATATAATAGGAGATATGGTCATTTGAATTTCGTGTTTTGTTTTCACAAAAATCTGATTTTTAACTCTTGGTGTCTTCTAAGAAAACTTTCATACGAATTCTCTGTGGGAACGATAGTCGACTTATCATTATATTACTTGTTAACCACGTGCACTTGCGTGTGAGCATAATTAGATTTATGACCAACAAGTTTTTGGCGCTGCTGCCGGGGATATTTAGTATAGATTTTTAATATTTTGCAATATCAATTTAATTAGTCCAGTTTTACTTAAACATTTTTTTTCTTTTGTTTTGCTCTTTCCTATTTCAGGTTCTTGAAGTTGGTTTATGCAAACTCGGTCTAAAAACCCAGACTTGCTTCCTTTTGAAGACGTATCGAGAAACGGAGGCTAAATAAGTGGATTAAAGACACAAGGGAAAACTTTGAGAATTCTGAGAAAGAAGAAATAATGGCTACCGAAGACCAAAAAGCGTTAAGGGATTTTGCTACACCTAAGGTGACTGAGTTTTAGTCGAGTATCACCAGGCCAGCGATAGCTACAAATACCTTTGAGATTAAGCCTGGGACTATTCAGATGATTCATAACTTAGTTCAGTTTGGGGGACTTGCAAACGACGATCCGAATGAACACTTGGTCAGCTTTTTGGAGATATGTGACACCTTCAGATACAATGGGGTGTCGGATGACACAGTCAGGCTTCACTTGTTTCCATTCACCCTGTGGGATAAGGCGAAGAGTTGGTTACATTCTCTACCGTTGGGATCAATAACTATTTGGGACGACCTTGTTCAGAAGTTCCTGGCTAAATTTTTTCCACCAGCCAAAACTACAAAGATGAGAAACAAGATCACCATGTTTGAGCAGCAGCATGAGGAGTCTTTATATGAGGCATGGGAATGGTACAAGGAACTACTCAGAAAGTGCCCTCACCATGGACTACTAAAATGGCTGCAAATTAATACGTTTTACAACATCTAGATAGTTGGCCTTAGCATTGAATAATAGACCGCAAGGGACTCTTCCTAGTGACATAGAAAAGAATCCGAAGGGAAATCATGAACAATGTCAAGCAATCACTTTGAGGAGCGAAAAACATCTAGATGGAAAAATTGCAGAAAATTCAGTTAAAAAGGATGTCACAGATAATGAAAACAAAGTGGTTGAAGAGAAATAAGGTGAGGAAAAACAAGAGGAATATAATAAGTCAAATGGCAAGCCAGTTATGTATCCTCCATCGCCGTTTCAGCAGAGGGTCCAAAAACAGAAATTAGATAAGATTTTTGGAAGTTTTCAAGAAACTTCAAATTAATATTTCGATCTCAGAAACCCTAGAGAAAATGTCGAGTTATGCCAAATTTATGAAGGATATTTTGTCTAGGAAGAAAAGGTTAGAAGATTATGAAACTGTGGCATTAACAGAGGAATGCAATGCAATTTTATAGCAAAAGTTACCTCCAAAGTTGAAGGATCCGGGGAGTTTTACAATACCTTGCACGATCGGTAACATGGCTTTCAAAAAGTGTTTGTGTGATTTAGGGTAAAGTGTAAACCTCATGCCATTGTCCGTGTATACCGAATTGGGTTTACCATCTCCAAAGCCTACGAACATATCCGAGAGACATTGTGGATGATATTTTGATCAAGGTGTACAAATTCATATTTCCAGCTGATTTCATAATTTTAGATTATGAGGAAGACAAGAACATCCCAATCATCTTGGGGAGACCATTTTTGGTTACGGGTAGGACTCTCATTGATGTGCAAAAAGGTGAACTAACTATGAGGTTTCAAGATCCGGAAGTCACATTCAATGTATTTAAAGCCATGAAGTTCCCTACTGATGAAGAGGAGTGTTTCGGGGTAGATGTCATCGACCGGATAGTGAATGATGACAAGGCACTACAAGAAATCACACATTTTATGACGAAAATTTTTGCCACGCACAAAATTTTGTCACAATTTGTTAATTAATAATTATGAAATTCATAATCGTCACTAAAACTTTTGCTTTTGTGACGACTTTTACTTTTGTTACTATTAATCAATTATATCGTCACTAATTTACACATTTGATGACGATTAACAAAATTTCGTCACAAGTTATTTTGGAGGTAGAATTTCGCACCAAAATTTTGGAGGGAAATCTTTTAGTGACATTTTTTAATAATTGATGACAGTATTTATTGTCACAAAATATTTCTTTCGATGACAACATAATAGTTTGTCATTAATTATTTATAAAATTTAGTGACAATGTGCTTTCGTCGCTAATGTTCACATTTAGTGAAACCAAATACAAATTCGTCACAATTTTATTTGGAGACAAAATTATTTTTGGAGGGAAATTTTTTAAAGACAAAAAACTAATAATTTATGACAATTTGTATTGTCATAAATACCAATTTTATATGACGAGAAAATAGTTTGTCACTAATTAGATGAGTGGATAAGTGACACAAATGGTTCGTCATAAATTCTTATATTTAGTGACAAAGTACGTAATATCGTCACAATTGTATTTGGAGGCAAAATTTTTCTGAAGAATTTTGGAGGGAAATTTTTTAAAGACGAAAAAAGTAATAATTTACGACAAATTGTATTGTCATAAATACCAATTTTATATGACGAGATAATAGTGTGTCACTAATTAACTGCGTGGATAAGTGACAAAAATGGTTCGCCATAAATTCTTATATTTAGTGACAAAGTACGTAATATCGTCACAATTTTATTTGGAGGCAAAAATTTTCAGAAGAATTTTGGATGGAAATTTTTTAAAGACGAAAAAAATAATAATTTATGACAATTTGTATTGTCATAAATACCAATTTTATATGACGAGATAATAATGTGTCACTAATTAGCTGCGTGGATAAGTGACAAAAATGGTTCGTCATAAATTGTTATATTTAGTGACAATGTACGTAATATCGTCACAATTTGATTTGGAGGCAAAAAAAAATTTAAAAACTTTTGGAGGTAAATTTTGTAAAGACGAAAAATTAATAATTTTTGACCATTTTTTTTGGTTTAAATTTTTGACGAAGCAACTTCTTAGCTTTGATTAGTAATTGTAGTACTAAATCGACATTATAGAATGGTTATGCTTTCTTGAAAATAAAATGAGAGTAGTGATTTTGCTTATCATGAGACTTAAATTCATAAGGCTGCTCTATTAGTTATATATGCATATATAGTGTTGACAAAAGACAATGTAATAGTCCAAATTTTCAGTATATATTAAAATAGGATTTTAGTAAAATATTTTTTTTAATATATACTATATTGAATATGTGATACATAATAAATGACTATGTGCGGTATAATGCGTATGTGTGATAAATATATGAATATATTTTTATTGCATGATTTGTTATGGACTAAATATTTCGCAAAAGAGATGATCAATTAAAAATAATTTTTAATATTAAATTCTAATGTTAAATTTCAAGAAATTTTTATTTAAGAAAGGGGTATTAAAATAATTTTAATATAGAATTATTTTAATACAAAGCATTTTTATGGGAAATATAAATTTCATACAAAGTTGTGAGTAATACCTTTTTTTAAAATATTATGTAAAATAAGCATAATATAATAAATAATATATATTATATGTTAATATTGTACATATGGAAGATAATAATTCAAATAATGTGATATAAGTTGTTAAGTTAAAATAAAACTAATCATGAAAGCTAATTGGATTTTTTTTTAGAAATAAAAAAAAAAAACATTACAAGTTAAGGAAATGAATTAAATTAGAATCAAATAAAGCATGAGTTTTTTAGTGACGATAAACATGGCCTAAGACTCGCTTTCTCTCCCCAGCCCAACCCTGCAGATCCCACTTTCTCTCGCCTAGCCCCGGCTCCTCTGTCCTCCCACCTGCCGAAACCTCTCTCTCCCTTCCCAATTGAATTCCAATTTTGCTAGGTTACGGAAGGAAATTAAAGTTAAGGAGGGATTATAGATTATAATCAAGCACAAGAGGTATATGTAATTTTGTTATGTTTTTTATGATTGAAAACTACAGGTATGATTGTGATTTTAGTAAGAAGCACTTTTTTGTAATTCGATTCATAATAATTGGTAGCATGGTTGGTATGTTTTTACTCATTTTTGGATTACTTTGCAAACTCTTGAAGAATTCATGAATGTCTAGGAAGATAAAAATCCTGCTTGAAATTGAACACCTTACGATGGAGTCCCTGTTACTTGAGGAGGTGGAGGGGTGGTCTATGTAATAACTGAACTCTTACAAATAATTTTCCCAAATGGCTAACTTCTATTTAGACTTGCAACGTCACTATTGGTTGGAATTGTTTTACCCACTATCTAGTGAAGTTAATTTTGGACAAAGAAGTAACGATATTTGTTTATGCTTATATATTTACCTATATATTTCTCTCTTTTTCCCTTTATTAAATTTATCACCTACTTCTCCGTCTTTGAGTTTTGTCTTGTGTTCTTTTATTCTGTTTTTGTAGTTTTGAGGTTATAGCTGTTTATTGATGAGTGGTCATGTATAGCAGTTTTTATTGCCAAAAAATCTTATTACTTTTGGTGTTATTTTTCTCTCCCCTATCAGATTCATTTGTGCAGATCAAAGACGTAAGTAATGAAGTTTACAAATCCAAATCCCTGGAAGCTATGCCTGCAAACCATCAGAAAGAGAAACGTCGGTTGTCAGGATTTAAAATCAAACTTCTACAATCACCAAGCAAGGCAAGTTCAAGAATACAGTGCTGCTATCTTCGCCCTTTTTTAGTATTATTAGTTTTTTGCTATTGTTTTCGTTCTATTGTATCAACTAGCTTCTGTGGGGTATAAAATGGACAAGAGCTTGTTGCATGCAATTAAATGGTCTAAGGCTTATATTGATGGGGTAAACGCTTTTATGAAATTTGTTGAAACTCGTGTAGGTACAGAGTGCTACATTCGATGCCCATGTATAGATTGTTTTAACTTAATAATTCAAGATCAAAAATCAGTTAAAGATCATATTTTGGAGCGAGGGATAGATCCAGGGTACAAACATGGTTTTATCACGGTGAACCATCAAGTTTGAATAATTTAAGGAATCCACATATCAATGAGGGTGATAGGATTGATAATGATTTGTTTGAAGAAGATGATGGTGTTAATGACATATTATTTGACCTTGGTCAACAACACTATCAAGCTGATGCTGAAAATATCTCAGATGACAATAACACCAATATTGGGAGTGTTCCAACATATCTCGAGGCACTCATGATGGGTGCTCAAACAGAATTATACCCTGGATGTAAGAAGATTTCAAGGATTTCTTTTATCATACAATTACTTCACCTCAAAGTGTATAATAAGGTGAGTAATAAAACTATAGATATGATGTTGAGGCTGAAGAAATTATCTCTTTCTGATGGTGAGACGCTTCCAAGTTCTTACTACGAAGCTAAAAAATCGTTGCGAGATTTGGGATTGGGATATGAATGTATCCATGCTTGTAAGTACGACTATATTTTATTCTGGAAGGAGAATGGAAACGTGGAAACTTGCCCTACTTGTGGAACTTCTTGATGGAAAGTCAATGATGGTATAGGGAAGAAGATACCACAAAAGATTTTAAGGTATTTTCCACTAATACCTAGGCTTCAACGCTTGTTCATGTCCCAAAAAACATCTAAAAAGATGGTGTGGCATAAAGAAAACTGAATTGATGATGATTATATGAGACATCCGGCTGATTCAATAGCTTGGAAAGACTTTGATAGTAAGTTTCCTTGGTTCGCAAATGATCCTAGAAATGTTAGAATTATATAATTGAAACTTGGGCTTGGTTTAGACAACACATGTGAAGGTTAATATGTTTAAAACTATTAGAATGAAATAAAAGAATGGTCAGACTCATTCAGATATGCACATTGTGGAGAAAGATGACATAATTGGCCAAAAGATGATAAGTCTAACATGGAAACATAATACCGTATAAATAAGGGGTTGTGGTAAAATAGTATGTTCTTATGTTCTTACAACTGGGCAGTTTTAAGCCCTTGTAAAAATGGTTTAAGATGTTCATTTTGACTGATTTATATTTTTATAAAATAATATATAGTACCAAGTATAACATACTAAAATTTGGTACCAATTGGATACATAACTAATCGAATAGGATGCCGTAAAACTTTAATCACTCATAATACAAGACTTACAATGTCTCAGTCAAATACACAATCTCTTATATCATATTTCAGCCAAATATTTGGTAATAACTTCTAATTCTTTTGCATCAAAATTCAAACAAAAACATTATTTGAAAAATTAGACAGGTTCAACGGTTATTTAGTAGGGATGTAAAATAAGCCAAGCGGTACTAAATAGTACATTTGCCTCAAGAGTGTGATCACTCAAACTTTATGATGATACTCTAAAACACCTCTTGCGGCTTCCATTGTAGCTTGTCCATTGGCATAATCAAGGCAAAAAAGTTACATGCATTAATTATTAATATGTGGCGTTATGTTCTTTGTTTTTGTTATAATTTTATTTTTGTTTATGTTATTGTTACCATCATTAGTATGTTGCAGCTTGATAATTGTTTCAAGTCGCTAGTACTGTAAAATAATTAGCTTATAAAATGAATAATTCTAATGTATTTGGCACATTTTTTTCTGTCATAGTCTCAAAAGGAGCTAAATGGAGATCCTTGTGATATGATTGATTTGTATAAACGTACGCATTATTCAGAGGAAAAGGGTTGGTCATCCAAAGTATCAGAAGAGAATTGGGTAACTTTCGTATCTATTTGTTTAAAATCCAACCTTTTCTATGTTAATGATTGTAATCAATTGTATATACCTTCTTACATCCATTTGTTTTAATAGGAGTTGATGAAAAAAAAGCGAGATCAATATAGAGAAGAAGGATCTGAGAAGAACACGGATGAAATAGTTTTGGAGGTTCTTGGCCATGGATCTGGTTACATTAAAGGCCTTGGGTATGGTCCAAAACCTCCAAGTAGGCGCATCACATCATCTAATTTAGCTACCCAACAAGTCCAAAAGGAACTTCAAGATACACAACAAAAGCTACAAATGTCTAACTCTCAAGTAAATGATCTTAAGACACAAGTGGCTGAATTTGAGACTGAAGTGTCTGATTTGAAAACTCAATTGGTTGATCAAGGTGCAAATATCAACAAACTTATGGCAATTATGGCTGCTAATGGGATGAACATATACTAGAGAAAAATATCAAGTAATAAATACTTTTAAACTTTAATTAAGCTTTCAAATGTTGAAGTTCTATCTACTGCCTTTAGACTTTGTTAATCACCATACTGCCAGAGTTCCTTCTAACTCTATCCTTTTATCTCTTGATTCTCTTTTTCTCTCTATTCTAAACTTGACATGATAAGCAATGGTTTGAACTAAAATGAAAGCTCCTATTTATAGGAGAACCCTTATATGTATTTTACCCATTGCCATTTGTATTTGCCCAACAGTTAAGAAGGATTTGGTAAAAAGTTTCTACCAACTTGTTTTCAGACCACACAAAGATAATCATGACTACTTTTCTTGTGGTTAGAGTTAACCATCGGCTATAGGCCAACTCGACAGATCTTAGGTAACTGTTGATATCTGATTATTTTATTTGATATTAGCACATAGCTGAAGGATAAGCTTTTATATTGGATTAGTTGCTTTGGGCTCACTCTTTTAAATCCTATTTGGACCAGACAGCACATAAGAAGCACATTTCCCTTAGGCTGAACTTAACATGTTATTGGACTCTTCTCTTATCTCAATAGCTGTAGCAGTCCACTTCATTACACAATAAATTCATCATCAGTCTTAGCTTCATGGTTAATTACCATTACATATTTGGTATTCATATCCGAACAACTAACTACTCATCCTTATTCATAACTTATACTATAGTGCACGGTTAGTACCAACCTAGAACTATAAACATTCCTTTTCTGACTCATTATTATCCTATTCTCAACTAATTTATCATATTACAAATCTGTACTCATCTCATCTCCTTTATCATTTACTTAACACTTACTTTGGTTCATCATGAATCACGAGGTTCATTCTTCAAGCTTAGTCAATTAATAACTTAAGGCTTATCACCATTTATTATTTAAACATTTCTTTCTTTATATACATTTTTTTTAATTTCATAACTATTTGATTGATTTATGTCTATATGTTTTTTTTGATTTGCAGATAGAGTTTTTTCTGGAAGGTCAATAACCACAAGGTTGAAGGTTTTAATTAAGCATTTTCTTAGGATATGGATTTTAGAATTTCAGCTTTTTGGATTATATAATTTGGTTTTGTGGTACTTAGATTATTTAAGCAACTGTTTATTGCCTAGCTAGTTGGGTATTTTGTTGAATCAGTGAATCTACTATTTTTTTATAAGATAATTACTTTTTATTTTAAATGTTTATTGCCTTTTGTCTCTTATATTATATACAGGTGGAAAGTTGATTTAAAAAGCTAACTAAATGTATTATATTTTTTTTTATTAAAAATCGTTAATGTAACAATACATTTTGAATGTCAAGCAACTTAATATAATCACTACATCATCACGATTTATAATTATTTATTGGCAAATAATATTTAGCCAATGAAAATTAAAATTTAATGACGAATATTAATATTAACTCTTTAGAATTAATAGTATTGTCATTATATATATTCATTTAGTTATGAAAATTGATCTTATCACTAATATTAATTTTTTGGTGACAAATTATGCCGTCACTATTATATATAATTTAGTGATGCCTTTTAATTTTGTAACTATTAATAGCTCTTTATGTGACGAGTTCTATCGTCACCATAAGTATTCAATTAGTGACAGAGAAAAATGTGTCATAAAAATTAACTCTTTGGTGACAAACTATATCGTCACTGTTATATATTCATTTAGTCACAACAACTAATTTTGTCACTATTAGTAACTCTTTTTGTGACGAGATGTATCGTCACCATAAGTATTAACATTGAAAAATGTGTCCCAAAAAATAACTCTTTGGTGACAAATTATTTTATAATATTATTTAAAAATAAGAAATGACAACGACATAATTGTCATGTTAAATATATTATTAGGTGACGAATTGTTCTGTCGTCATTTATTTTCTTATTTTTAGTGACGATAAACACAATAACATGACGAAAGAATAATCATAAATATGACAATATTGTCGTCATTAAAATTAGATGATTTAAATAGTGTAAAATATTTTCGTCACTAAAACTATATCATTTAATGATGAAAAATGATTTTTGTCATTTAATGCACCAAGTTTTGATGACGAAACATAATATAGAGTGACGAAAATTTTATTCAAATAGTGACGTTATTAACGTCACTAAAAGTAATTAACTATAGTGACAATGATGTAGATCGTCACCATAAGTTAAAACATTTAGTGACGACATCAAATAGTGTCAAATATACCTAATACCACGCTCATACGGTGACGGTCTCTATGACGATTAACAATCGTCACCAAATGTTTTAGTGACGAAAAATGAATTTTATGTGACAAATTTTAGCGTCATTTTTTGTGTGATTTCTTGTACTGTGGTAATAAGTTTGGTCAGCGATCCATTGGAAACTACACTACTAGGGGATGAGGATTTAGATGATCCAGAGTTCATGGATTTACACATGCTTTTCCTAGAGTTAGTAGATTCAAAGTTCCATTCGAGCCATTACACACAGAGGAAAAAGCTTCAGCTCGGATGAAGCCTTCACTTGAGGAACCACCCATTCTTGAGCTCAAACCACTTCCTAAACACCTCGGGTATGCTTATTTGGGTGATTTAAATACTTTATCTATTATTATTGAATCTGCACTTAACGAATTGCAGGAAAGTAAATTGCTGAGGATTTTGAGAGAGTACAAGTCTGCAATAGGCTGAACCATTGCCAATATAAAGGGGATCAACCCCTCATTTTGCATGCACAAGGTTCTTATGGAAGAGGATGAAAAGCCAACTGTGGAGCAGCAGAGAAGGCTAAATCCAATCATAAAAGAAGTGGTGAAGAAAGAAATACTCAAGTGGTTGGATACGGGAATTATTTACCCGACATGCATAACGGTCATGGGTCGACCCGAAAGACAAAGGTGTGCCAAAAAGGGTGGAATGATAGTATATAAGAATGAAGATAATGAGCTAATTTCGATGAGGACATTGACCGAATAGAGGGTGTGCATGGATTATAGAAAGCTGAATAAGGTAACCCAGAAGGATCACTTTCCTATACCCTTCATTGATCTGATGTTGGACTGACTGGCTGGATATGAATATTATTGCCTATTGGATGGATACTTCGATTGCAACCAAATTGTCATAGCTCCTGAGGATCAAGAGAAGACCACCTTTACATGCCCTTATGACACCTTTACATTTAGAAGGATGTCCTTTGGGTTATGTAATGCACCAACTACATTCCAACAATGCATGATGGCTATCTTCTTGGACATGGTGGAGAAAAACGTTGAAGTTTTCATAGACGACTTTTCAGTCTATGGAAACACTTTTGATAAGTGTTTAGAGAATTTGGTCATGATCTTAAAGTGGTGTGTGGAAACGAATTTGGTACTCAACTGGGAGAAGTGCCACTTTATATGGTTGAAGAAGGGATAATTCTTGGGCACAAGGTTTCTACTAAAGGTTTAGAGGTTGATAAGGTAAAGTTGGACATGATATAGAATCTTCCACCACCGAATTAAGTAAAGGGAATTCGCAATTTTCTTTGACATGCCGGGTTCTACAAAAGATTTATAAAGGATTTCTCTAAAATTGTAAAACCCTTGTGCAGTCTTTTAGAGAAGGATGCAGTGTTCAGATTTGATGAGGAGTGTAAAACAACATTTGAGCTGTTAAAAATGAAGCTGACCACAGCCCTAGTATTCGTCGCACCGGATTGGACTATGCCCTTTGAATTAATGTGCAATGTGAGCGACTATCATGTAGGAGCTGTTTTGGGTCAATGCCGAGAGAAAATATTCCATGCCATATATAATGCGAGTAAAACCCTTATGGATGCCCAATTGAACTACACAACTATAGAGAAGGAGTTACTTACAGTAGTATATGCCTTTGACAAATTCTGGGTATATTTGATTGGGACAAAGGTGGTGGTTTACACGGATCACTTGGCAATTCGTTATTTAATTTTAAAGAAGGGTGTTAAGCCTAAAATTATCAGATGGATCCTTCTCCTTCAAGAATTTGACTTGAAAATAAAGGATAGGAAGGGGACAGAAAATCAAGTAACAGGCCATCTATCGAGGCAGGAAAATCTGGATAAAGATGAAGCGAATAATGTGTGATCAATGAATTGTTCCCGGATGAACAACTATTTGGAGTTAATTTAGAGTTTCCGTGGTATGCGGATTTTGCTAACTATTTGGTGAGCAACATCCTTCCCCCTGGTCTGATGCGATAACAAAAAAAGAAATTCCTATATAACATCAAGTGGTAAATGTAGGATGAGCCATACTTATTCAGACAGTGTGCAGACAAGATGATTCGAAGGTGTGTGCAATACAGTGAAGTGGAGAATATTCTACATGAATGTCATTCATCTGCATATAGGGGACATTATGGTAGTGAGGAGACAACGGCCAAAGTCCTACAAGCAGAATTTTACTGGTCTACTGTGTTCAGGGATGCCCACCAGTTTGTAAAAAACTGTGACAGATGCCAAAAGGTGGGAAATATTTCAAAGCGGAATGAGATGCCACTACAAACTATCATGGAAGTGGAATTTTTGACGTATGGGGAATGGATTTTATGGGGCCGTTTCCTCCATCTTTTAATAATATGTACATCTTGTTAGCGGTTGATTATGTGTTGAAATGGTTTGAGGCCGTAGCACTCCCCACTAACGTTGCCAAAGTGGTTCTCAAGTTCTTGCATAAGAATATCTTTACAAGATTTGGCACTCCAAGAGCTATTATAAGTGATGAGGGTATTCACTTCTGCAACAGATCGTTTACAACTCTTTTGGCAAAATATGGGGTCAATCATAGGGTGGCTACATCATATAACCACCAAATGAATGGTCAAGCTGAGATTTCGAACAGAGAGGTGAAGAAGATTTTAGAGAAAGTAGTGAACCCAAGCAGAAAAGACTGGTCTCTAAAATTAGATGACGCACTATGGGCTTATAGGACAACATACGAGACACCAATTGGGATGTCTCTATATCAATTGGTCTATGGGAAAGCGTGTCACCTCCCGGTGGAATTACAACATAAAGCTTATTGGGCCATTCAGAAACTTAATTTTGATCAATCAGCTGCAGGAGAGAAAAGATTGCTCTAATTGAATGAACTAGATGAGTTTCGACTACAAGCATATGAGAATTCAAAGCTGTACAAGGAAAAGGTTAAGAAGTGGCACGACCAAAAGATCATGCAAAGAAAGTTTGAACCGGGACAATCAATATTATTGTTCAATTCATGACTGCGATTATTCTTGGGAAAGCTCAAATCGAGATGTTCGGGGCCATTCACAATTAAGAGGGTTTTCTCATATGGCGCCGTTAAGTTATACAGTAGAAATCCATTGGTGACATTTAAAGTCAATGGTCATCGGCTGAAACATTACTGGGGTGGCGACATCGACAATGAAGTCACTGCAATCACACTTGCTAACGCGCCATGAATAGGGAGTAGTCAGGCTAAAAAACTTAAAATCAAGCGCTAATTGGGCGGGAACGAAATTTTACTTTTATTCTTAGTATTTTTTTAAGCATGTTAATTAATTCGTAGTTCAGAGTATAAGTTTAGTGTGAATTTAGTTTAAAGTATAAATTTAGTTCGATTTATTAGGTAGTTAGTCGAGCCATGCTTTCTAGTAAATTCAACTTTCAATGTTCAATGTTCATGTTGTTATATTAAACTCATAATCTTATGGTGTTTCAGGTACTTGGGAAGTGCATGGATATGTGTTTGACACAAAGAATTAGAAAAATCAAGCTCGTGACGAAGTACCCCTCTGTAGGGCGGATAATTTATGAAGAAACCCCCTTCGCCAGTAAGGTGGGTCTTGACTCGAAGCGGTTTACCCCAAGGCGGACTAATTATATAGGATACCCCACGGGTAGGGTCTTAGTCCAAACAAAATACACCCTGGGCTGCATCTGCAGCTTATCACCCCCCACCGGGCCAGGGGTACGGGAACATGAAAAGTTCAATTCGGCAGTTACACACATTTAGCCCATCTTCTCCACTTACTTCTCTCACAACCGGCTCCTATACCCCCATTACCCACGATTAAGCCACACGAATTCCCACTAACCCACAACAATACTTACACTACTTCCTCTCTATAAATCCAAGCCCTAACCACATCAATTTCATCCCATTCCATATAATTTCAACCTTAATAGAGCTTGGATTCCTCTAGTTCAGGTTTCAGTCTCATCCACTACATCAATATCACCATTGAAGGAGAAATTAGTACAATCAACGAGGGTAAATTTTTGTGGGCCGCCCAGAAACGTGAAGTCGTGGTCGGTCATCGATATTCATGGCCTTACATCATGCAATATGTTCATGTTATAGGTGGTCTAGACATTGGGCCTTCTAGAGTACCTAACATGGTACAAGTTTTGATCACTAGTCACGTCTAAACATCAGCAATAAGAAAGATCTAAGGCCCTGAACAAGCTGTTAGAGTTGTTCTTTATTTTTTGGGTTACCCAGAAATGATGAACAGTTCGACTGGCCATATTTGGGCTTCCACAACTTGTTGTTCATGTAATGGTTTTGAGATTTAAGACGTGCAGTGTGTAGACAGCATGACAAGGAAGAGAATCATCACTTAAACTACATATAAAAACATCACAATCAACAAATATTGTCCGGTCAAACCCTGTCAGATGACACGTTCATATGTTTTCTGGGTTACCCAGAAAACATAGAACATGATCGACTTGGCTAGTTTGACCTGCCACTGAATCCAGTCAGTTAGAGGTTTATGCGTTCCAAAGGCCTTAACATGTAGTCTATATAACATATTACAGATTAGATACAATAACAATAACAGATCATCAAACAATTGTCAGATCCGAGCCCATGAAGATCTTGTCAGAGCCTTCTAGGCATGATATGAGTTTCCCAGATTTGAAAAGTCATGCTCGGTCAACTAGGTTTGACCAGCCATAACTTTTAACCTGTTCATGATCTGGGCTAGATTCCAGTTTCAGATCAAAGATCTCATAGCATACAACAACTACAAACTTTCAAAACACAAAAATAATTAAAATTCACTGAGATCTGAGGTTTGACATTCATTGTCAGACAACAAAAATAAAATTTTCTAGATATTTAAAAACTTCAAATTTGAGCCTCTAGATGTTATGGATCTAACATCTAGAAACCTAGATCATCAATATATACTACATACAACATGTTTTAACATTAAAACGCAACATCTAACATAGGATCAAAGGTCAGATTTCATTTACGGTTTATACCTTTTTCGAATAAATTCTTGAATCTAGGGTCCTGATCTATTTATGGAAGTAGTGAGGCTTGTTCTTGGGACTGATCTAGTAATAGAATTCGTGGGTTTTAGAGAGAGATGGTCTAGGATGTGTGTATGTGTGCAAATGGGGTAAATAATGAACTTTATCTCTCTTGATCCTTATATAAAACTCATATGCAATGAATTTGGATGGGGTAATGGCTGAGAGCTGGAGTTTTTTTTTAGCTCCTAGCTAGACTAGGGTTGATGACTTACCAAGAGATTTGCTAGCAATCATTTCAAGAATGTGACAAAAAGGGCTTTATGGTCATTAGCCTTAAAATTTTAATGTCAAGCTTGTCAATTGTCCCAACCCTTAGGGTTTGACCCTTAGGGTTTACAAAAAATAAAAATAAATAACTTTTCTAGCTAGGATTTTGAAATTAGGTTTAAAAATAAAAATTTAGTTTCTAAATTTCTAAACTAGGATTCCTTAATTAACTTAGGTTTTCTTAATTATATTGGACTTGAAATCAAGTTTAATCATTCACTAATTAACAATTAGTTTTTCCCATTTAGCAATTAGGATTTTCCCTTTGAAAATTAGGGTTTTCAAAAATTTGGATTTCCCTAATTAAGGTTAATATCTATAACTTCAGTCGTTAATCACATTATCACGATTACATAACAATCTCATACTCTAATTTGAGTTTCAAATTAGGGTTTAGCACAATAATACTAGGTTTTCTAGTGTTTCACTATAATTGACCAATTATCAGTCTACCACTACACCAAAAATGGCCTCTAATGAAGGACAAATCCTTCACTAGAGGCCATATATCTCTCACAAGTGATTTATTGCGAAGAAATATTTTCTTCACACGAGTGCTCGCATTAGACCTCCTCGCAATTGGGTATCCTTTGTTAAGTAGTAACTAAATGTTTTTTATGAAGGATATATAGTGAATAACTTATTCCTTCACAAATTGTATTTAGTAATGGAATATTGTTATTTAGTGAAAGATTGGTTTCCTTCACAAATAATATTTTAAGAAGGACTATTTGAAATTAGTGAATAACTTGATTCTCTCACAAATAATATCATGTGAAGAATAAATTTATTTAACGAGAGAATATTTTACTTCACTAATTATAAATTGAGAATCTTTTTTCAAATTAGTGAAAGAAAAATTCCTTCACAAATTATAAATTTGTAAATAAAAATTAATTGCTAAATAATTGATTATTTAGCAATTAATTTTTATTGAAAATTATAATTAAAATTAATTTTCAAATCAATGATTTCATATTTATTATTATTATTATTATTTTTAGTAATTGCTATAATAAATATTAAATTTAATATTTCAAGTTAATATAAATATCATACCTATTTCAAACTAATTGATAAACTAATGCATAAAGAGCCAATAATTAAAACTAATACTCCATATATAAATAGATAATGCTCAAGTCACGATAAGTACAAAATTTGTTATTATGTCTTGATCTCCTAAAGATCATAGTACTTAGAATATTTAATAACTAACACAAGAAAACTGAAAGAATAACAACGGACTAGATAGAATGAAGTGTACATCATGTTAGGTCCACTTCATCATCATTTTCTTCAAGGAAATCAAGGTTGGACAAGTAAATTTCCTGCTGCAAAAGAAACACCAAAATTCAATTTCAATAAGATGAGGAATAAGAAAAAATGAGCCTGGTGAACTTATGCTCTAGTGTGTTGAATGTGTACTGATCAATGTGTACGTTACCTGCTTCAGGAAAAGAGCTGCTGTAATGGAACCATCCTGACGACCACCGGTGTTGACCATATCAACTAACTCCAAATTCATAGAGTCCCAATAACTTTCTTCCAAAGGCAACCTCCAAAGTTTTTCTCCAGCAACTTAAAAGGAAATACAAACAAGTTATGTTACACAAACTCTTCCCTTTGTCCTAAAGTACACGTGTCCGACACTCGACAATTAGACAAGGTCATAGGCACGGGACACTTTACTTAAGTGTAAAAAATTGATAAAACTGAGGAATACATGTGTCGAACTCTTCAAATACCGTATCCAACCGAACACTCTATCCAAGTCTGTGTAACATAGCAAACAAGGGTTGGTATGATAAAATATTTTTCTTATAACAGTCAATAAAATATGATACTAAACTTCAACTCAAGTTGACTGGATATTATCAAATTTGAAGGAACCCATTCATGTAAATTAATATATATATATATATATATATATATATATAAGAGGTCAATATCACGAATTCTGCCTAAAAAAAAAGCACCGTAGCTTGTTATTAGACAAATTATTTCATGTATAGTGTGAAGCCATCAATATCAATGCATAGTCCCAGAAATAGTACTTTTTACTAACTGAAGGAATTATTGCAACATTCCTTGTTTTGTATTTTCTTTTATTTCCCTGTAGCGCAATAAATTTAGGGGCTCCAAGCTCCATATAGGTTCTGCAATTCTGCATATGGTGGGGACAAACTTGAAGCCTTTTCATTCCCAAAAGATATTTTAGCTAGGGAACCCCAAAAATCGAATATTTACAAAAAAAAAAATCACATGGAACATCAGGTTTACAAACTTAGAAGAATAACTTATGTTACCTCACGTGTGGCCTATTGTATGTCCCCATGCAAAGCATGTGCTCCAGGCAATATCCCAGCTAGTTGAGAAGCATCATCTTTTGTCTTCGTGAAAATGATTGTACGACCCCCCACTGAAACAACACAACCCAATGGATAAGAAATTGAGAGAATTATTAACTTTGAACAAAATGTCAGAAGATCATAATTCACAAGTTTCAAGGTCTAAAAAGATTAACCTGCTATAACAGCGAATAATATCAAGAATAAGTTGTGCTCTGGAAGAAAAAAAATTGGGCACCACAGCAGTAGCCTTAATACCAAAAAGAACTGCAAACTAGTGCATAAGTAACATTGTTCTCTAGCCATAGCATCAGTCATAGTAGTAACTATACTGGTAACACAGATTCAAGTGGAAGCAGAATGGAATTTGCCTGCCCGTAATAAAAGAGATTGCACATTTAGAAGTGAACCAATTAAAAAACTCTAATGGAAAAGTAAACTTGTTGCAACATATGCATAAATTGATATTTCCAGACAAAAAAATCATAATTAAGAGAGAAGTAAACCTTAGAAAGATCACCCATCAAAGAAAAGTGTACTGTTGTAGCCTCTTTCCCCAAGTTGTGAACGTCATGTCACATTGTAAAATTTTCAGTTCAAAAGAAGATTTGAATGTGATAGTGTCAGCCAGCCACTACCAACTGTTGATCATGTCCATTAAATAGCATACCTATCACCTTTACTAGTTGAAAGAACAGTGTCTGGAGCTATAATTCTGCCAGAAAAACCTCCCCTCCTTGTATGAGGATGTGTAACCATGCCCTCCAAGAATCTTCCATTCATCTCCAAGTCAGGTTTTCCAACCAAATTATTTTCAAATTGATTTTCATTATGCGGAGAAGAACACTGTGAGATTTGTTGTTCATGGGATGAACTCGCTATGCTCATGTCATCATCGGATTTCTCATATTTAGCTCTGGAAAATAAAATAGGACAACTCAACCAATATTTTTTTTCACAACAAGGTCAGAAGAAAAATATCAAATGGACAACTTCATTAACTGATAGCATAATAAGAACCATCATATTCATGCCCATTGAAAAATAAGTCCACCTAAGGAAAATCCTGGAAGCAGTGCTCAAGAAGTAAATTAGTACAGAAAAAATGGTTTGCTTGGGAAAAAACTTGTAAGACGGTTCTATTAAGTAATTGAGTAACTTGTCATCTGTAGGGAAAGTATAGCATCACAAAACAGAGTTTTGTAATGATCCATAATTGAATAAGATATCTTAGGAAAGCATGATAGTAGAAAAGAGTTACATATCATGATATCAAGCATATAAGTAACATCAAACTGCTTTTGTTCTTCATTCTCGAAGATATGATATTGCAGCTCTGCATGAATTATAGCATATGTTAAAAGTTGTAATCTCCCTGGAAATATTTAGTATTATTTGGCAACATCATTTCCAGTTCTTCATTGAACATATGGACCAAGTTAAGAATTCTTTTTGTTGCTCTATAACATCACAAGTCTGCAAATTCATCATACACATCAAGTGATTGTCGATTCTAGTACTCTTCATTTTTAATATTCATCTTTTTAAAATAGTATTTCCTGGAGGTAGCTTGATGTATTTCATTCTCACAGCTAGCAGAATAGTTACAAATAAAGTAAAAAGCCCTCTACAAAGAAAAACAAGAACACTAACTCTATAAATAATAGTGCAACACATCTTCTAATTAATAACACTAGCTTAACATAAACTATATAACATAAACTATCCCAATGTGAAAAAGGAAGTCAAAATCATAAACAAAACAAACTTAACTGCCACTGAAACTTCAGTTCCAATTAACCATCATCATAATAAGGGCAGCAACCTGAAATGACAAGACTAACATAAACCACCCCGAAAACAAAAAAGAGATATGGAATGGAGAATCACCTATTGCTAAATGTAAGAATACTGGAGACACCACTTCAAACCCGCTAAGACTGATACGCCTTAGTCCATGTTGCATAACTCACGACATATTTCCTCGCCCCCTGATACCAGCATTTCTTTCTCTGCTTCCCTCTTTCAATGGAAGAATGACCTTTTTGGATGTTCTATAACATAAGAGGAAAGCAAAATCATAACATAAGAAGTAACACGTATAAGTTTTCCTATACATCCATTTTGTTACCAATATAAAAGGAAAGATAAACACACAATTAGTCTTATTTAGAGAACTTATGTATCCAGTCAACAAATAGTTGTGTTTTGTTTCTCACAGGTCCCAAGCAACAAAACATATAAAAGTTACATTTTTCATAAAGTTAAATATTTTTACGATACAACTAAAACAAACAGAGCGAATAACTCAATCAATTTGTTTACAAAAGACAAAGTGGAAACAATAACAATTAAGTGTGGATATAAATACATAAAAGAAAAATTTACTACACCTTACTAATTGGATAAGCAACAGGGAAGAACAACCATAGAAGGAACTGGACAAAAGGTGCCATTGTTGCTCTAACAGTCAATCCATAGCGGGTACAGATTGCTTGAGGCAGTATCTATAATTAGAAATCCCTAGAATTAGGCCCATTGCCATCCCATCATAAACTTTAGTTCATTTAGATTATAAAAGAAACAAATCTTGAAGAAATAGTATATATAAAAACTACCAAGTTTAGCAATAGATTGTCCACCATAGAGGTAGCTATGGTTCTTAACAGAACCTGGTTCATCACATAGCAACTGTTTTATCGATGATGGGTAACAACTAACTAAAAGTTACAAAGTTAGGCAAAAAACTTACCGAGGCTAAAGGATCTTCTTCTCACATCTTTTTGGACACTTGTAGGAAGCATGTAATGTATATACTATAGAACGAAGAGGAACCAAGAAAAAATATAAAACATAATAGAACAGCTTTAAATGCCTACCCCTGATGTATATGGCTTGGTTTCTGGAGGGGCCCATTCATCTGGAACTTTCATGAACTTCTCTATTTCATCAAACATGTTCACAGCAAATATGTGTGCCATGTCTAACTTGTATCCATTTGTCTTCTCCTTTGCAATCTCTGCTTCCTATAACAGCAACCAACTAAATCAAATAGAAACAAAAGCACTACACAAGAAACAATGTGATAACCAAAAGATACCCAGAATTTACTAACAACATAAATGAAAAGAGAAATCTGGAACAACTATCTGGTCAAAAAAATGTATTACAGACATCTAGTCATCAGTGCCTAGCAGATTACGTGCCTCCAGTTTCAGCACTGAGATAAATTTGCAACTCAACTGTATCACGATAGTTCAATTCCAATACATGGACAACAGGAATCGAAATCATATGGCTAAAGTTCATACATGCCACCATATCTAATAGAAGTTAACAAGTTTACCAAGTGAACCCAGTTGTAGAAGGTAATTATTCAATTAAGTTTCACTAGCATCTAACCCTTATATGCAGAAAGTATAAAATAAATTTTTCTGCAAATTTTACATTAAGTACACTCTTAAAATGCCATCCAGACCATCTCAGTCAAGACATTGTTCAGAACTTATACTCCTTCCTCTAATTTACACTGATTATGGGGAGCTAAAACTCAATCACAAATTTACATACTTTTGCCCAAACATTTTTTGTCATATCATTAATAGATGCAGCAAGTTTTGTTGCAGAAGTAGTATTACTTGCATAAAAATAAACATTGAAAGTCAAAAAGTGACAGGACTACAGGAAAGGATACTGAATACAGATGTATGCACTTACAATCACTCAAATCAGACAATAAATATGAATCAAAGGCCAAAAACTGTTTCGGAATGCTAATTACAGCCCTGTTTTCTTGAGATATTTTCAAATCCTTCACTAATTCGAGCATTGATATTCGGCTGCGAAGCCTTTCGATTGCAATGGGTGAATTGATTATGACGACGCTAGGGTTTTGGGAGGAGAATTCATTCAACTGTTGTTTCCATTTTTCGCCGTACAATTTGTGAATGATGGCATCGAACGGAGAATTCATTCAACTGTTGTTTCCATTAACTTTAACTTTATTTAATTATGATTATAAAAATAAACTTTTATGTAGAAATTTTAAAGTTTAACATAGTGTAAAGTTATTTATTTTATAGTTTATTAAAATAAATAGTTGATATTGTAAGTTACTTAAAAAGTGTTATTAAAAATAAATTTACTATTGTAAAAATTTAAGGTATTTATATTCACCACAATTAATTCAAAAAAAATATTTAGAAACAAGATAATGACCAATTTTATCCTCATAAAAAATTTCTGAATAATGATATATAGTGAATAATAATTCATTCACTAAATAGATTTTTTTCCTCAAGAAATTTTCATCATAAATTGGCTCTAAAAATCTTTCTATCGCCTCTAATTTTATGAGGAAAAAATATAAATTATGAAGGATGTTTTTTTCTAATAACTATATTGTCACTATACTTTTTTTTCTTCAATTGCTTCCTTCGCTAAACAACTCCTCATGCGAAGGAATAAATTTCTTCACAAAATTTCCTTCGCTATAGGCCATTTTTGGTGTAGTGTACACACATACAATACACATTTATAGCACTGAAATATAATTAATATTATATTATTATTCTCATTCCTTAGTCAAAACTCATAATTAGGGTTTGGATTCCATATCTGAATTATCTTGCACATATAGCATTATTAATTAAGTTATAATAATTACTTAATTAGTTTGAATTAAATTCATATAATAAAATAATTATTATAATAAATCTATTATTATCTCATATATTATTTAAATAATATATAATCATATTTTCATGGAAAATAAATAATAAAAATATTTATACTACAAAATTAATTACTATAAGAATATAATTTCTAATGATTAATGATTATTTATAATTATTCGTAATAAATATATTTTCATTTATCACAAATATACATACACATTACTTGACACATATTCCCACCTTTAATTTTTTTATGCAATATTTCTTTTTTATTTATATAGAAAATATCGGGTTAGTACATTGTGACTGTATAATATATAAAACTATATAGTGAAATGGAAGGAATTACAAGTGACATAAAGAATGCTTATTTTACAACATGTATGCATGAGAACATTAAAGATGAACTATATCAATGAATTACAAATTATTTCAATAAATGAGTTTAATTGGAATAATAAAGTTTTACGGAGATATTGAATTATTAGTGACCAATTAAATTAAGTCCATACATGTTATAAATATTAATTAGACTAGACTAATGTACATGGATTATATGATGTGGGTATATAAATAATCCCTAACTTTTCATTATGTAATAGCATTTATACATTAAAATCACATTTTGGAAATCCAAGAGAACAAACTAAGCATTATATAATCAAGTTGTTGATATTTAAAATCGTGTCCCATATTAAGTGACCAACACAATGCTCAAACAGTAGCCTAACTCTAATTACGTACAAATAAGAGTCGGCAGTTAAAGGCTAGCATAACTATGATAATGAAGAAGGGAGTGGAAGAGATGAAGTTGGTGATCTCTTTTCACCAAACTCTCTCAATCTAATGAATTCTTCTTCCATCCCATGGTTTAATTTCTTGGACATTGGCTTGGCATGGTCAGTAAGTTTTCTATAAATTGAGCACTTCCCTTCATTTTCTATGTTGCTGAGATTACTTGCTTAATGGATATAGAGAGTGTGAGGGAGTAGTTTAAATTTGAGAAGAAGTTTTGTCCGATTCAAAGAAAAGGTATAACATGATATTGCATTCTTAATTCAATTTTGATTAATGTTTGAATATACATGAATTCTTGCTAATTGGGTTGGTAACCATCATTTATGTGTTATCTGAGCTTATATGCATGTTTAGAAGTAATGTAATTGGTCTAGTTACAAGAAGTAGCAATGTTGTGTTGAGGATCTGAAGAAGCAGAGCAAAAAGTTTTGATTTTGCTCGAAGTGGCGCGGCCACACCACTTCTATAACACAAACCTGCGTGACCGCGCCGACTGCTAATGTTGAAAAACAGTTTCTGTTACCTTGTGTTATCCTGAGCATGTTAGGTTGGTATGATTATGCATGTAATTAACCTCAACACATGGAACGAGGTTCCTTTGTATATAGTAAGTCATGTTAGCTTAGTTTGGTATGTGTATTCAAAGAAAGCTTAACGATTTGGAAACTTGTTTCGATAAACATTATGCAATACATGTTCTGTAATAACCCGAGATTTTCTATATAAAATAAATAAGAAATTTTGCGTATAATTTTTTTTTATTTAATGACGAGACTAAGTGTCAAGTAAAGTGAATGATAAATGCGAATACATTTATTACTTGAAAAATTAGAAATAATTTTGGAATTATTAATTTCCACAAATTATATGGTAATAAATTTCTGTAAGCCGAAATATTTTTATTAATTATTTTCCATGAAAACATGATTGGAAATAATATATGAAGTGATAATTAGATTTATATAATAAATATTTTATTATATGAATTGTTCGTAATATTTAAGTTAATTATTTTAACTTGATTATTGATCTTTGTGTAATGAAAAGAATAAGTCGGGGCATGAGATCCAAACCACGATTGGGATTGTGATCAAGAGATGAGAATAATAATATTATATTATTTATATAATGATTTTACTGATACCATAATTATGTCTTTGGTATGTGCGAACAGATAATATTGAAGCAATGACGGTCCAATTAGGTCATAGCATATTACCGTCTTTGTGAAACCCTAATTATTAAACTCGCTTATTGGATATTTCTTAGTATTTGTGTATATGAAATTACCGTGAATAAGAATATCGGTAATTAGAAGAAACCCTAATTATCATTGTTGTGCGTCGATAATTAGAACAAACCCTAATTATTATAACCTAACCTGCTAAAATTAGACACCGTAACGTAATCGTGTTAGTAACATACACGAGATAATTAAAGAACCACTAATGGTCAATTAGAAACCCTAATTGATGGCGTTGAGAAACCCTAATTTTAATTAACGGGTTTAATTTCGATGTTATTGTATAAGTGTTTTAATTTACCAAAGGATAGAAGTTAATTGGTAAATTATAAGAATTAAATCTAGTGATTAAATATTACATTTAATTGCCTTGTACAAGATTGCCCATACACTCTTAAACAAAGCCCAACCATCACCCATAACAAATCGTAAGCAAGAATCAAGATTTTTTGGCAAAAGGGTATAAGAACACTAAACCTAGAAATCCTTTGATTCGATGTTATTTGATGCAATTGATTGTTTAAAGTTGTGTAATAGGATTTTAATTGATGATATGGGTTGATAAATCAAAGACCCATAACATCAAAGTGCTGCAATTTGAAGATTTAAACAAGTTGGAAAAAGCTCAATTTCATTATTTTTCACCAAATGTCGAGGTCATAACTCTTTGCTCGATCATGAGTTTTGTTCTTTAAAAGTTGTTATGTGTAGCCCGATATGTGGTCTTTAATCTGCAAAAAGAATCAAGTCCATATCATGTATAGATTAGAAGTTATAGATGGTCAAACATGGTTGTGGATCATGATAAACTATTTTTAGGCGATCTGTAATGGGGCATTCTCGTCCACTTTTGTGCTTTAAAAGGTCTGGGCTTTTGATATGTTGTAGTGCACTGAGTTAGGAAGCCATAAGCTTTGGAATGACCTCATTCCGACCTCGGATGAGGGAATTACGGTGATTGGAAGGAAATGTGTCAAATTTCTCAAAACTGAAAGTCAGCAGCGGGATGTGCTATTCGGGATACTGTTTTGATCAATTAATATTTCCAAAACCTTCTGGGCTTTTGGTATGTTATAGTACACTGAATAAGCTTTCCATAGACTCCAAAACGGACTAAATCCGATATCGGAGGAGAGAGTTATGACATTTCAAAGTAGTAGTGTCAAAACTTCCCAACAAGTACGGTGCAGTCCATTTGAACGGAATTTCTGGACTGATGTGTTCGGAATTTGGAAATGGTCAAAGAATAAAAGTTGTAGCCCCAGAAGTTAGCTTCGCGTGGGCTCAAGAATCGCTCAAAAATGTTTTAAAATGAAAGAGTTATGACTGTTTTAGCGAAAGAGGGTAAAGCTGAAACGAGATTGAAAACTGTTATGAACGTCCACTTTTGACGCACTGTTTGGGCTACCTAATGAACCCGAATTGGGTAATTCGTATTTTTAAAAATAGTCTTACATACCATGTATAACATATCCAAAAATCAGATTAATCGAGTTATGAGCAATGCGTTAGAAAATCGCAAAAGTGAGCTATTGAAAAATTAGTATAAACCAAGTCCCACATCGACTAAATTGAGAACTTCACCATTTTCTAAACCTATAAATAGAAGGGCTTGGCCTTTGTTTCATTCACCAACAATAAGGCCTCCAATTTTTGAGAAAGGCTTTGTTGTGGGAGAACTTTTTATAAAGATCTCCTTAGTTAAATTTTGGCGTGGAAGTGCGTATTCAGTCTGTGGAATTCGTATTTTCGGATATGTTTCTTATTTAATTTTTGTAATGTTATTATTTTTAATTGTTAGTTAAAAGTTTGAATTTTTGAAGTTTAGTTAGTGTTGTTAATAAACTAGTTAGTTTACTATGTTTATTTTGGCTTGGAATTGATTATGTAAATGAGTTATTTGTGATGACTTTTAATATTTTGTGATGAATTTCATTAATTAATAATTATTAATGATATTAAAGTTATTTAATGATTATATTAAATAATTTAGTTTAAAAATGATTTTAATATTATAAAAATCATTTTAAATGAAAATAAGGTATTTAAAAATATTTTAAGTTATAAAATATAACTTTTAATATTTAAATGATAATTTCATTAATAATTAAATATTAATGATATTAAGATAATATTAATGATATTTAGTTTATTTAATGATTAATATTAAATAAATAGTTTAAAAATGGTTTTACTTATTTAAAACCATTTAAAGAGGATATTAAGGATTTAAAAATATTTTAAGTTATAATTAATGACTTTTAATATTTGGATAAATAGTACATTAATATTTAAATATTAATGGTAATTATTTAGGTAATATAAATGTTTTAAAAATAGTTTGAGTTATTATAAATAACTTTTATATTTTAGCGATGGTTTCATTAATAGTTTAGTATTAATTAAACTATTAATGATAATGGAATTGTTTAATGTTTAAATCATTTAATTATGATTCCGATATTTGAAAGTTATAATTTACCAAACTAGTTTGACTTGAGAACCGATTATGAAGTTACGAATTTGAAGAAGAACACCTATAGTAATGATTATATCACTATAGGCCCTTTAGTGATGATTTGAATTATTTTAAATTTTTCAATTTAAAATTGCGAAAATGATTAAAAATAAGATGTCCGATATTCTGAGATGTTGAGGTATAGAATAAGAGTCTTAGACTCGGTATTTACCCGATAAAAGGCGCATGCACGAAACAAATGTCAGACCTTATAAAAGAAAGAAAAGACTACTGTAAGAGCATGGATGAGATATTTGAAAAATGTATAAAAATATTTCAAGTATAGAATAGGAACTAAAAGTATGATCACTGTGATTATGTGATTAGACTATGTGCTGACTGTAATAGACAGTACTATGTGTTAAGATATATTGTTCTAATCGAACGAATGATCTGATTATTGATAGGTTGTGATAAAGAGATAAAACCTAAGTTGAGATTTGTAATCAGCGAATCAGGCAAGTATCCTACCTTTGCATTTTCTTTATACATTAGACATGAGTAAGAAGTTTCAGAATTATTATATCCCTGTACAGATTATGTACTCTTTGATTATCGACATGTTAGCTCAGATATATATTACATTCATTGATTTCTATAAATGGTTATACAAGTGTCCCCACTTGGATAATCATGGCATTTGTTCACATGTTGATACACCTTTGTCAATTACCCGTATATATATATATTGAATTACATATTATTGTTGAAAGCAAGATTAAAACCTTGGGTTTGGAACCAGCATGTATGAACATCCCTATATGGGAAGATTTTTTTTATGCATAGGCGGATAGAGTGAGCGATGAATTTCGTTCAAGTTATGTAGTATTGATCAATCTGAGGTACAATGAAGTGATCACCCTCCGTGTCTGTAAGTTATGACGGTTTGAGGATAGAATTCCGCTAAACCTTTTAGAAAATGAAAAGAATGTTCATAGTATGTTTCTTAAACCCTATTCAAGGGTAGAGCCAGGGGCCAAATTTAAAGAATTTGAAAGAGAGTTGTTATATGAATTTTTTATCAAGATGCATTACTTCACAACTTTCAATTCGTTGTAGAAGTGTTATGTAAAGAGAATACTTATATTCTTTCAAATTATATATAATTGTTATTACTTGTTTGGGCACTTAAATGCTCATCCTTGCTTAAATTAAATATTTTCGATTATGTATGAGCAACTTTGAAGAAGGCTCGGAGCACGAAACAAAGGAAAAAGGAAAGCTGATCGAATAAGTGTGTATTATGAGTTAATGGTTATAGTTGTATTGGTATCTATTCAAGTATTGTAAGGAATGTATTTGAAGGTCATGCACCTGGGGAAGTAAACTTTGATGTATGTAAATTAAGTTCGAATGTATTATTATTTAGTATTATTCAGCTTAAAGAAATGGTATCGTGGAGAACCGAGTTCGGGTTTCAAGTACCTGGATTTGGGGTCGTCACATGTTCTGACTTTTTGTGCAAATGTATCAAGCTCTGTTATGCTTTATGTAAGACCCCAACTTATTATAAATAAAATCAAATTTCCTCTATTTATTATTTTGAAATAGTGAGGGTTCATTTGATTAATGTGGTTAGTTATGGGTAAAATGCGCAAATATTTCAAATGTGCAAGTGGTTATAAAATATTCATTTTTATCGGAGAATATTCGTTGGTCGTGGAATATTCTTACGGTCAGGGAATATTCATACGACGGCGCAGCCTTGTGTGGGCCCCATAACGGAAAGCGATTGGATGAAGAAAACGACAAGTATAAGTTGTTTATAAATAACGACGTAGTTATTCACAGATTATCTTGTTGGAATACCCGTTGGTTAAAACACGAGAGCACTACTCGGTATTACATCAATTATTGAATCTTACGTGGGAAGGCATTACTCAATAAGCTATTACGGTGATTCTGTTCAATATTTTATTTTATTGATTCAATAATTGCTACATTGATATTTTATATTATTGTTGTTTCAATAATTGTCACTACGCAGTATTTTCATTATCAGATCAATAATTCATATTATTTGAATAATATTATTAGATAACATTATTGGCAATATCTAGAAAATTACATAAGGAGAGAGGTTTGGTCACCTAATTTATGCGCCAAGAAGAAGAAATCCTTATTGGAAAGTCCCTCTTTCTGAACCTTTGGTTGTCGATGATTGTGATTCTGTAATATTATTTATGAATAATTAATTATTTATTTATATGATAAGGAAAATATTTATTTTATGTGGATATAGATGGAGAAAATTTTAAAGTGACAATTGATGAAAAATTGATATTTTATCTTTTCTGATAAAATAATTCATTTAAATATATTATTATATTTTAATAATATAATAATGGTAATATTTTTACAATGAATGTGGGATATATGAATATATGAGGAGGAAGAGTATTTTTGTTGCAAAAGTTGTTTAAAACATGTTAAACATGTCTGTGGGCCCATTTCTTGACTGAAATTTGATTATAACCTGTAAAATCGCCCGTTTGTGGATTTCGATCAATTTTTGTTTGGAATTTAGAAAAACTTTCTTCTGTAAATTTGTAGATAATGGAATTTCCTATGAAAAAGACATAAAGTTCGAATTTTTCCGACAAAAGGGCTATTTATTATGAATTATTGAAGTTCCAGATTAATTGATTATTATTTTTTTTGGAGTTTTAAATGACTTTTATATGAAAAACATTTTTGGCAAGTTTGGAACATGTGTGGCTGATATTTTGGATTATGAAGGTGTACGTAAGAATTTATAATATATATATTAATATTTTATTAAATTTTCTGCTTTGGTGTTCTAAGCAATTTCCTATAAATAGGGTGCTTATGTTAAAATTGAAAATCACACCAGAAACTGAAGTTTTCTCTCTCTTTCTCTCTCTATATTATCGAGCGTATTCTTGTGAGTATTTTGATACTTTGAGTGTTGCTATACTATGCAAGTTCCTTCAAGACTATATCCAAAGATTCTAGTCGAAATCTCTTGTCTTTTCGAGGTAAGGGATATTATTTTTTTTAAAATGATATTATTTCTTCTAATATCATTATGCCAGAATATTAATAGTATTTTTCTTGTGAAATTCTTGTCTTTTAGTGTCGGGGTTACTATTCACGTATACGACACTATTCACATATACGGTACTATTCACAAATACGGTACTATTCACAGAAAAATTAAATTTTTATTTTTTGTCCAAAATATCTATTATGGATACTAGTTTTGATTGTATCCATGTTTTGATCATTCTTGAATTTTGCTCCACTATGATTATTTATGAAGTATTTTTGAACTTGGACTGTTTAAAGTACAAATCCTTAATATTTGCTCTTTTGTTTCACTGGATTTGTTTTCTTTAAAATATTTTTCATGATCCTCAGTCCTAAATGATGGTATTACTGAATATCTTTGGCCTTGGTGCAAAGATGAATGAATTTTTGATGAATATCTTTGGCCTGTAGTGCAAAGATGAATGAATTTTTGATGAATATCTTTGGCCTGTAGTGCAAAGATGTACAGGTGTTGAGATGAACATGACCAACTGATGAATATCTTTGGCTTTTAGAGTGCAAAGATGAATATTTGATTCAAGATGAATATTGATTGATGTTACAGGGATAAAATAATGATGATGGACTTTTAAATTCATAGATTATAGTAGATTTCATTCTCTACGTAACTCATCTATGAATTATTATTTCCGCTACGAATATTGATCTGAAACTTGTTGTCTATTGTATTTTTTTAAATTTTTCCCTGTTGAAGACTAACGATAATTTGTTCTATATTATCTTAGTCATAATATTCTAGTTAGATGTAAATGAGTCATGTATATTTTAAATTCCAAACTCAGTATCATGATTTGATCACATATATCTATGAGCAAGAAAGCATGATTTAGAATATGTGGACTTACCTTGAATGCTTGAATAAGTTTACTAACGGAAATTCAAAGTTTCAAATACGAACTTGATAAACTATATACACTTTGAGTTAGGAACTTGTGAGCATGCTTATGTGGCCTAGTGAGAATATATGAGAGTATGATGTATAGTAAGTAAAGTGGCTTTGCATGCTTGGTTAGTTTAACATGAGGTTTTCAAAAGAAACCTTAAGAATTTGAAAACTAGTTTGTCAGTAACTACGTTACAAGTATTCTAAATTTTGACCATCATGTTACGATGTGATGCCTATAGACATGATTGACATGAATGCCTAGCTAGTCATGCGCATTGTAAAATAGTTGAGCATGGATTAGGACAATTATAAATGGTTTAGAACTTCACAACTTGAAACACATGACTAATCTAATGTAAGCATGTCTAATTGAGATTAATTGATCTCGCAGTGTGAGTATAACGATTAAACATGAAAGACTTTGTTAAATCAACACTTAAAATCTTGATTTTGTGGGATTTGATAATGGATCAATAAGACATAAGAGAGACCAAACCTAGTTATAAACATTATAACATGTATGATTCTGCGAGTGTCATCATAAATGTTTATGGGTGTACAAGTCTGGCCAAGCTTCTATTTAGCAGTTCTAGTTTGAACAAGAAGCAACTTGAGGGTTGATGCATTCCTATATTGTAACCTTAATCTGTAATACATGTCCAGTAAAATATTCCATGTGTCGAGAAGCATGCTAATGATAGAATCCTATGTTGGATAAGTGTTTATAACTTTAAGTCAAAATGTGATTTCAAACTATATTTTTTAATGTCATAGTGTATTAGAAACTAATTTTTGTGTTATATGATGACATGCATACAAGATCATATGACTTAAGAGAAGACTAACAATATATGTTTAGTATCGATAAATTACACTTGTGTATCATAGCAAATTAAGATAATAGGTGTACATATTGGACTTATATTGTGACGCCCCCAAAATAGGTATACATCACCCATTCTGAGTCGCCAAAAATATGGTACAGAAACAACTACAACTTTATTAATACAGTTGTCGTGCAAAATACGACAACACATAAACTGTGAGTTTAAATACAAATATTGTCTTCTAGACAATATCCACACTCAAATAAGTCCTCATTACAATTATTGATACACTATTTTACAAAATAGTGAGGACTACTATAACAATTGCCTTGGAACATCACTCCATACCCGACTACTTTCCGCTATATTCTCGTTTCCTGAGAAGAAAAATGGAACAAAAAGGAAAAGGGTGAGCTCAACTAGCCCAGTAAAGAATATTATGACTAAGATAATATAGAATAAATTATCGTTAGTCCTCAACAGGGAAAAAAATCTGATAGAATATAATAGACAACAAGTTTCAGATCAATATTCGCAGCGAAAATAACAATTCATTAGACGAGTTAAGTAGAGAATGAAATCTACTATCATCTATGAATTTAAAAGTCCATCATCAATATTTTATCCCTGTAACATCAATCAATATACATCTTGAATCAAATATTCATCTTTGCATTACAGGCCAAAGATATTCATTAGTTGATCATGTTCATCTAAACACTTGTTCATCTTTGCACTACGGACCAAAGATATTCATCAGGAAATCATTCATCTTTGTACTACAGGCCAAAGATATTCAGTTATATCATCATTTAGGACTGAGGATGATGAAAAATATTTAAAAAAAATAAATCCAGTGAGACAAAAGAATAAATATTTAGGATTCGTATTTCGGTTTATCCATGTTCAAAAACACACCATAATATACCATAGTGGAGTAAAATTCAAGAATAAAGATCAACACATGTATACAATCAAAGATAGTAACAAAAATAGACATATGGTACAAAGAAGAGAAAATTTTATTTTTCGGTGAATAGTGACGTATTCGTGAATAGTGTCGTATACGTGAATAGTGCCGTATACGTGAATAGTAATCCCGACACAAAAAGGTAGAAATTTTACAATAATATTCATACCAATATTTCGGCATAATGATATTGAAAGAAATAATATCATTTACGAAGAAAATAACATCCCTTACCTCAAAAGAATAGTATTTCTGACTGAAATATCGTATATAATGCTGAAGAAAACTTGCATCGTATAGCAACACTCAAGATATCTAAATACTCACAAAAATACGCTCGATAATATAGAGAGAGAAAACTTCAATTTCTAGTGTGATTTTCAATTCTAACCTAAGCACCCTATTTATAGGAAAATGCTTAGAACACCAAAGCAGAAAATTTAATAAAATAATATTATTTATAAAAATTTTCTTACGCACACTTGAAATCTGATTTTAGTATCTTAGACATGCAAGTGGGGCCCACCAACATGAAAAACATGTTTTAAATATTTTTTTTATAACAAATCAATTCAGACCTAATATTTCGAAACTTCAATAATTCATAATAAATAGCCTTTTTATCAGAATAATTTGACTCTTATGTCCATTCCATAGGAAATTTAATTCTCTAAAACTTTGTAGCTTTAAGTTTTTCAAAATTCCAAACATAAATTGACCGAAATCCACATATGGGCGATTTTACAGGCTATAATCAAATTTTAGTCAAAAATGGGGTCCACCAACATGT
This sequence comes from Panax ginseng, assembly GCA_020205605.1. Classification (NCBI taxonomy): domain Eukaryota; kingdom Viridiplantae; phylum Streptophyta; class Magnoliopsida; order Apiales; family Araliaceae; genus Panax; species Panax ginseng. Next base: position 88,149,219 of record CM035132.1, on the reverse strand, counting down.
TTAACATGTTTTTAACATTTATTGTAATAAAAATACTCTTCCTCCTCATTTATTCATATATCACACATTCATTGTAAAAATATCACCATTATTATATTATTATTGTAACGCCCCGTAATCCGGTATATTTTCACATTCAAATTCCGTACGTCACGATCCCATCTTCTTCCAAACACACATCATTATATAGCTAAATATAACAACATACATCATCAAATCCCAGGTTCTAAAACCTTAAAACCTCTTTCATTCCAAATAATGATAATTACATTATTCTTTATATCTTGTACAAGTGACTTTTATCCGCCACCAAGGATACATCATCGTTCATTAAACTATTCTATAGTTTAATTCTATCATTCTATATTACAAGTCTTCACTTGATCTTCACGCACATTCATATAATGAATGGCACTTCTTCTGGATACCGATCAGCTTGATCTTTCCGGGATCCTGAAGTTCTTTCTAACATCGTTCGCTAAAAATATTTTTATTTAAAGCAAGTGTGAGCATTCAATTGCCCAGCAAGTCATAACAATTGAACAAACAACTTTAAGAATTTAAACATTCTTGTAAGACTTCAATAACCGAACAAAGGTTATGAAGCAACTTGATTAATAGGAATAATCTGGATTCCTATCATTTTAAAACATTAGTTATGTTCACTTTGAAATACTTTCATTCTCTACTCTCTTTCATACACATTTTGTCTCGCTAGAATCAATAGCACAGACTTAATAATAACGGTTCATGTATAAACAGAACAAGCTCATATTGAACAGTTCAATCACAGAACAGTTCATATCATAGAAACACCGAAGTGTTCACATTGTGGCACAATGCCTCATATATTCTAACACCTTGTACAAATATCACACATTTGCACATAGACAGAACTTTTCAAGTTCAACATCTGAGAAGTTTATAAACTAGCATTCATTTAAAATATGAATGAAGTTAGGAAACTTGCCTTACGCATACGCCTACTGACTTTATAGTTTACTGTTGAATCGCTCATTCCAATTCCTATGTAGCACATAAGGAAATAACACATACACCAATTAGTCATATACTTGACTTTACGCATTGGTTTACTTAACTTTACTTCTTAGGGTTCACGTTCTTATAAACGTAGTTTACGCGACCAACTTCCTTTACCGATTAACGGCTTCATGACATACGGAGATGTCTTACTTAATACGTTCATCATCTTTGATGATTTACATTCTTATCCTCTTCTTATAACTCTCCTAGGACTCAGTACACATCGTGTTTCTGCTAGTAGTCCATATGGTACTCTGAGTGGTTTCCCACAAACAACCAACAAACAAGTTCACGTCTCATCTACACTGTCCATAACAATGAGTTAGATCGATTGCCAGTTTTGTATATACCTTCGCTCTCTGAAGGAATTATTTAGCCCAGCTCCCATGTGTCAACCATCAAAGGTTACGATTGTACTAGAACCTAAATTCACCTTAACTTACCCGAACTATTAACTATAATGTTCGTTAAGTCAATTTCTTATTCTTTATGGCTTTCTGGCAACTAAGTGTCATACCTCAAGATTCATTCTTTATCGTCTAAGTCATACAATCTTTTGTATACTGAGGACGATCATTCAATATTCATTCTACGCATTTATAGCGTTAAGCATTTTACGTTACCTTATTCTTATCTTACAACGTCCGATTCATTCGACTCGGAACGTCATCCAAGTTATAAACATTAACTCGACTTCTTTACGTTATACGCACTTGTCTTTAATTCATCTTCTTCATCGATCACAGGTTTAATTACTGATGTTCATTACTCTACGGTCAAACCATACACGGAGTGTAGGTCCTACCTGTTTAATATTCGCGTACACTTAACCTTTACGCTGGTTCAAGTGTTCAACTCTTACATTTCATTCTATCATTCTCCTCCGACTCGTATTCGGCTTTCGTTAAACTTCTTACCATTCTCTACGGCTTTCTGGATACCAATCGTATCTTATTTACTACCTTCGACAATGTCTAAGTCATACAACCAATGTATACTTAGAACGTTCGTCCAACGTGAATACGATTCACGAGAATCATTTATGTATTCAACGTTTATGTTGCTCGTCTCTTAATCTCTCATTCAATCTTTACTCAAAGTTTTAATTACTTTCAATCGTTATTCATCCCATGAACCCTACTTTTATTATTCTTTCTTAATGTCAACGCCATACGGTTCGTTGTATTTTAAGACCGATCGTTCATCGCAACAGCGTTGCGTTCACAGCGTCTAAATGCTTTACGTTCATCTCTCATTACCAGGTCATAACATCAAAATGTTATACATTACTTTCGTCACTCAACGTCTAAGGAATCACAATTAAAGTAATTCCCCACGTTCGTTTATCGCGACTACGGTCCCCGGATATTGGTTACGTAACCCATGTCCGCATGCTTCGTCTTTTAATCTCGTTTAATCTTTTCATTCAACCTTCATCAAAGGTTTAATACACTTGATTAAGTGTTAAATTAGTTGAATTACATATTCATATTTCTTTCTTGCACATCCCCCGAGAAATTGAGGAGTTAAAATCTCATTTCTGGGTATTGCCCTACACTGGCACCGCGGCGCCGTACCCTTCTCTTTCTTTCATGTTGCGACGCCAATTAGTAGTAGCTAATGGCCCGAGTCTCATGTTCTTGCGCCACCGCCCCAAGGTACGACTTCAGTATTGCGGCAGGAAGCATGAAACCTAGAAAAATTTTCTAAGTCTTTTACAAGCTTGAGATGTTGATTTCGAAATCTCATAACTTCTTCGTTATAACTTAGAACGAGGATGTTCCAAAGCCATTCTCTCCCTTATCTTACGTACTTCGATTACCCTCAGATAGAACTTCATTCTGAATCTGTTAACATACCATTCATTTGGCTTAATCTTTGCCCTTCGTTCGTTTTACGTTTTTAACGTTCTTCGTTCGTTCGTCCGTAATTCGGTCATCCGAACTCGGAACTCATTCATTCTTGAGTCCACGACTCACGTTTTATACGTTCTCTTACATTCTTATGAAACCCTTACATGTTCAGGTTCATTTACTAACTTTCTAATTCTCGTTCATCTTTTACAAAAATTTTGCCATAAATTCGTTATAGCTCAGTTTTACTCCACTCTTCAAGAACGTTTCTAACTTTCCTAACCAAGAAATAAGAAACTAACTTATACGCGATGGTTTTAAACTTGTCCATCAACAACAATTATCCTACGATGGTTTTAAATTTGTCCATCAACAACATTCTTCGCGTTCTTCGCGTGTTCTTCGTGTTCTTCGTGTTCTTCATTTTTAATCGATATTTTGGATTACGATTTTACTTTTTCTTGGAATTTGATGTTATTGAACATCATTCCTTACTTATTTGACCTACTCATTCATAAGATTCATTTAGATCGCTCAAAATCCTTACGAATCTTACACTTCTTTAAGAAATTTATAAACTAAATTCCAAATTCTTATTTCTTCATTTTCTCATGATTTCAACCATATGAAATCATTCTTAACTTCATCTATCTCTTATCTTCATTAAGTTATGTTTTTGAACATATTAAACTTAAAGAAAATTAGAAGAAACTAGGGTTCGGATTATCGTTCTTCTTTAATCTCCTTCCGTCAGACAAAGCATGCACTTGGGCAATCTTTTCCTTATTCTCACCTCTTCTTCTCCCATCCGAACTCTCTCTCTCTCTCTCTATTTCTCATAGTGTAGGATTTTCAAAAGCTCAAAATAATGAACTTAAGCTTTCTATTTATAGAAAACCAAGGTTAGGGGCATTTTAGTCATTTCCCCCCACCTCCTTACTATTCCAAGCTTAGCCACCAAGTTTACTTGGTCACCACCCTTACTTGGTGACCAAGTGGCCGCCCCTTATGCCCATGGGTTGCCCCATGGGTTTTACCCATCCGGTAACCCATTAGTTCGATCCGCGGTTAATTTTCTTGGATCGGACTTAATTAAATCTAACATTGGGCCTTACATTAATTCTTATTGGGCTTTCTCTAGGCTTGATTACACATTCCATTGGGCTTGATATAATCCAAGTCCACTTGGATTCTACAAAGTCCATGAACTCAAAGTTGATTTAGACTAATCTTATTCTACGCATTCCATTCTCGTATTCTCGTATTCTCTTCGTATATAATTTGTACGATACTCGTATTCTACGTCGTACTAATCTTCGTACTATACTCGTATAATAACTAGTATTATACTCGTATTTCTCATGCATAATAACTCTAATTATTATACGAAATCATAAAATTCTAGGAACTCACTTTTCCTAACCCTTAGGTTTTAAGTCCGCAGGCGAAAACTTCATTTTTTCCATAACTGAAATATTATTGAATAATCCATCTCGTCTCAGAATTCTATCATTACGTGTTTCTCGAAAATTCAAAATAAATCTCTGAGCACAAATGGATGAATAGTGTCTATTTCGTCTTTTTCCCCAAAAATATTTTTGTTCCCGGAAAAATTTTATTTTCGTCTTGAAAATTCGTACTCGTTCAGTCTAGCTCGTAGCCAGAATCCTCCCGATTAATAATCATTCTAGGTTATAGAACGATTAATAAACACATAGCACATAATAGTATTAATAAAAATTCATTTTATTAATAACTAATTCTTTAAACTTAAATTCTGGACAATCCGATTTTCTGGGTTATCACATTCTTCCCTCCTTAAAAAAATTCCGTCCTCGGAATTTCTTAAAACCAAACCCTTACCCGGGTCCTCACATTATCCCCTTCTTCAAAGAATTTTGTCCTCAAAATTTTAGCTAACCCTTTTTCTCAACTTCTCTTCGAAGAAGTTCTTATCTTTCATACATTCCCTACCCTTCATAACTTATCAAGAATCATGAAATGAAAGGAATAACTAGGAATATAAGGATTCCTTTAAAATATTTCATACTTTTGCTGAGGGGTCAAATCGACCATGAACTCTTACTAGGTTAAACAGCCTTTCGTCGTAAACCTTTCTTACATGGTCAGTTTACAATCACAAAAAAGGTAAACCACCTCTTCCATACGTAGGTGATCAACCTATCGTATAACCCCATTTCAGGGTATGTTCACCTCAGACTTAATCATTGGATTCCGCACCAAAACAATTTGGTTTGGTATAGCTCTTCAAAGAAAGCTCGATTTTCTTTTAATTATGACATACCATTCGTCTTAGCCAAATCAAGTAGCTTAGACCATACCAATAAATTGGACATCAACTTGAAACATTCGTCTAGTTAACTCACTTGACATCGACTAATTCTTTAAATTCTTTTGTAATACATTAAAATGTTTCATGACGTCATTATACCGCACTTTTCACAGTACATTGAGCACTTCGTCAGTTTATGACTTCGTCATTATACATCGTACCATAGCGGGTTGTTGATCCTAAGATCACTTCCAACACTAGGTTCAGTTGCATTAATAACTCCATCCTTTTACCATCTTTTCATGAAATGCACTGATGATATAAAATTCATTTTGATATTTCAAATCAATTTCTGTCTAACCGAAACAATTAGCATAGACATACCAAGAATAGGTCTTTTAAAATCCATTGGTTCTAAAAGTTGAACCAATTCTTTCATTTTCAAGACGCGCACATCAGCATGATTTCAAGAAACTTCGAAATCTAGCATAGCTAGATGACTTGGAATATCCTATTCTCCATCTTCCTTCATTGCCTTACTTGTGACAATACTTAATCTTCTCTAGCACCTTCAATGCTAAGTCTACTGAAAATAACTCGTTTTAAGTCTACACATTCCTATACCTTAGTACAGTCCATCAACTTACCACACATTATGAGTTCAGAAACTTTCCACAATAATATGAGTTTAAGAACTATCCTGCATGACGGAGACCATAAAGCGTCCATTCACGAGAAGTTCAAAAACATACCATATAATTATGAGTCACGAACTTACCATAAGTATGAGTTTCAAGAACTCGCACCTAATCTTATCGTTCTCTACCTACTAAGTATATACATGAGAAAAGATTCACCTTCTCGTCATATACATCTTGATAGCGGGACCAATTTCAATGATTATCACTATAATAAACTGAGTGGTTGTTACACCAAGCACAAACCTCTGCCCATACAAAGATTCATATAACTCAGCTATCACATGAGTCCTCAATTGAAATCTTACAACTTCTAACTTTCTCTTTACTTAATACGAATTTTCTTTAATTCGTATGCTATCCCTTACAACTCAATCTGAGTTATTCTTCTTGTACTACTTTGTAGTACCATTCATTTATAGCATTGTCTATAAATCATTCATTGTTTAACAGCTCATCTATTACTGCGATTTATTATGATCACGTGGTGATCTTCTTATCCTTTTCTCTACGATTATAGTCTTAGGTACTCATACCTAAGATTTATAACCTATCAGCTTTGATACCAACCTGTAACACCCCGAAATCCGATCTATTTTCACATCCGGATTCCGTACGTCATGATCCAATCTTCTTCCAAACATACATCATTATATAGCTAAATATAAGAACATACATCCTCAAATCCCAGGTTTTAATCTAAAACCTTAAAACCTCTTTCATTCCAAATAATGATAATTACATTATTCTTTACATCTTGTACAAGTGACTTTTATCCGCCACCAAAGATACATCATCGTTCATTAAACTATTCTATAGTTTAATTCTATCATTCTATATTACAAGTCTTCGCTTGATCTTCACGCACATTCATATAATGAATGGCACTTCTTCTGGATACCGATCAGCTTGATCTTTCCGGGATCCTTAGGTTCTTTCTAATATCGTTTGCTGAAAATGTTTTTATTTAAAGCAAGCGTGAGCATTTAATTACCCAACAAGTCATAACAGTTGAAAAAACAACTTTAAGAATTTAAACATTCTTGTAAGACTTCAATAACCGAACAAAGGTTATGAAGCAGCTTGAATAATAGGAATAATCTGGATTCCTATCATTTTAAAACATTTGTTACGTTCACTTTGAAATACTTTTATTCTCTACTCTCTTTCATACACATTCTGTGTGGCTAGAATCAATAGCACAGACTTAACAATAACGGTTTATGTATAAACAGAACATGCTCATATTGAACAGTTCAATCACAGAACAGTTCATATCATAGAAACACCGAAGTGTTCACATTGTGGCACAATGCCTCATATATTCTAACACCTTGTACAAATATCACACATTTGCACATAGACAGAACTTCTCAAGTTCAACATCTGAGAAATTTAGAAACTAGCATTCATTTAAAATATGAATGAAGTTAGAAACTTGCTTACGCATACGCATACGACTTATAGTTTACGCTTTTGAATCGCTCATTCTAATTCCTATGTAGCACATAAGGAAATAACACATACACCAATTAGTCATATACTTGACTTTACGCATTGGTTTACTTAACTTTACTTCTTAGGGTTCACGTTCTTATAAATGTAGTTTACGCGACCAACTTCCTTTACCGATTAACGGCTTCATGACATACGGAGATGTCTTACTTAATACGTTCATCATCTTTGATGATTTACATTCTTATCCTCTTCTTATAACTCTCCTAGGACTCAGTACACATCGTGTTTCTGCTAGTAGTCCATATGGTACTCTGAGTGGTTTCCCACAAACAACCAACAAACAAGTTCACGTCTCATCTACACTGTCCATAACAATGAGTTAGATCGGTTGCCAGTTTTGTATATACCTTCGCTCTTTGAAGGAATTGTTTAGCCCAGCTCCCATATGTCAACCATCAAAGGTTACGATTGTACTAGAACCTAAATTTACCTTAATTTACCCGAACTATTAACTATAATGTTCGTTAAGTCAATTTCTTATTCTTTATGGCTTTCTGGAAACTAAGTGCCATACCTCAGGATTCATTCTTTATCGTCTAAGTCATACAATCTTTTGTACTCAGGACGATCATTCAATATTCATTCTACGCATTTATAGTGTTAAGCATTTTACGTTACCTTAATTCTGTAACAATCCAGAATTTTTTTTTTAATTTCAAATATTTATTGAATTAAATAAATATTTTAATTGATGTGTTTGTTGTTTAGTAGATATTTGTTGGATTATTTATTAGTAAGTAAATAATTAAGTGAGTTATAGAAATTTACTTAAATAAGATAAAAGAGTGATGAATTAAATTTATGAGATAATACTCTAATTTAACTCAATAACTAAATTAGAAAGTTATTAAGGATTATATGGATTATTATAATGTTATTTTAATTTGATTTTTTTTTGTAATCAAAGTGATGTGTTAATTTATTAAATAAAATTATAATTATAATGAAAATTATAATTTTATTGTATTTGTTTATGTGGTAAATGGATTTAATAAATTGTTATTAGATTTAATTTAATTTGAATATGGAAATTTATTTAAATAAAGTGTGATAATAAACTATATTATAAATGACTTATGAAAATAGATTAAATGAGTTTTAATTTGGTTTTACCAAACAAAGCCTTAAAGCTTTTGAAATTTTAATTTTAATCTTGTTTTGCCAAACAAGGCTTAAAGAATGATTAAGTCATTATTTTAATAGGTTTTGCCAAACAAGGTCTTATGGCTTTTAAGTTTAAAATAAAAAAAATAATTGATAGGTATTTAGTAGCCTTATTATTATACGTCAGTTTATTTTTTTTATGTTAGCGTCTGTTTTAGTTTTACGTTGTCTTAAGCCTAAGAAAGAACAGAAGGAAGAAAGAAGAGAGGAAGAGAAGAAGTTCTCTGTAAATTGAGAGAAAGAATTTGTGAGGGTTATAGAAGGAAGAAACAAGAAGATTGTTCGAAATTTTATAGCTAATCAAAGGTAATAATCTAATTTTGAGTTTTTAGTATTATACTTCTTGAGTTTTCTTTGAAAAGTTGGATTTATATGGTTAGATTGTTAAGATATTGATGATATAATGTTAATAGATGTGTATAATTTGTTATATGTAATCTATAACAGGTTTTCATGTAATCAAATTCGTGGAAACAAGTGTTAGAAGAAGAAATTTGGTTTATGGCTTAATATATATATTTTGGGTCTATTTTAAGGCTTAAATTGATGGTTAGATCATGTATATAATCTAAAATTGATAATAGATGTGTTTAGTACGTCGAAAAATGAAAAGAACGCAAGTTGAACAAACCAATTTGGTTGAGAAACGAATTCGTAGTGAATGAATTCGCTAAATTTGTTAAACAAGAACAATTAGTATGAACATGAGTTATAAATCCATATTTGGGTTATTTAATGTTTATGTTAGTTGATAGGTAATTGGTATGTTGTAGCTTTATGAGTTACGAATCCATAGAATCGAAAACGGACTAATTTGGATGACTATAACTCATGTTATGATCATTGGAAGGAGTATGGGTCTGTAAAATTGTGAAGTGCAGAACCTGAAGGGCCATTCTACCTCCTGTATGCAATTGCAGCTGGCCCCCAAGGCCAATTAAGGCCTTGTTCTTTACCATGCTTCGATGTTGGGTAGACTATTTTGACCTTCTATAGTAAATTAGGAATAACGTTTTCATACGAACTCCGATTGAGGTGATTCAAGATGATCCGGAACGAGGACAAATAGACCTACAACTTTTATTCTTTAAGTTTTTAAATTTGAGGTCTGGAACAGGGATAAAAATTGTCATCTTTAGGACTGTTGTGTTTTCAGAGGCAATCGGAGGGCGTCGGGCATGCACGTATGCAAGTGTAGTGCTCTTGACGATAAAAGATGTTGTTCTAAGTTATATAACATGAATGCTATGAAGTATAATGATGCTTAACATTAATAAATGATATATTAGATAAGTTGAATACGCATACTAAGCACATACAAGAGAGGTAAATTAGGCGTGTGACGAATAAACATCGAAACGCCGTGATAAGTGTTAATGAACGTAAAGAGTGTTTTAAATCAAATAAAATGAATATTATAAGATATTTAATAGGGTTAATATAAAACCAATAAATAGTCCTAGCAAGACTTAAATACTTGAATGAACTTCGAATATGAAATATAGTGAGATATAAGTCGAAAGTTAACACAATCAAATTGAACATTGTGTATCTATGATATGAAGGGTTATGAGGCATAAATTAAAGTTTACATTATAACTACTATGCATTTCTATGTGACTAATAGTTAATGTGAATGATTATATAATTGTGTAGGGCACGTGAATTGCATATATCTGTAAGTTGTTAAACTGTTATTGGTAAACAAAGATCAAGGCAAGTCATTCAGTTCCTATTTGTTATGTGAATTGGTGATTAACTGTTTTAAATCTTTATTGCAAAGAGCATGATCTGTTATATATATGTTGAATGTATGAAATGTTAAAGTCAACTTATGACTACGTTGATTGAGTAAAGCATGCTGATTGAGTAAGGAACTTAATCTTTACACTTGATTATATGAACTGTAACATGTATGTTATGTTAGTCTAATGTTTATGAGATATATGTTGAGCATGTTATTATGTGCTACGTGATGCATGAAAACTGTTAGATTTTGCTGGGCTGTCGAGCTAAACCTTGCAAATAACCACTTTTGCAGGTTCAAGATTCAAGGTAAAGTTATGTGTTACTTGAAAGACATGAATCAGATGTGATACTTGAAGATTTACACACTTTGGTTGTGTTATTATTATTTGAACCATGTTTAAGGTTCCGAATAATGTATTAATGTTAAATTGTAATATCATTTTGCGATGTAAACTATTGTAGTATTAAAATGATTCTAAGATATTTAGATGTAAAGGTTGAAGGTTTTGGGAACGAGGATAGTTGTAATAGAAAATTTTAATTATTCCGCAAATTTCAATGTTTGTATTATCGTTTAATGATGTAAAATTAGAGGTTGATTGTATTATTAACGACCGAAGTTTGGAATTAAATTGTATGAATTTTGGGGTCGTTACAATTAGTATCAAAGCCGTAGGTTATATACCTTAGGTAGGAGTACTATAGGCTATAACCTTAGAGAAGGAAGATGAAGATAATGTAAGAATACGCTCAAATAGAGTTTGAACAATAAATAGTACTTTAAGAAATTTATATAGAAGGGATTAAAACATGCGTGAGAGGATTCAAAGAATAATCTCACAGAGTTATAAGGAATATGAATGTGGGGTTATCCAACTCCAATAATAAGAATGTAAGGTGATAATAAATAGACAATCTCTATAAGAGAAGAATGATAAAGAAGTTAAGAATCAAAAAGTTATATTTAAGTATGGTACAATTGTACTCTTTAATAGTTGATGTATGGTATCTGGGCTAAATGATTCCTTCATAGAGCGGAGTTATATACGAACTAGCAACTCAGAACCTAGTTTGTTGGTTGTTTGTGGAAAACCACTCAGCGTACCATATTGAAACTATTAGTGACTCAATGTGTACCAAGTATAGAAAATGGATACGTATGATGAAAAAGGAAAGAAAGAGGATCATAAAACAAAATGATCATGAGTTAAGAAAATAATTTTAAGGAAGATGATTATAGAATAAGATCACGATGTGATCTGTTTAAGTTATAAAGGAAAGATGGTCTGTAATGTTTGAATAATTATAGCTTGATGTTATGAAGTTGATGTACTATGAAATAGTACGGGATAACTCACGAGGAGTTATAGATGATGTGGTACGAGGAATTCGTATCGAGCAAAGAGCAAGTTAAGAGTAACATAGAGTTAGGTGGGATTTCAGTTGAGGACTCATGTGATGGCTGAGTTGTACAAATCTTTGTATGGGCGAGGGTTTTGTGCTAACACTCAGTTTATCACATTGATAATCATTGGAATGTTGGTGTCGCACTATCAATGTATATGTGTGGCGAAAAGGTGATTCTTTTCTAATGTGTATATTTGATAGTTAGAAACTATTAAGATTAGTTAGATATTATTAGGATTAGGTGCGGTTCTTAAAACTAATGCATATGGTAAGTTCGTGACTCACAATAATATGGTATGTTTTGAACCCCTCGGCGAATGGACGCCTATGGTCTGACTAGGATAAGTTCTTAAACTCATATTATTGTGGCAAGTTCCTGAACTTCCAATGTGCGGTAAGTTTGATGAACTATATTGGGTAGAAAACGGTTATAGTATAGAGAGCATTGATGAGGTTAAAGATTGATAGAATGGTTAAGTAATGAAGTAATGGAGTAATGATTGAAGTTGATGGATACCTGGATATTCTAAATCTACTAGTTATGCTAGACTTTCGAAATTTATTGACTTCGTGTCGATGGTTATACTTTTGATTTTTGGAAAAAAAAAATGTTGGGTCATACTAGTGAACCAAAGAATTTTTAAAAACAGTGTTATTATTCGTATGTCTATACTAATTGCTTTGGCTAGACAAAAATGATTTGAAATATATCAAAATGTATTTTTATATCATCAATGTATCATGTAACCTGGTGCAGAGATGATAAAAATGATGGAGTCATCAATGCAGTATTACCTAGTGTTGGATGTGATCTAAGGATCGTCAACCCACTATGGTATGATGTAGTATGACAAAGTCACAAAATGACGAAATCCTCAACGGACTGTAAATACAGTGCGGTATCATGACGTCATAAACATATTTTTGAGGTTTCTTTAAGATAAGAGAATATATATATATATATATATATATATATATACATATATGTATATTTTGATTGATGTCCGAATTGTTGTAGACGTCTATGTTATTTGATTCAGCTAGACGAATATTGAAAGATGTTCATGAAATTCAAGTGTTTCTTGAAAAGTTATGCCAAACCAAATTGTTTTGGTGCGGATTCAGATGTTGAAAAGCTGAGATGAACAACCCTTTTATAGGGGATTATGCATAGCGTTTAGATGTTTGTGCACAATACATTATATGAAGGGCTGATCACCCTAAGTACGGGGGTCCCTGGAGTCTTTATCTCTATCTCCATCCTTTATAAGTCACACAAAATGGGCCTTTGCGTTGACAATATCGCACTCGTACCCGCATATGATCTTCTACTCAATACGTCAGCTACCACGCTTGTTTTTCCAGGATGGTATTGGATGGTATGATCATAATCTTTCAACAGTTCAAGTCAACGTCGTTGTCGCATGTTGAGTTCCTTTTGAGTGAAGAAATATTTGAGGCTTTTATGATCCGTAAAGATCTCCACTTTCTCCCCATACAAGTAATGCCTCCATATCTTTAATGCGAAGACAACAATTTGCAACTCTAGATCATGAGTAGGATAATTCCTCTCATATTCTTTGAGTTTTAAGTGAGGCATAGGCTATGACTTTCCCATGTTGCATGAGAACACATCCTAACCCTTTTTCCTAAGCATCATCAGTAGATGACAAATCCTCCGAACCAGATGGTATTGTCAAAACAGGTGCTGAAATGAGTCTCCTCTTGAGTTCTTGAAAACTCTTCTCACATTCCTCGTTCCAACCGAACTTTTTATCTTTCCGAGTTAGCTGAGTTAATGGAGTAGCGATTCGAGAAAACCCTTTTACGAATCTCCGATAATAACCAGCTAAACCAAGAAAGCTACGTACTTCGGTCACTGATTTAGGTTGCTCCCAACTTTGAATAGCTTCAATCTTTGTTGGGTCAACAGATATTCCATGACTTGATACCACGTGCCCAAGGAATGCTACTTCCTCAAGCCAGAACTCGCATTTCTTCAACTTGGCATAAAGCTTATATTCACGAAGCTTTTGGAGTATCAACCTCAAGTGTTGCTCATGATCTTAACTGGTTTTGGAATATATGAGGATGTCATTAATAAAGACGACCACAAAGTGATCCAAATATTCCTTGAATACTCGGTTCATCATATCCATAAAGGCAGCAGGAGCATTAGTCAATCCAAAAGACATGACTAGCAATTCATAATGCCCGTACCGAGTTCTGAAAGCCGTCTTTGGAATGTCATCAGTTCTAATCATCAACTGGTGATATCCGGAACGAAGATCAATCTTTGAAAAGAATTTGGTTCCTTGTAACTGGTCAAACAGGTCATCAATACGTGGCAATGGGTACCTATTTTTTATGGTGACATGATTCAACTCCCGATAATCAATACAAAGTCGCATACTCCCATCTTTCTTCTTCACGAATAAAACAGGAGCACCCCAAGGAGAAGTACTAGGACGAATAAAGCCAATGTCTAACAATTCCTACAGTTGGGTCTTTAACTCCTGAAGCTCAATAGGAGCCATTCGATATGGGGCTTTGGAAATGGGCTTTGTACCAGGTTTAAGTTCGATACAAAATTCAATTTCACGCCTGGGGTAGCGGTGAAGTTCTTCGAGAATACGTCGGAAATTCATTAACAATAGAAATATCATTCAAAACTGACGTATTTTTGTTTAGATCTGTGACATGAGCTAAGAAAGCTTGACATCCGTTTTTCAATAAACGAATAGCTTTATGGCTTGAGATGATAGTGATTGATTTTAATGGTTTGGTTGCTTAAATTCGCATAATAGGTTGGTTAGGAATATGAAAGCTAACAACCTTACGAGAACAATCAATTTTTGCATGATGAGGAGTTAACCAATCAATCCCTAGAATCACATCAAATGCAAGTATTTTCATAGAAATAAGATCGACAGGTAATGTGCGGTTACCAATTTGAATCAAACAAGACTTATAAACCGTGGATGTAATGAAGGTTTCTCCCAACGGAGTTTCAACAGATAAGTCAAAGTCCAATTTCTCCGGAGTTAAATTTAAACGTTGAGCGCAAGTAGGAGAAATGAAAGAGTGGGTATAACCAGTATCAAATAAAGTATAAAATTCGCTAAAGTTTATGATTAGCTTACCCGTGATGACCTCGTTCGGGTTTTTTGCTTTTTGGGAGGTCACAACAAACGCTTTTCCTTGCACTAATGGCTTTGACTTTTTCTCGGACTGACCTTTGGTGCCTCCTCCCACCGGACTTGTCTTCTATTGCACGCACAAAATCGAGCCAGTGACCTTCTCTTCCATAGTTGTAACATGCCTTGGATGGCATCGTACAGTTAGGACTGATGTGTCCCTCTCCTCCACACTTG
Organism: Panax ginseng; assembly: GCA_020205605.1. Lineage (NCBI taxonomy): Eukaryota > Viridiplantae > Streptophyta > Magnoliopsida > Apiales > Araliaceae > Panax > Panax ginseng. Next base: position 88,134,119 of record CM035132.1, on the reverse strand, counting down.
AAGTATATGATAGGTGGTCGTTCTCCTTCCTTAACGACAGTCTTTGATCGACGTCTTTCCATCATTGTTGAATCTCCTCTTCTTGAAATGCCCGTTCTTATTGTTTTGGCCATTATTAACACCGGTGGTTACCATTTCGCATGTTGATTCCTCCACGCTTATCATCACCGATGGATGATCAAGTATCACCGGTATTATCATTTTGTTTTTGCTCTCTTTTGGTTGGGTTGACTCATTATCACGCCTCCAATAATCGAGCTCTATTAACAACATCCTAATACAAACACGCTTTATGAGAGATAAGATATTGACGTATCTCGTGTTTCAAACCTCTTAAAAACATTCGCGTCATTCTCTCCTCATTATCAACCAAATGGGATGCAAACCGACAACTCGGCAAACTTAGCTTCAGATTTGCGATACGGTCCATGTTGTTTTGTTCCACTTGATGAACTCTACCTCTTTCATGTGACGAATACTTTCGGAAAGTACTTGTCGTTGAACAGCTCTTGGAACTTCTCCCAAGACATCTTCAAGGTCGGCAGGCGAGTTAGTACGCTTTTCTGATTCCCACCAATGAATCAGCTCGCCTGCAACATGAAGGTGGCAAAGGGAACCTTTTGCTCCTCGAGCATCCCAAGACATCAAATATCTTGTTGATCTCGCTTAATCCACGTCTCCGCCTTTAAGTGGTTTTGGCTCTCCAAAAACTCGTGGTCCCAGCTCCTTAAATCGCTTCATGCGGTGACCGTCCGAGAGTTGCCAGTGTTTCCACCTGCATTTTGGACAGGAGTCACTCTTGCCTAATGTTGCATGAATTGTATAAAGCCTCTGAATATTTCATCGTTCATCATTTGGTCAGTGTTGTTGTTTGCCTGAGGAATGTCTCCTTCTTGATGCACATTACCCTGATTATTGATCTGTGGAGACTCAACGGTCTCCTGTGCTCCATTGATGTTCTCAACATTCTTGGATGCCATTTTCAAATACTGCCATAAAACAAGGGTTAATTAACATATCACATATTATCCATATACTCTGACCAACCAATTAAATAACAAATAAACTTAGGTAGGTTATACTAGCGAAAGAATTCTCCGTCTCTCCCCTCCTAGTTCTTGTCTCACATCTTAGCCAGGGATCATATCCCTAGCTTTGATACCAACTGTGACGCCCCCAAAATAGGTATACATCACCCATCTTGAGTCACCAAATACATGGTACAAAATTCAAATACAAACTAATAATACAGCAGTCGTGTAAAATACGACAAAACATATGATGTGAGTTTAAATACAAATATTGTCTTCTAGACAATATCCATTCTCAATTATAATCCTCGTTACATTTATTATCACACTATTTTATAGAATAGTGAGGACTACTAAGACACCATCTCGGACCATCACTCCGTTCCTCGACTAGTCCCAGCTACATTCTCATTTCCTGAAGAGAACAGTGAAAGAAAGGGTGAGCTCAACTAGCCCAACAAGAAATATTATGACTAAGATAATGCAAAATAAATTATCATTAGCCTTCAACAATGTTAAACTGATAAAATACAATAGACATCAAGTTTAACTGCAGCGGATCAAGTAATCCATTAAAAGAGTCAAGTAGAAAATAAAATCTACTATCTTTTATGATTTAAAAAGTTTTTCATCACTTTTATCGCTGAGACTCAGTTTAATAATTAATCCACATCATCCCTGCACTACGGCTAAGGATATTCATTAGGGTCACGACCACAAATTATCCATGCACTAGGGGCCAAGGATATTCGTTTATTCATCAATGGTCATGATCATGCCAACAATTGTCCATCAATGCACTACGGGCCAATGAGGACTTTTATCACATCATTTGTAACATTACGGTCATGATTACAATCAATAATCCTCGGTCATAATCATACCAAGTCCATCTATGCACTACGAGCCACGATGACTTTCAAAAAAAAATATAAATATGAGGATGATGACAATGATATAAGAGTTCAATAAAACAAGTTCACGAATTAATTTATTCAGGAACTAATAACGTCCAAATTGTCAACATGATATCTTGCTTTGTAGAGTAAAATTCAAGAATGCTCGTAAGAATATTTCCATGAAAATCTCGATGATGAAGCGCAAATATCAAGGATATTCCACTAATTTCATGGAGTATAGAAGTCAAAATTTTAACCAATTTGAGTATAATAACGAATGGAATAACAAAAGAAATCACCGGTACATGTGATAGATAAAGACATGCGAGTTATTCCAATGTAATAATAAATATAGAACCCGGTCCCACAGAACGCATGCATGTGATATTCCGAACGTAAATAATAAATTTAACCGTGTCCCGCGTAAACGCATGCATGTGATATTCAAATGTAATAATAAAGAATGGAATAACATAAGGATTTCACCAAGTATAGGGAGTCCACGTGATACAAAGTTATTCTAATGTAATAAAAATTTTAATTGTGTCCCACAGAAAACGCATGCATGACGGGATATTCAATGTAATAATAAAGAATGGAATAACATAAGGATTTCACCAAGTATATGGTATCCACAGATATCTGAGTTATTCCAATGTAATAATAAAGAATGAAATAATGTAAGTTCTCTTCATGAATAAGAAAGAATAACACCTCTTCTTAGTAAAAAGAAACTCTAATATAAGAGTAGGGAAGTAGCAGAATACTTTTCTATAGTTTCTCTATAATTTTTCTCTCTGAAGTTTCAGTGAATTCGTAAGAAATAATGAAGGAATGAGCTTCTATTTATAGGAGAATGGAAGTGTACTGTTTATGAACGAATTATTTCTACAGAATTATTTCTTCAACCAAATACAATAAAGTCAATCAACTAACTAATAAAATCACAACAAAAATTAAAATATAATACATATATATAAACACATGTTTTCAACTTATATATATCAATATTATATATACACCACTTAATTTTTCTCCCCCATAACCAACATCTATCCCCCACCCACCCAATAATCAAATTCACTACACTCTTACACATCACTATCACACTACCACTTTTTCATCATTTTCCACTCACACACCCATCATTTTCACATCTCATTTTCTCCCACCATATACTCAATACACACACATATACTTCCATACGTATACTCTTCCATTTCCAAAATCATTTTCCCAACACATATGGGCCCCAATTGCTAAAAAATTTTCACTGATTATTTTGAAAAATGGATAAATAGGAATCCATAAAATAAGCGCACTTCATAAAAATCACCTTAATAATTTTAACAACATTTATCATCTTTATTACAATTCACAATATTAATCGACTGTGTCGTTCCTGTGAAAGGGGGCTTTCCAATCGTGATTTTTCCTATCATGCCAAGCAATTAGGTGACCAAACCTCTCCTTGGCGTAACTTCTAACATCGTTAATATTGCAATTTATAATATTAATAACTCTGTCATTTCAATTATTGATTTAATAATATATAAAATATAGACAATAATTGAATCAAATAACGTGAGATACTATGTAACAATTACTATAGCAATAATTGAACAAAACTAAGTGACTTCTCACGTAAGCATTAATAATCAATACCGTGTGCTACTATGCAACCACGCGTATTACTGTACTTTTGAGTTTCAAACCTCTCAGAAACATCCGCGTCATACGTTCCTCATTCTCTACTAAATGAGGTGCAAACCTAGATAACTCCATGAACTTAGCCTCGTACTGGGACATAGTCATGTTGTTCTGTTCCAGTCTAATAAACTCTACCTTCTTCATATGATGAATACTTTCAGGAAAATACTTGTCATTGAATAGTTTCTGAAATGCTTCCCAAGACATATTGAGTGCGGCAGGCTGGGTACACTTCACAGATTCCCACCAGTAATCTGCTTCACCACGAAACATAAAAGTGGTGAATGGAACCTTTTGTTCCTCCGTGCATCCCAAGACATCAAATATCTTGGTAATTTTCTTGACCCACGTTTCTGCCTTAATCGGATCCAGCTTTCCCCATAATTCTGGTGGTCCCAACTCTTTGAACTGCTTGGCTGTGATAAAACGCGCATTGCTATCATTTCCACCTGTATTTTGTGCACGAGTCTCCCTCGTCTGATTTTGCATGAACCGCAAAAAGCTTCTAAACATCCCATCGTTCATCGTCTGCTCATTGGTGTTGTTTACAGGAGGAACATTGTCATCCTGTTGCACGTTCTTCTGGTTGGTGATTAAAGGTGTTTCCACGATCTCATTCACTCCATCGTTACTATTTTCAGCTGTTATTTTTAAATATTGTCACAAAACAAGAGTTAATTAAATAAATTAACATATCACATATTAACCATATGCTCTGACTGACCCATTAAATATCAAATAAGCTTAAATAGGACACACTAGCGAATGATTTACTCGTCTCTCCCCTCCTAGTTCTATTCCTCGATCTCCGCCAGAGACCATATCCCTAAGCTCTAATACCAACTGTGACGCTCCCAAAATAGGTATACATCACCCATTCTGAGTTACCAAAAACATGGTACAGAAACAACTACAACTTTATTAATACAGTTATTCACCGGTACAAAGTACTAAATAGACAACGCTTAAAAGATAACGTTTTTTATAAAAACGTTGTGGTATTTTTTTCCACAATATTTTTAAATAAAACGTTGTAGATATATATGCAAAAACGTTATCTATTTAAAAAGATATTTTTTTAATTTTAATTAGATAATATTTTTTTTTAAAACGTTGTCCGTAAAAACATATAGCTTAAAAAAATTACGCGGAAGTGAAACTTTGAAATAATTTTATAACAGTACTCTAACAAATACTCTACCTTATGTTTTCTCCCATTTTGCCCTACCCCGCTCCCGTCTCTAAGAGGCCAGATCTGAAATCTGATTCCAAACTCCTCAGCCTCTTGCCCTCTTGCCTCTGGACAGTCGGGGGAAAGTGATGAGCTGCTTTTCTTTGTTTCTCTCCTGCGGTTTGTAGATGGTATTGGAGTCGAATCTGGTGCCGTCGGCTTCCACGAGCGAACACCGCTGTTTTGAGGGACTGACTGGAGGGGTCCTTGGGGACTTGGGAGATCCGATCGGGAAATCTGATGGCAAAAGCTCCTTTGGCTGTCATGCTCAGGAGTAAAATCCATAGGAAATTATGAGAGGGAGACGGATTCCTCTCCGAGAGCTTCATTCCGCTCGCCTGAAATTAATTTCCGTCGAAATTGGTGAATTTTCCGAAATTGGTGAAATTAATCGCCTGAAATTATAATTTGTGCATAAGGTTTTTGATTAACTATTTTTATTAAGAATAGCTAGGAGTGAGTGTCGAGAGCATCCAAATACAACTCCAAAGAGCAGATATTTTCAGTTTGAGTTTTACACATTTGAATCAGGTTTTTGAGTACTCTGAAGACAACAGAACCATGTAACTGACCCATGTAATTGGTCATACTGCTTATGGAGTTGAGTTGAGCATTTGAAGCAAGCTTGTTGACTTGAGCTGTAAAAGCTACATTAATATGTTTTGACAGAGGTATGTAAATTGATTTATTCTGCAATCCCACCTTAGATAGGATAAGGATTGGAGGAGAATCTGCTCAACTTATTCAATATGAGTATGACTTGGAGCAAGATCAGTAGAATCTGTTGGAGATATGGAAAATAAGAAAAAAAAAATCTTTTATCACAATCCTTTAATAGTATAACGTAGCATAAATGTACTCCATTTCTGGATTTTTGGTATCATGATGTTATGCTTCTCATACCAGAGTGCAACCCAAATGCTGCTTTGAAAATATAGTTTTCTAATGAAAGCATGGTAGAAAACAATTTCAATTCTATGTAGACAAAGATGTATGATATATATACATGGATTTATATAATTCTACATTAATTTCTTTTTGAACTCTTGTTCTAGATTAGTACACATTTATATTACCATGTTCTTTTGTAGGATCTGTTATTACATTTACTTTATGTTTATTGGCATGCCAATAGTGCCAGCTTTTTATATTGAACAAAAATGTAATATCTATGCTTGGTTGTTTGAACATGTTGATTTTGTTTTCTACCAAGTTGGCGAGGAAGCAAAAAGAATTTGTTTGACACTTGCAATTTCTTGGTGAACTTAATGTTGATTATTGGGATACATGCATTGTGATTGGAATTCTTCTAAAAACTGTGCCAAATATTCTTGTGACAGTTGCATGTTGAAACTTCAGTCTATTTTCCAATTTCTTGTAATATCAGAATGTAAGCTTTTGCTCCTGCACTTGTTCCTGAATCAAGTCATGAATGTTACATATACTATTTGATCCTGATATATGCTCCCTTGCTTATCCCATCAAGCTGTATCTCAAAGTTGATCACGTATGTCCAGGTGGTCTGTACAGAAGGACCTGGCAGAATTAGAGAACTGATCGCTATGGGTGCGTCTTTTGATCATGGGGAGGATGGAAACTTGCACCTTGCAAGAGAGGGGGGCCACTCCCATCACAGAATTGTGCATGCTGCTGATATGACTGGGTGAGAAATAGAGAGGGCACTATTGAACGCAGTTGTTAATGATCCTAACATTTGTGTGTTTGAGCATCACTTTGCAATTGATTTACTGACTGGGAAGGTTCACTTTCTAATGAAATTCTTATTACCTTAAATATTGTTTTGATATTGTATTTTGAGTGTTCTTCCTTGGCTGGCATCTTAGGACTTGGAAAATATTTACGGTTATCACTAACATGAATTCGTATTACTGGGTTTGCAGGATGGTTCTGACACGGTTTGCCATGGTGCAGACATTTTGAATACTGAAACAAAAGAGGTGAACACAGAAGGTTTTTTTTATAATTATTTTTATTATATATATATTATCCTTGTTTACTAATTTAACAGAAATAATGGAGCCATAGTGTCCAATGAACTATATATCTCTATATGCACTCATATCTTCCACCTTGAACATCAGGTATTACGATTCATTTCAAAGGTGACTTTGCTTGCATCAGGGGGTGCTGGGCATATCTATCCGTCGACTACAAACCCACCTGTATGATTTTCTAACTATTTTTACCTGAATATTGTAATTTGTATATTCTATTTTTGTGGTTTATCCTTATGTATTTATGTGTAATTAAGTTGTCCTAAAAAAAGAAGTGATAGTCTTTTCATTTAATCAAACACTCATCTGACATGAAAAAAATTAGAATAAATAGTTAAAGGTACCATCTATTTTGTTTCTCTGATTTCTTCTTTTTTGTTTTTGTTGTGCATGACTAAATTAATAATTCCTATCTCTCAGTATATTCCTTTCTTGTTTCATTTTGATATGATCTTACAGGTTGCTACTGGAGATGGAATGGCTATGGCACATCGAGCTCAGGCTGTAATTTCCAACATGGGGTAAGTAATCTTTTCCACAAAATCTTTCCTTGTCATCTTTAATTCATTTTATGAGAAGAACTACAGTGTGCTTAGTGAGCTACACCTGTGATATGATGAGAGGGAGGATATCTAATGTTTGAAGTTGAAATCAAATCAACATCTTATAGGTAATATTGGTCAATGACTCAGTATACAGGTTGTACCAATGTTTTCTTATAGGTAATATTGGCCCTATGTATGGGGATTGTTTACCTTTTTTCTGCCACTGCTAATTGTGGATCCTGTTTATTCTTCAAAAGGTTCTTTTCGTCTCCACTTTTTTTCTATTATGTGAAATTAGATCAGTGCTTACTGGAAATATATCTTCTTCTACTCTTCATCTGATTTTCGTGTTATTTAATTTTTTGTCGTTGAAGAAGGCGATTTGTCATTTATTCCTATGGTTTAATTTGTCATAGATATTTAGGGAATTACATCTAGATTTCACACCATGTGTTTTTAACATCATTTCCATTTCTCTTTCAGGGGCAGAGTGGTGGGCCCAACATTTTGGAAAATCTTTGCCCTTTCTGAATTGGGTTCCAATTATTAGCGGTAAGACGTACCTTCATTTGAACATGTCAAAGTTATTGGTTAACTGTACTTTCATTTGAAGGTGGTAAAAAGATGGTATGAGATGGTCAATGGGATAATCTTTTTATCTTCTCTAGGAAGAACAAAGTTTAAGATGGTGCTAATATGACTGAAACCTTTTTTTTTTTGTTATATGATTGCAATGAACATGGAAGCACTAGTTAATTTTTTTTCAGCTGGTTCTCTTAGCATAATTTGTTTCTCTTTTGACGCTGTTTTTATCAGCATACTTTGTTTCTCTTCTGCCACTACTATAGTTCTTTTCTGATGCTAAAATACCCTCTTATGATTGGTCAGGGGATGCTGTTGTCAATGTTTATATAAACCATGAAAAGAAGTTTGCTTTTGTGGAGATGAGATCTGTTGAGGAGGCCAGTAATGCAATGGCATTAGATGGCCAGTATCTTGTGTTTTACAATGTTATCATAAGAATTATGTTTATTTGGATATATAAATTTGGTTACAATGTTACAAATATTTATGGGATCAGATTTGGTATTCTTATGTTTTACAGTTATCTTGCAATACATCAGTTATTGGTCAGATTTGGTATCCTTTTTTTTACAGTTATCTTTCCATACATCAGTAGCAAGACATTTATTTGGATATATAAATTTGGTTAGGAATTATGTTAAAAGTCATTCCTGTGATTGGTCAATTATCTTGCCATACGTCAGTACCAGGTCACATTTTTGGTGAATCACATCCTTTTTTTTTCTTTTTTTTTTAATCTACAACATTTAAAAAACGTTGTCTGATATACTAAACAACATTTTTATCCAAAAAACGTTGTGGAATCATACTTTCTACAACGTTTTTAAGCATCTGCTAATTTTTGAAAAATATATCTACAACGTTTTTTTCCTAAAAAACGTTGTGTATTGTGCTTAACTACAACGTTTTAAAAACGTTGTGTAAGGGTGTCAAATAGACAACACCCTTAACCACGACGTTTTTTTGACTGAAATCACGTTTTTTTTCACGTTGTCTATTTACTGTTTTGTAGTAGTGGTTGTGCAAAATATGATAACACATAAACTGTGAGTTTAAATACAAATATTATCTTCTAGACAATATCCACACTCAAATAAGTCCTCATTACAATTATTGATAAACTGTTGGAAGAATGTATATTATGATTTGATGTTTAAAGTAAATGCTCATGATTATGTGTAAAGTCCTTCGAGGAATATATGTACAAGGACTTAGTGATAGATCAAAATTGTTAGGTTGATCTTAGCCTTTAATGTTCACTAGTATAGATAAAGAGATCAAATATGTTAGGTTGATCTATGGCTAGAAAAAAATAGATATGCTTTGAAGAGAATCGTAGTCTATCCGGCTGATCAACAGAATGCAGAATCTAAGGCAGGATCGTAGTGCTGAGATGATCGTAGTGTATCTGCCTTGAAGGGCCTCTTCAGGAAATCGTAGAGTGGTCCAGACGTTTGGCGAAGCTAACTCAGAGACCGTAGTGTGCTTTCGAAAACGTAGAGTCTGCAAGACGAGCAAGTGATGATCATCGTGTGCAAATCCTTGCGAGAAATCATAGTGTTCTCTTAAGAGCAAGCATCAATATGGCAAGACACTACGATTTGAATAGTAGAGTGTCATCTGCCTTGTGTCAGAAGCATCAAGCCCTAACGTTGGTTGAAGATAAATTCCAATAAATATGGAATGAGTTTTGAACGTTGAAGCTCTCACTAGTCCCAACGGTACAAAAGATATCCTTAGTATTGATCAAAAGAGACGTATTCAAGAAGCTAAGAAAATGACCATTGGGTAGAGGAAAACACCTTTTGAGGTGTTAGGTGAGAAAGCAGTCTGCTGTGTCAGTGGGCCAGAGTGCAATTCAGAAGATGTGCATAAAAGTCTCCATCAAAGCTCAGAGATGTCAAACGCATTTAATGCCTCATCAGATGACTTCAACGGATAGAATTCAAGATCACATATATACAGAACAAAGACAGATGAGAAAATCAGACAAACATTGAACAAAAACGTACAAGAACACTCAACGCTCAACTCTACGATCTGAGAAAAAGGGAAAGCTTGCTCAGCTATTCAGTTCTTTCGAACAAGTGCTTAATAACAACTGAGTAACATCAATCACGATCTAAACAACATTTCAATCAACTGAAGTAAGAGAACCAAGTCTGCAGGACTTGAAAAGTTCTAAGTGAACTGTGAGAAACCAAGTCTGCTAGACTTGAAGAGTTCAAGAGTGAACTAAGAAGTACTGAGATCGCCGGTCTAGAAAGAATCAGAGATTCAAGAAGTGTAACAGACATCCTTAGTGGATTTCTACTTAAGGAGTAGTAAGAGTGGATTAGAGCTTTAAGTGCTCTGAACCACTTAAAATTGTTGTGTTCATTATAATCGCTATACCAAGTTATAACCCGCTATAATCGCATCACTCTCATTAAGTCAAGATATTTAATGTAAGGTTTATTAAATACTATTACTGTTGTGCATTGATTATCATCAACCTAAATAAGTTAAAAAAAGGTTTTAATTATCTATTCAACCCCACCCCCCCTTCTAGATATCTGTCGTGCCTCCGAGAACTAACAATTGGTATCAAAGCAGGTTCTATAATACAACCTACAAAGCTTGAGCAGATCCAATGGCACACTTACCAAGCGAATCAAAGACTGGAGGAGGCAGCAAACCACCAATGTGCAACAAACCACCAATGTGCAACAAAGAAAAATTTGCTAACTGGAAGGTTAGGATGCAAGCTTACATGGATGCAATAGATGAAGATCTATTTGAAACTGTTCAGAATGGGCCCTATGTTCCTACAAAGCTTGCACCAACTACAGATGACCCAAATAGAGTACAGATCAAGGTTAAGGAAGAATGGACAGAGAACGAGAAGAGAGCTGTCCAGCTCGACAAAAAGGCCAAAAACATCTTGTTCCAATCTTTAGAAGATGATTTGTTTGAAAACGTGGTCAACAGCAAAACAGCAAAGGAGGTTTGGGAAGCACTGCTCATTATCCATGAAGGAACAGAAGAAGTTAGAGAAAACAAATAATCTCTCTTGACTCAGCAATATGAGATGTTCGCTCATGTTCAAGGAGAAAACGTTACTGCCACTTACGAAAGATTTAATGTACTGCTCAACTCTCTACGAGCCTATGGGAATATCTATCCTAACAAAGATCTAATCATAAAGTTCATGAGAGCCTTACCAAGCAAGTGGGATGCCAAAACCACCGCCATTAGAGAGTCTAAAATCTACATGAAATGACTGCTCAACAACAGTATGGTAACCTTCTCACATACTGAACCGGAGTCGACTCAACGAAAGCGTAAACCTTATCTCAAGGAAGGAAGAAGGATAAAGGTGTTGCCCTTAAAGCAACTGATAATGCCTCCAAAGTCAGCACTGAAGTTGATTCTGACTACGATGAAGATGATGATGTGGACCTTGCAATGCTAGTGAAAAGACTAAGAAGGTTCATGCGATGAGGCAAAACCAACAAGCCAAAGAAAGTCAGCAACTACAGCAGCTAGGAGCAAATAAATGACCTATGCTACAATTGCAAGAAACCGGGCCACTTCATTGCAAATTGCAACAAACCTCATAGAGAAGAACTCAAGAAGAAATCTCATTCAAAGAAAGAATACAGAGGCAACAAAGGGCCACAGAAGAAAGAAAAAGGCCTTGTAGCTGGAGGATCGTAGAGTGACTCAGACAATGACTCAACTCCTGAATCTAGGGATGATGAAGATCCTCAAATAGCAAATCTCTTCTTGATGGCCAAAAATGCAAGGGACAAACAGAACTCCAACATACACGAAGTAAGTATCGATGAGGTATTTGACTTTAACTCTCCTGATGTAGATATTGATGATCTTAGAACTGCATTACATGACATAACATCTGATCTACATCAATACATGAAGTGGTTTAGAGTTCTATCTAAGGATTATTCACTTCTTTAAAAGGAGAAAGAAAAGGTTCAAGAAGAACTGGAAACAACCCTTCTCAGTACTAATTCTTTCTTTGAGCTTGAAGCTGAGAATAAGCTCTTGAGACAAACAAATGAGCTCGGTGCAAAATGAGAGTCTAGTCTAACCTCAAAAATTGAGGATCTAGAAAATACCATCTCTACATGGAATAAATCTTCTTCATCCATGGACTCCTTAATCTCCAATCAGAGAAGCGTCTCTCGATAGAATGTACTAAAGCTTTGGGCAATCTACCTCAGAGCCATGTGAGGAAAAAGTAAAGGAAAATAGCATGAGTGATGCCTCTAGTTTAAATAGAGGCATTATATTTGTGAAATCCTCACAGAATGATGAGCCTGTCAAACCCTGCCCAGCTGATTCAATTCATATTCCCAGGAGTAAGGGATCTCATGCTGGTCTAGGTTTCAAAAAAGAGAAGAGTAATCTAGTTACTACTCATCAACCTCGAAGGATCGTAGAGTCCAATAAAATCAACTCCACGAACCAACCAGGAAGATACAGTAGAAGTAAGATACACTCCTCACAAATAATGAAACAAGAGAACACATGGAAAAGGGAATATCAGCCTAGTAGGAGGTTGACCAATAACCCACAAAAGTCTAAGTGGAGGAAGAACTTTCACAGACATACATACATGCATCATATCAAATGTTTTGTGTGCTACAGAGTTGGCCACAAGGCTGCAAAATGTCATTATAATTCCATGCATGTGAGACCCAAAATCAAGCAGATTTGGGTCCCCAAGGGTACTAACATAGTAGGACCCATGCAAGTATGGGTACCAAAATGAAGGTTTAATATTGCCTCAGGAAAAGAGCTCCACAAACACAACCTGGTATCTGGATAGTGGATGTTCAAGACACATGACTGGGAACAAAGCCCTTTTATCTAACTACATAGAGAATGAGGGTCCCTCGGTCATCTTTGGAGATAATGGCTCTGGCAAGACAAGAGGCTATGGCTCATCTGGAAATGGTGCAGTATCCTTTAGCAAAGTGGCTTATGTGGAAGGACTACAACACAACCTTCTAAGCATTAGCCAACTCTGCGACAAGGGTTATCAAGTAACATTCCTCAACAATCAATGTCAAGTCCGAGACCTGAAGACATCTACATTAAAGCTAACCGGAACAAGAGAAGGAAATGTCTACACAGTAAATCTTGGAAAATTAAGCTCAGACGAGACATTATGCTTTCTAGCTAAAGCATCTGAAGAAATAAGTTGGCTATGGCACCGAAGATTATCTCATTTCAACTTCAAGAGCATGTCGAAATTAGCTTCAAAAGATCTAGTTGCAGGCCTATCCAAATTCAACTTCTTTAAAGAAAGGCCCCTACAATGCCTATCAACTTGGGAAACAGACCAGAAGCTCATTTAAGAGCAAAACCATCAACTCAATTGACAAGCCTTTACAATTACTACATATGGATCTTTTTGGACCAATTCCAACGACGAGCCTTGGGGGAAAGAGATACTCACTGGTCGTAGTCGACGACTACACCAGATTTACATGGGTATTCTTTCTAACCTCAAAAGATGAAACAAGCTCCCAACTGATCAAGATGTTCAAGCTAGTGATGAATGGGAAAGGAGAGAAAATCAAGGCCATAAGAAGTGATCATGGTAGAGAATTTGATTTCTAAGAAATGGATCAGTTCTGCACAGACAATGGGATTAGTCACAACTTCTCAGCTCCACGAACTCCCCAAAAAAATAGAGTTGCTGAGAGAAAGAACAGGATATTAATAGAGGCTGGAAGGACTCTACTAGGTGCAGCTCATCTCTACGGAAAGTACTTCCGGCGTAAGAGATCAACACCGCATGCTATACTCAGAACAGATCACTCATACACTCTACGATTAAGAAGACTCCTTATGAACTTTGGAAAGGAAAAAAGCGAATGTCGCCTACTTTCATGTGTTCTACTGTGTATGCTACATACTCAACAATGGAAAGCGATGCTTGACAAAGTTTCAACCGAAATCGACGAAAGGAATCTTTCTTGGATATGCCACGCATAAATGAGGGCCTACAGAGTGTTCAACAAGAAGACACTGAGTGTAGAAGTCTCGATTCACATCATCTTTGATGAAACAGACTTAGACAAAATAGTGCTCCAAGACACTACGACCAACAGTGAAGACACTACGAACGAGGACGTCGAGCTCAACACTACGATCATAGAACCAGACAGTGAAATCGTTGAGCAAGGAAATGAGATCGTAGAGAGATCTATGCCAGATAACGAAACTCCACGCTAAGAAGAAGAAATAGATCTTGAAGATCTAAGACAAGAAGGCATAAGAACAGATGTCCCAATAGGAAGCAGATTGGCAAGAGATCACACTCAAGATCTAATCATTGGAGATTCGAGTGCGAGAGTCAAGACAATAGCTGCCACTCAAAATGAATGTTTTTATCTAAGCTTCCTATCACAAATAGAACCAAAGAAAATTGAGGATGCTATGGAAGACTCCAGCTGGATAGAAGCCATGCAGGAAGAACTTAATCAGTTCGAAAGAAGAAAAGTTTGGAGATTGGTTCCAAGACCAAAAAACCATCCTGTCATTGGAACCAAGTGGGTCTTCAGAAACAAGATGGATAAAGATGGAGTGATAACCAGGAATAAAGCCAGACTAGTGGCCAAAGGTTACTCTCGGAAGAAGGCATTGATTACGATGAGACATTTGCACTGTTGCGGATCGAAGCCATCGAAATATTTCTTGCCTTTCACGCAGCTCACATGAAATTCAAGGTCTTTCAGATGGATGTCAAAAGTGCATTCTTGAATGGTGAACTTCAAGAAGAAGTCTATGTAGAGCAGCCTCCAGGTTTCATCAATTCATCTCTTCATAATTATGTCTTTAGATTAGACAAAGCCTTATATGGTCTTAAACAAGCACCTAGAGCATGGTATGAAACACTAACTAACTTCCTTATTGAAAATGGATTCCCTAGAGGTAGAGTAGATACCACACTATTTCTTAGAAAGTACAAAGACAAAGACCTATTAGTTCAAATATATGTTGATGATATTATCTTTGGATCTACTGATGAAAAGTTATGCAAGAGATTCTCCAAGCTTATGCAGTGCAAGTTTGAAATGAGCATGATGGGTGAGCTGAACTTCTTCCTTGGACTGCAAGTAAAGCAGACTGATGAAGGAATCTTGATAAATCAAGCCAAGTATATTAAAGACTTACTTAAAAAGTATGGCATGGAGTCCTCCTCTCCCATGAAAACCCCAATTGCTCCTGCAACCAAGCTTGACAAAGATGAAACAGAGGTATGATTGGCTCTCTTTTATATCTAACTGCCAGTAGACCAGATATAATGTTTGCTACATGCATTTGTACTAGATTTTAGGCTAGCCCTAAAGAATCTCATTTAACTATTGTTAAGAGGATTTTTAGGTATCTCAAAGGTACACCCCACTTGGGGTTATGGTATCCCAAAGAATCCTCATTTGAGCTAACAGGATGCACAGATGCTGATTTTGCAGGCTGCAAAATTGATAGAAAGAGTACCAGTGGCACCTGTCAATTGCTAGGAAACAAACTTGTGTCCTGGTTTAGCAAGAAGCAAAATTCAGTGTCTACTTCAACCGCAGGTTTAATACATTCTTTGCAGCAGCGATTCTTTGTGCTTTCGAGATCTTATGGATGAAAAATCAACTAACAGATTATGGGTTTGAATTTAAATCCATTCCTATTCACTATGATAACACAAGTGCAATTGCTATAACTCGTAATCCTGTCATGCATTCTAGAATTAAGCATATAGAAATAAGGTATCACTTCATTAGGGATCATGTGCAAAATGGAACTATATCCCTATAATATATCCCTACTGAAAATTAACTTGTTGATGTTTTTACAAAGCCTCTAGATGAATCTAGATTTAACAAGTTAATAAGTGAGCTAGGCATGCTTAACTTGCAACCATGAAAAATATGCTCTAGTATGTGCTAACCATGCATGATTAAAGGCTATGTTTGGAATCATGAACATGATCAAAGGAAGTCCATGATCGTAGAGCCAAAGTGTCATAAAACTCAACTAACGCTGAACAGAATCAACGATCGTAGTACAGACTCAACAATAGCAGAGCTACATCAACAAAACCAAAGGACCACCCTATGATGATCAAGCATAAATTAAAGCATTCTCACTGATAAGTGCCTCAGGGACAAACCTAACCCTTATTTCATTCAAGAGGTTGGCCCTTCTTGAGCTACCTTAAACCAAGAAGAATGCTAAATCAAAGGTTCATAACGAGAACTTGATCAGACTCTACGATTACCAGTCAGACTCAATGATCGCAGTTCAGAATCTACAAGTGCAGCTAAGACTTGACGACTCCAAGGACCATCTCAACGACCGTAGTTCTCCTGAAGGACACATTAACCCAGAAAAGGTCAAGGGTAATTCAAAGACAATCCCTCTCTGTCAAGATTCAGTGAGAGCCAAACAAAATTCGACACTGTCCCCACTAAGCAAAACAGAGAGAGGAAGTTACAAGTACAAATTAAAATCGCTTTTTGAAATCAAGTTCAAAAGATCATCTCTCTCTCTCTCTCTCAGCGAAACCCTAAATCAAGAGTAAGCTCGGTCGGTTTCACTTCCTGCAAAAGAAATCAATAGCACTTCGGTTGTATCTCCGGCTGATGACTATGTTTTGATGAATTTAAATCAGCTGAACCTCAATTTCACAAAACGTTGTCGCTATTGAAGAAGGCAGGTCTCGAAGAGGCCTTGGGTACAGACACATTGATCTACCCGAAGCTGGTAAAGGAGTTCTACAATAACGGGGGTGTTTGAAAACAACACCATCACCGCAAAAGTCAGGAACGTCAAAATCAAACTAAAGGCTGAGGACATCAACTTAGCCCTAGGTCTCAAATTAGAATGGTACCCGTCCATAGATCGCATAGATTTTCACAAGGGTCTCAAGAAGATGCATCACAAGAAATCACCTTCTGTCAAAGGATACAACAAGAAGGAGTTCCCACAAAGGTATAAATTTCTAGCTGATATTGTTAGAAAATGTATATGCTATAAGAGCTCAGGTCATGACTCTGTGAATGAGATACAACTCAAGCTCATGACTGCCATATGTTATGGAATACAACTCAACTATGGGGCTCTACTGCTTGAATGGATTGGGAAGTGGTTAATCAGCTCAAAGAAGATGAAGAGCTCTCAGAAAATGCTCTGTGGGCGATTTATAAGCATTATCCTACAGGTTGCTCTTGGTGACCTAATCGAGGATGATGAAGGAGAAGCCATCAATCCAAATCGACGAATGACCCAGCAATTATTTGAAAACTGGAAAAGGAATCCAACTGAAAATGTGAAGATGATGTCCAATCCAATTGGAAGAACCTGTGAAATAAAGGAATCGAGAGTGCCGGGGAACATGTCAGTTGTCAAAGAAACCGAAGAAGAAGAAGAGGAAGCTAACCAGGAAGAACCCATTGCTTTAATCAGAAAAAGCAAGGGCAAAAGAAAGATGAAAGCTAGAACTGCAGAAGAGCCTCAAGGATCCACCACTGATAAACCTGTAGAGTCCTCGAGACATTGAGACTCTAAGGATCCTAAGAAGGAAGGAACAACAGTGGAAAGGCGAAGAAGATAGAAACAACCATATCTCAAATTCTTTGAAGAAGAATAAGATCAGCCACAAGATCAAAAGGCCATCAATCTCCACGATCGTAGAGTCTCTACCGATCGTAGAGACCAGACCAAACAAGGAAGTAGCTGCAACAAGCATTTTGGCTGATCAGAAGGATAAAACTGAAGAAAGTCCTAAGGTTGTGGCTCAGCCTAAAAAGCCAAGAAGAAAACTGGTCAAGAAATATATTCTTGTCAATGAGAAAGCATTAAAGAGGGAAGAAAAGGAATTGACTGCTGAAAAGGAACCAACAAATGAAAGCCAAATAGTCAAAGCTCCAACTGAGGGGGAGACTCATGAAGATCTGATGATAGAGGATACACCCATTGAGAGGGAGATGCCTGAAACCCTCATCACAGAAGGTGCTCTAGCTGAAGGGGAGCTATTGATCTCACCAGAAAATGATCAAATTGAGGAAGAAGCTCATGCTATCTTTACAATGTAAGAAGAGGTTCTGCGAGAAATGAAGAAGAACCAATGCAAGAACACCATGAAGCCATTGAGATAATGGAATCCTCAGATGAAAATAGAGAAGAGGATGAAGGTGATGAGGTAGAGATTATAGATGTGGGCATTGATGAGCATAGAAGAGCCAACTATGAACAACTATTTGCATATCTACCCATGATGCCTTTCCACCAAGCTAAAATTCTGAACTCTTGGGATCACATGTTCTGGAATTTCAAAGAGTATCCGGCCATCTCAGTGCTAGCTAATGGATTCCGAGGGAAATTCAATTTTGCCAAGAAGCTTCTCACAAACAATTCCTCCTCAAAGAACAAACTTGAGGAACTATCTATCCCAACTCTCTTCAGAGTTAATCATTTGCCATCAACCTCATTCAATCAATTTTATAAGATCCCACAATGGTTGGAAGTGATTCTTCATCCACTGAATCAATTTCCAGTTGCAGAATCCCAAAATTCTATAACTGAGGAACCAAATAAGATCAACTCCCTAATGTTCCCACAACCTATCATCTCTACGATCACTGACTCTAACCCTATTGTAGAGTCTATACCTCAAATCGTAGAGCCAACAACCTTAAACATCCAAACCTAGGCTCCTCCCTCAGATATTCCCTCCTCATCCAACAACGAATTCTTCAATCTTGATCTTGCCCTCTACTCTTTGCAAGATCAATTCAAAGGCACATCACCTCCCTCCTCAAAATTTCCCCAACTGGATGAAATTCTTTCAGAGTTGTCCACAAAGGCTGATCTGTCAGAAATGTCTGCGAAAGTTGTCAAGGAACTCGACGAGAGTCTTGAAGATCATACTGATATTATTTAACTGAGATTAACATCAATGATCAATGCTACAAACAATCTTCTACACTCCCTAAGCTCTATGCTCTCTAAAACACTGAAAGAAATCATCAAGGAAATGATTCAGAGCATAAAGGACAGGGATGACATTCATTTTCTAGCAGCCAAAAGACATAGAGATGTTGTTCTTGTTTTACATCCCACTCGAAAGCCCAAAAATAAACTAATGATGAAGAGCTTCCTCGATCGCAAAACTACAGATGAGAGAGTTCCAACAATTTTACGTCAGCCAAGGTCAACAGACTGACAACATACTGGCCGCTCTTCAACAATGGGAAGCTCGATCTAAAGCTCTGATCACCGAAAATCGAGAAGACATTGCTCACACTCATAGTCAACTTCACGAACTTGTCCAAGGAGTGACTCGCCTCTCTGAAGACATTCGAACCCTTGATGCTGACATAAAGGGGGAGAATAAAGGCAAAGGAGATCAGGGAGGTCAGGGAGGCAAGGGCAGGGGCAAAGGATAATTCCAAACTCAAGCGTTGAGGAACCCTCCTGTAAGGGAAATCACTCAGCAGACTCCACGATCCAGCAATCAGACTCAACGATCTGATCAGCAGGAAGTTTTAATGGCTCAACCATTAAGGAGTAAGGGACAACTACCAGCTCTCATGTGGTGACAACAACAGGCCTAAGAATGCCAATTGGAGATCCCGCATTCATGAATAGGCATGATCACAATCCTAAACTAAGCCCAAGTGAGTCAAAAGATTTGGCCGTAAGAGATGAAGCAAGCGTAGAAGGAGAGGTGAGGAATATGCAAATCCTCCAAAGCAAAGGCCAAAAGAAATAGAGATAAGTTGAATTTCAAGTTGTATTGATGTAGTCAATCTTAAATATAATATCTGTCTCTATACATCAATAAATTCATGCTTATTCTCTAGAAATTTCAGCTGCTCACTGAAATACTAAGTCATGTTTACTTTACTGCAGCTGTATTTTAATAATCATGACAATAAATCTCCTTGGTTATGTCAACATCAAATAGGGGGAGATTATTGGAAGAATGCATATTATGATTTGATGTTTAAAGTAAATGCTCATGATTATGTGTAAAGTCCTTCGAGAAATATATGTACAAGGACTTAGTGATAGATCAAAATTGTTAGGTTGATCTTAGCCTTTAATGTTCACTAATATAGATAAAGAGATCAAATATGTTAGGTTGATCTATGGCTAGAAAGAAATAAATAGGCTTTGAAGAGAATCGTAGTCTATCCGACTGATCAACAGAATGCAGAATCTAAGGCTGGATCGTAGTGCTGAGATGATCGTAGTGTATCTGCCTTGAAGGACCTCTTTAGGAAATCGTAGAGTGGTCCAGATGTTTGGCGAAGCTAACTTAGAGATCGTAGTGTGCTTTCAGAAACGTAGAGTCTGCAAGACGAGCAAGTGATGATCGTCATGTGAAAAGATCGTAGTGTGCAAATCCTTGCAAGAAATCGTAGTGTTCTCTTAAGAGCAAGCATCAATATGGCAAGACACTACGATTTGAATAGTAGAGTGTCATCTGCCTTGTGTCAGAAGCATCAAGCCCTAACGTTGGTTGAAGATAAATTCCAACAAATATGGAATGGGTTTTTAACGTTGAAGCTCTCACCAGTCCCAACGGTACAAAAGATAACCTTAGTATTGATCAAAAGAGACGTATTCAAGAAGCTAAGAAAAGGACCATTGGGCAGAGGAAAGCACCTTTTGAGGTGTTAGGTGAGAAAGCAGTCTGCTGTGTCAGTGGGCCAGAGTGTAATTTAGAAGATGTGCATAAAAGTCTCCATCAAAGCTCAGAGATGTCAAACGCATTTAATGCCTCATCAGATGACTTCAACGGATAGAATTCAAGATCACATATATATAGAACAAAGACAGATGAGAAAATCAGACAAGCATTGAACAAAAACGCACAAGAACACTCAACGCTCAACTCTACGATCTGAGAAAAAGGGAAAGCTTGCTCAGCTACTCAGTTCTTTCGAACAAGTGATTAATAGCAACTGGGTAGCATCAATCACAATCTAAGAAACATTTCAATCAACTGAAGTAAGAGAACCAAGTCTGCAAGACTTGAAGAGTTCTAAGTGAACTGTGAGAAACCAAGTCTGCTGGACTTGAAGAGTTCAAGAGTGAACTAAAAAGTACCTAGACTGTTGGTCAAGAAGGAATCTATGAGATTCAAGAAGTGTAACAGATATCCTTAGTGGATTTCCTACTCAAGGAGTAGAAGAGTGGATTAGGAGCTTTAAGTGCTCTGAACCACTTAAAATTGATGTGTTCATTATAATCGCTATAATCGCTATAACCGCTATAATCGCCTCACTCTCATTAAGTCAAGATATCTAACAGAAGGTTTATTAAATACTCATTCCGCTGTGCATTGATTATCATCAACCTAAATAAGTTAAAAGAAAAGGTTTTAATTATCTATTCAACCCCCCCTTCTAGATATCTGTCGTGCCTCCGGGAACTAACATAAACTATTTTACAAAATAGTGAGGACTACTATAACAACTGTCTTGGAACATCACTCCACACCCCGACTACTTTCCGATATACTCTCGCTTCCTGACAAGAAAAATGGAACAAAAAGGAAAAGGGTGAGATCAACTAGCCCAGTAAAGAATATTATGACTAAGATAATATAGAATAAATTATCGTTAGTCCTCAAACAAGGAAAAAAAATCTGATAGAATATAATATACAACAAGTTTCAGATCAATATTCGCAGTGGAAATAACAATTCATTAGAAGAGTTAAGTAGAGAATGAAATCTACTATCATCTATGAATTTAAAAGTCTATTATCAATATTTTATCCCTGTAACATCAATAAATATACATCTTGAATCAAATATTCATCTTTGCATTACAGGCCAAAGATATTCATCAGTTGGTCATGTTCATCTCAATACCTGTTCATCTTTGCACTACGGACCAAAGATATTCATGAGGAAATCATAAATCTTTGCACTACAGGCCAAAGATATTCAGTTATATCATCATTTAGGACTGAGGATGATGATTTTTTTTTAAAGAAAACGAATCCAGTGAGACAAAAGAACAAATATTTAGGATTCGTACTTCGGTTTATCCATGTTCAAAAACACACCATAATATACCATAGTGGAGTAAAATTCAAAAATAAAGATCAAAACATGGATACAATCAAAGATAGTAACAAAAATAGACATTTGGGACAAAGAAGAGAAATTTTCATTTTTCGGTGAATAGTGCCATATTTGTGAATAGTGCCGTATTCGTGAATAGTGCCGTAAATGTGAATAGTAACTCCGGCACAAAAAAGTAGAAATTCCACAATAATATTCATACCAATATTTTGGCATAATGATATTGAAAGAAATAATATCATTTACGAAGAAAATAACATCCCTTACCTCAGAAGAATAGTATTTCTAACTAAAATATTAGATATAATGCTGAAGGAAACTTGCACCATATAGCAACACTCAAGATATCTAAATACTCACAAAAATACACTTAATAAATAAAGAGAGAGAGAGAAAAAAAACTTCAATTTCTGGTGTGATTTTCAATTCTAACCTAAGCATCCTATTTATAGGAAAATGCTTAAAACACCAAAGCATAAAATTTAATAAAATAATATTATTTATAAAAATTTTCTTACGCACACTTGAAATCTGATTTCAGCATCTTACACAGGCAAGTGGGGCCCACCAACATGAAAAACATGTTTTAAATATTTTTTTTTAACAAATCAATTCAGACCCAATATTCTGGAACTTCAATAATTCATAATAAATAGACCTTTATTAGAAAATTTTGAATCTTATGTCCATTCCATAGGAAATTTAATTCTCTACAACTTTGTAGCTTTAAGTTTTTCCAAATTCCAAAAAGAAATTGACCGAGATCCACAATGGACGATTTTATAGGCTATAATCAAATTTCAGTCAAAAATGGGGTCCACCAACATGTTTAACATGTTTTTAATATTTATTGTAACAAAAATACTCTTCCTCCTCATTTATTCATATATCACACATTCATTGTAAAAATATCATCATTATTATATTATTATAATATAATAATATATTTAAATGAATTATTTTATCAGAAAAGATAAAATATCAATTTTCAACAATTGTCACTTTTCTAAAAATTCTTCTATTTATATCCACATAAATAAATATTTTTCTTATCATATAAATCAATAATTAATTATTCACAAATAATATTACAGAATCAGAATAATGACAACCAAGTCGTACCCAAGAAAGATGGGGCTTTCCAATAAGGATTTCTCCTTACTGGCACGCAATTAGGTGACCAAACCTCTCCTTAGACAGAACTTCCTTAGACATTGCCAATAATGCTATCTAATAATACTATTCAAATAATATGAATTATTGATCTGATAATGGGAAATATTGTGCAGTGACAATTATTGAAACAACAATAATATAAAATATCAACGTAGCAATTATTGAATCAATAAAATAAAATATTTAATAGTAATTATTGTAACAATTATTGAGTAGTGCCTTCACGTAAGAATCAATAATTAGTGCAATATCGTGTAAGCATCGTGCAACAATCGCGATATTATCGTGTTTTAACCACCGGTATTTCAACAAGAGTTAATTGGTGAATAACTACGCCAAGTTATGTTTTAAAAACTCATACTTGTCGTTTTCTTCATCCAATCGCTTTTCATTATGAGGCCCACACAAGGCTGCGCCGTCGTATGAATATTCCCCAACAGTAAGAATATTTCGCGACCAAACGAATATTTCCCGACAACAATGAATATTTTATAACCACTTGCTTATTTAAAATATTTACGCATTTTACCCATAACTAACCATATTAATCGAATCAACCCCTTACTATTTCAAAATAATAAATTGAAAAAATTCCATTTTATTAAAAAAAAAAAAATTGGGGTCTTACATATATGACTAATGTGTATACATAAATAGGATAATATAGTTCGTTGGGTGCTAGTAAGCTATAAGTTGGTAATCAACGCGAAAGGCAAGTATTCAAAATCTATTTTATATTGAGAAAGTATCTTAACATATGCATTTACTTTATGGAAGGAATCTATAATGATGCAAGTTTCTAACTTACACAACCTTGGTTATTGTGCAACTATCTAAACCATATGATTCTTATTTTATAACATAATACCTCATAGATAGAATAGAGTTGTTGTATTCTTGAACTTTGATTTCGAGTATTTAACTTATAAATGTTTGTATAAACATTTAAAGAGTGGCCTATGCCAATTGATTAAGCTAGACCTAAATCATATTTTGAAAGCTATCCAAACTATTTGATTGGTGCAAAAATCTTATATTGACTGAGACGAACAACCTTCTTTGAAGGGGAAACTATATTTTTTGGGAGACCGACGTGCGCACTTGAGTACGATTAAACGATATGCATAACATAGGGTACTTTAGGCTGATCACCTGTTGTACTCATTTGGTTAGATTATCAGTTTACTACTGTTAATTCTAGTAGAAGTTCATAGTCCTTAGTGACTGCTCAATATTAATTGCTTTGAAATCTTAAATTGAATAAACATTGAATCTTATTGATATCTTTCAGTCCATAGCGACCACTATTGAGAACTGAATTATTATTCACTGTTATACCCTTGAAGATTGAACTATATATATGATTTTTCCTTATTGCGATATTACTTTTTGGGCATAATTGTTGCTCATCCTTGCTTTCCTTAAAACTTTCAGTTAAGGTAGAACGTGGTGAAGCCTCTGGTAAGGACACGGGTAAAGAAAAGGCTTTGAAATAGTTTTTTTTTCATATAACTAGGAATATACTATTATTATGTTGTAGAAGGACTTATTTACTATGATATATTAAGCTATGTTTAATTTAAGTTGTCATGTATTAGTAACAGTTGCGAGACCTTGGGACGAGAATAATTATGTTATAACAATGTAATTTTTTTTATTATTCCGTTGTGATGATTTTTGTATGATATTAGAGTTAGCACGTGACGAACCAAATTCGAGATATGAGTGTCTGAATTTGGGGGCATCACACTCTTTACGCCTCTAAACATAACTGATATATTTACCCATCTAGTTAGACATGATATAAACTATATATTCTAGCATGATTTAAAGTAAGTTTTCAAGTGTGAAACTATGTTAACTATGAGAAAATGAGTTGTATACATTTGAGCATGTGTATTAAGGGTTGTTTAGCATCATTATGTGTTTTAATGGGTAATATGGTTGGTCTTTTACAAAAATGAACTCACTAGGCTTTTTTAATTGAAAATTTTAAAACAAAACCATAACGTTTGCAAGTAATCTATAAATGTCCGTAGGAGAGACCAAACCTAGCCCAAGACCTCTTAACATATCACTACTATAAAATACTAAATAGACAACACTTAAACCACACCGTTTTTTATAAAAACGTTGTGGTATTTTTTTTCCAACGTTTTAAAAAAAAGTTATTGATATATATTGAAAAACGTTATCTATTTTAAAGAGTATTTTTTTGATTTTAACTAGATAATATTTTTTTTAAAAACGTTGTCTATTAAAAAAACACTGAGCTTGAACACTTAAAATTAAAAATTAAAAGACGTTTAGTCTTTTTCTCTCCTAGCCTTCCAACATCGCTTCCAACATCTGAAGCAGTTCTCTGCTCTCCCAAATCCCAATCTCTACACCCTCCCCTATCTCTCACTCATCTTCACATCACAGATCTCACGCATTCTTAGTGTGTTCACTCATTTCGGCCCCTCACACCGACAGATCTCGCGCATTCTCGACCCGAATCTATTTTTTCAAAACTGCAAATTGACAGATCTCACGCATTCTCGACCATCTCTCACCCACTTTGCTCAGTGTGTTCACTCATTTCGCTATATCAGAGGACGACAGAGAGAGATGTGTCCAGCAAAATTCGGAGCCATCCGTACAATATCGCAACAAGCATTCGATGAAATGGTGAGGGAAAACATGGAAGATCTGGGAATGGACCCCACCGAAGCTCGATAAGACGCCATGGAAACCCTTACCCTCCAAGGCGTTGATCTATCTGGTATAACTTAAGACCCTTTCAAAACCCTCTTCCCATAATTACCCTCCATCTTTCACTTTAATTTCACGGCAATTATAATTTGTTTTGCTGCAGGTATTGTTACTTGCGTTCCAGGAGAGAGTAATCCAGTGGTTGAGGCCTTGGATAAATTGAAAGAATTGAGTTTTAAATGGACTGCAGATGATTGTACAATTGCTAATGAAAATGAAGTGGAAAATGTTATTGGACTACTAGATGAATTGAGTGATTTGTTCCGTGTTGAAGGATCAGGGAATGCAGCCATTGCTACGAAAAATGGAGGGCTGGAATTGGTTTGTTTGATTTGTTCGAAAATTCTTGGTGGTTGCGAAAGGGGTCTCATTTCAGCTTTGAACACAATGGCATCATTTCTTCATGGTATCATATATTTTCTTTCCTTTTTCTTCATATCTAAGTCGTGTTTATTTAATTTTCTGCAAGTGTTTTGGTGCTGAAAAGTTTGAAGGAAATTTGAATTGTGTTTTTTATAATGTGAGTTTTTTATGTTCATTATCACTCAGTCTATTGTAGATGGAAAAAATTCCTGAAGTTTAGGTAAAATTTAAATTTTGTTTTGAATTGGTGCACATTATTATTATCTTATTGAAAAATGAAGGAAACTATGTTGGCTTTCCTTGTGACTAGTGATATTTACTGACTAGGAACTATAATGTTTGCAGCAATCATGTGGATCAGGGGTTCTAGCTGATGGTCGGCTTGCTGACCTCATCAGCAGAGTTTCTACCTTTGGGATGGGTTTAATGAAGCTTGACTTACGTCAGGTTTGTTTTCTGGAATGGAGATTGTAACATTATTAGGTTATTTGGTCTGAAGTTCTTTGTATTGTACCAGGAATCTGGTAGACATGCTGAGACACTTGATGCAATTACTAAATATCTAGATATGGGTACATATAGTGAGTGGGATGAAAGAAAAAACACTAGAATTTTTAGCAAGGGAGCTGAAAGGGAAGAGACCACTTATTCCTCCAAGTGTAGAGGTAAGATCATATCTTCTTTCCAGCAATTATAGTTATCCCACCTTGGTTATCTATGGTTCATATCTACAGGCTAATAAAATTGGGAAAATAAATCTTGCTGCCATCGGAAAGGATCTTATGGATGATGAAAAACAAGGGGATGTTTATCTTTTAATTACCTTTTCTTGTGAGATTTCACAACTTAATCAATCTCATATTTTCCTCTTCCAAGAATTAAATTCGTTAATTTCTGCTGAATTATCCCCACTCGACAATTTTCGGATCGATCATGTTTATATTGGCGGGGATCGAGTCCATGAAAAGAAAAGCTTTTCCGCCATAGAGCCAATTGCATAACATATTTCTCCCCTTGCCTGGCTATCTTCCTTTCCTTGCTGCCTAAGTTGTGATTTAGATGTAATGTAGGCAATGGTGATGCACATTGATTGTGTTTGAGAATTCTTTTCTTGTTGATAGTCAATCTTCAAAAATATCTTTCTTGGTTGCTCTTTGTTAAAAACTTGAAGATACAACTAATGGCTTTTATTGTATTTTATATTCCATTGCTGAGTTGGAAATTTTTATGTGTCACTCACATGGAAGATAGTTTCAAATTCTGTAGAACATTAATCGAACTAAACATATATGATCACATTATTTTTCAGTTTCAGTTATCAAGGTTATGCCTTGATAATTTTTTTCTACTCAGGCACGATACCGTTTATATGGTGAATGGGAAAAGGAAGATGAGGTTATTCCAATGGTTTTGTCTGCAAAGCAAACGACAAAGGTATATTTGGAATTAGTTTGTCTTGTTGCTGCTTTCCAAATATAATGTTCTAGGTCATTCTATTTCACAGTTGGACACCAGAAGGATTCTGAAACGGCTTGTTAAGGAAAATCTTAAGCAGCTGGGGTGGATGGTAGCTAAACTAGCTTATGCCAATCCAATGACAGTTCTCAGAACAATTGTCCATCAGGTATTGTGAAATAAGGGCACAAAGCATGTAAATTTCTGGACATTTTGATTCAGTTGTTATTATTAGTATATTTTTTTCATTTGGTCGGAAGATAACACTAGGTTCTGTAACTGTGATGTATAGATAGAGGCATACAGGAATATGATTACTCCCATTGTAGATGCATTCAAATACTTGACACAGGTGTGCCTAATTGGGTTTTTAATGATTATTCATTTACTCTCTATCTCACCCTCCCCCAACTCTCTCCCCCTTTTTTTTTGGAGCTGATTTTGTTGACAAGCTTATCATGTGGTGGTTTACTTGAGGCAGACAAATTAAAAGTGCTCCTGATTTATAACATTAACATGAATGATTTGCATTTTTTGTATTAGTTTGTTATGGACTCGGATCAACTTGGGCTCACATAATATAAATGTGTTTTGAGTATTTGTTTAGTTTATTTTACTTTTCGATATGACAGGGGCTACTTTGTGCAAAGGGCTGAATAGAGGATTGGGGACACTGGCAGCTGGATCATTGGCATTTTTAATGAAGTTTATTGCTACAGAATATGAGAGGGTGTTTCGTGCTATTTTCATAGGTGCTGTGGTTTTTGTGATTGGTAAGTTTCCTTGTCTAAAATCGTTTTCAGAAAAGATTTTGAGTAGAATATTGGTTCCATTGAATTTCTCTATGACTTTGCCGAATAGTCTGATTGTCCATTGTTATAGTTTATCATAGGTTTTATTTTATAGTACATCCTACCATGAAAATCATAGTCTGTTTTATGTGACTTCTTATCCTAAATTAAATGTTTACCATAAATTAAGTGTGTATAAGTTCATATGTGTAATTACTTACTATGATCAGGCTATTAAGGAATTGGTTGATCTTCTAATGGAATTATGTAATGTGGTGGTTGGAATATCTCGTTTTGTTAAAGATTTCTAGATTTGCTATCAACTTCATTTAACATACAGAATGCCTAACCTTTCAAATTATAGTGTCTCATGGTTTTAGGATACTCTTAACAGTTCTGTCTCTTACCACTAATTTACTGAATTTTTTCTTGCAGAATCGATTGCTAAAGGTTGTGCTCTAGAATGTGCTATTCTCTAGAGTCATCCACGCTTCAATGAGCTGCTTGAGAACATATTTACTGTAGGTACTAGTGCATTTAATTTTGAGGATTCCTTTCATGTGTATTTTTTTTATTTTACAAGTTATCAACATGATGTTGCTAAACCACTCAATATTGTGTCTGTATATAATACTACACTATTGATGTTGTTATATTTTGTGGATGTAGTAATTTGAAACTATAAACGAATGGTATTTTTGGGATGTATTTTGAATGGTTGATACATTTTGGTTATATATCATGGCATTAGCATATTGCAGGTGCATTGGTAATATAAACAACATCTTTTTTTTTTCTTTTTTCTTTTTAATCTACACAATTTAAAAAATGTTGTCTGATATACTAAACAACAATATTTTTATTCAAAAAATGTTGTGGAATCATACCTTCTACAACATTTTTAAGCATCTGCTAAATTTTGGAAAACAAATCTATAACGTTTTTTCGTTGTGTATTGTGCTTAATTACAACGTTTTAAAAACGTTGTGTAAGGGTGTCAAATAGATAACACCTTTAACCACGACGTTTTTCTGACAGAAACTACAACGTTTTTTTCGCGTTGTCTATTTACTGTTTTGTAGTAGTGTATGTATATGATATATATTAGTATCCATGTATGCTAAAAAGTAAGATGGGGTAACACAAACTTAACTCTAGTCTTGCCAGGGAGCAGCGCGACCGCGCCACTCTTAGGTCATTATGCAACGCAGCCGCGAATGTTTTAATTATTATCTGTAGCTTGAAGCATGAGTGTAATAATGTATTAAGCTATAATACTATGTTAAAGTGGTGTTTTAAGTGTTCAAACATATAATGACTATATAGAAAATCAAGATTTAACTAGTTTCTAAATAAAGTAAAGACAAGATTGAATATGCAACTATGAGGTCTGATAGTATACTAATTTGTGGCCTGATGGTATAGCAAAGGTGAGGCTGAGTATATATGTTTATCATACATGATTGAACGTGTGTCTGATAGATGCGTAGGATTGTTGGTTTATCTATCACGTATGTATAACTAATGTGTGTATATATATATATATTAATATGATAATAGAACTTTGAGGTGACGTTAAGCTATAAATTGGTAATCTACACTAAAGGCAAGTTCCCTAACCCTCTTCAAATATTTTTATTGTACAAGTATCTTAACCTATGCATTTACTTTATGCAAGTAATCTATGATTACACAATTTTCCTAACTTCATTTCATTTTCATATTGAATGCAAGTTCCTTAACTTACACATTCTCAGATATTGTACAAGTTTCAAATTATTATTATATTAACCATATATATATGGAGCAAATATATGGACTTGTACATTTATTGACTGTATAAGCAAATTATTCCATTCTTGTGTCATCTAAAGTCATGAAAATTATTATTTGTACTTTGAATCTTGATTAAAATCAAACTTACATCTTCGAAATTGATTCTTTGAATCTTGTTGCGAACATTAAACGTATTAATTATTCCTAAATGTGTTGAAAAGAGCGTCTATGCCATTTGATTTGGCTAGACCAATATCTATGAATTAGAAAGCGGTCCAAACCAATTGTTTTAGTGCGGACTTTTATAATCTGCTGAGATGGACAACCCTAATAAAAGGGGAAATTATACAACGTCGGGGGTGTAATACCCCGAATTTTTTTTAAATAAAAATGGAATTTCCTCTATTTATTATTTTGAAATAGTAAGGGTTGATTTGATTAATGTGGATAGTTATTGGTAAAATCATGAAATATTTGAATAAGCAAGTGGTTATAAAATATTCATTATTATTAGGGAATATTCGTTTGGTCGTGGAATATTAAATGCTTCGTCGGGGAATATTAAATGCATTTACCTTGATCTTTTATGGGGCCCCATAACGAAAGCGATTGGATGAAGAAAACGATAAATATAAGTTGTTTATAAATAACGGCGTAGTTATTCTGGATTATCTTGTTGGAATACCCGTGGTTAAAACACACTAATCGCGTTGTTGAACAGTAAGCATTACCGGTATTGCACCAATTATTGACTCTTACGTGAAGAACGCACTACTCAATAATGGTTACAATAATTCTTTGATTCGATTTTTTATTGGTTCAATAATTGTTGCGTTGATATTTTATATTCTTTGTTGTTTTGATAATTGTCATTACACAATATTTTTCATTATCGAAGAAATAATTCATATTATCTGAATAATATTATTAGATAACATTATTGGCAATGTCTAGAAAGTTACATCTAAGGAGAGGTTTGGTCACCTAATTGCGGCCAAGAAGGGAGAAATTCTTATTGAAAGCCCCTCTTCCTGAGGAGCTGCTGATTGTCAATATTGTGATTCTGTAATATTATTTGTGAATAATTAATTATTGATTCATATGATGAGGAAAATATTGATTTTATGTGGATATAGATGGAGAAAATTTTAATGTGACAATTGTTGAAAATTGAAATTTTATCTTTTACGATAAAATAATTCATTTAAATATATTATTATATTTTAATAATATAATAATGATGATATTTTTTACGATGAATGTGGGATATATGAGTATATGTGGAGGAGGAGTAGTTTTGCTACCAAAATATTTAAAACATGTTAAACATGTCGGTGGACCCCATTTCTTGATGAAATTTGATTATAGCACGTAAAATCGTCTGTTTTGTGGATTTGGGTCAATTTACATTTGGAATTTGGAAAACTTTCTTACGCAAAGTTGTAGAGAATTGAATTTCCTATAAAAATTAGCAAGATTCAATTTTTCGACAAAAGAGCTATTTATTGTGAATTATTGAAGTTAGAAGCTCAAAATAATTGATTTTTGGAAGTTTAAAATATTTTAAATTAGAAAAACATTTTTAAAAAGTTTTGTGAGGTGGGCTACTTGTGTTGAATGCTTTGAATTCAGGTTGATAAGAAGTGTGCGTAGAAGATTTATTATATATATTATTATTATATTAAATTTTACGCTTTGGTGTTCTCTAAGCATTTCTATAAATAGGGTGCTTGGGTTAGAATTGAAAATCACACCGAAACTGAAGTTTTCTATCTCTATATTATTGAGCGTATTCTTGTGAGTATTTTGAGTATACTTTGAGTATTGCTATATCGGTCTGAGTTCAAGTTATAGCCTATATCCAATGTTTCAACTAAGCAATCTTGTCTTTTCGAGGTAAGAGATGTTATTTTCTTCTCAAATGATATTATTTCTTCAATATCATTATCTTTGAAATATTGGTTGGAACTTTTTATCAAATTTGAAACTTTTTCATGTTGGGGTTACTATTCATGAGTTCTATTATTCATGAGTTACTATTCACGAGTTCTTATTCATGAGTACTATTCACGAAGCGTGAAGATGTTTTTGTGAAATTTCTATCTTTTGGTGTCTGAGTTACTATTCACGTGATGACGGCCTTTATTCACGTATCGACACTATTCACGAATCTGACGCACTATTCAATAGAAAAATGAAATTTCTTCTTTTTGTCCAAAATATCTACTATGGATACTAGCTTTGATTGTATCCATGTTTTGATCATTCTTGAATTTTACTCCACTCGATTACTTATGAAGTATTTTTGAACTTGGATTGTTTAAAATACTGAATCCTTAATATTTGTTCTTTTGTTTCAATTTGGATTCGTTTTCTTTAAAATATTTTTCATCATCCTCGATCCTAAATGATGATATTATTGAATATCTTTGGCACAGTAGTCAAAGATGAATGATTTCTTGATGAATATCTTTGGCACAGTAGTGCAAAGATGAACAGTGTTTAGATGAACATGACCAATTGGTGAATGTCCATGGCACATAGTGCGAGGATGAATATATGATTCGGATATATATTGATTGATGTTACGAGGATAAAAATATTGATGATGGATTTGTTAAATTCATAGATATTAGTAGATTTCATCCTCTACGTAACTCTTACATGAATTAATATTTTTCATTGCTGCGAGTATTGATTTAAAACTTGTTGTCTATTGTATTCTATTAAATTTTTCCTGTTGAAGACTAACGATAATTTGTTACAGATTATCTTAGTCATAATATTCTTCTATCGGGCTAGTTGAGCTCACCCTTTTCCTTTTTGTTCCATTTTTCTTCTCGGGAGGCGAGAATGTAATGCGATGCAGTCTGGGGTATGGAATGATGGTTTTAGATAGTTGTTTAGTAGTCCTCACCATTTTGTAAAATAATGTATCAATAATTATGATGAGGATTTATTTGTATGTGGATATTGTCTAGATGGCAATATCTCGTATTTAAACTCACAGTTTATATGTTGTAACAATAAAAAGTTGTAGTTATTTACGTACCATGTTATTAAGGCGACTCGGAATGGGTGATGTATACTGTTTTGGGGCGTCCATGGTTGGTATCGAGCTTAGGTATATGATCTCCCATTTTAGATCGGGGAATAGAACTAGGAGGGAGAGCGAGTAAATCCTTACGCTAGTGTGTCCTACCTAAGCTTATTGTTAGTCGGTCATAATATAGGGATATTATGTGATATGTTAATTTGTTTGATTAACCCTTGTTTTGTGGCAGTATTTAAAAATGGCATCCGAAAATGTTGAGATAAGCAATGGAGCACAGGAGACCGTTGAGTCTCCACAGATCAATAATCAGGATAATATCCAACCAGAGGACAATAATCCTCATGAAAATAATAACACCGATGAAATGGTGAATGATGGGATGGTCGAGGCTTTATGCGATTCATGCAACAACAAAGCGAAGACTCCCCATCCAAAATGCGTAAAAAACATTGATAACTCTTGGGCGGTCACCGCTAAGCGGTTTAAGGAGCAATTCATGCAACAACGAGCGGCGGCTCTCGCATCCATATCTGGTGGAAATGATAGCAGCCTTGGCCCTGTCACGATCAAGCGATTCAAAGAGTTGGGACCACCGAGTGCAGGGAAGCGGGATCCGATTAAAGGCGGAGGCGTGGGTCAAATAAATTACCAAGATATTCGATGTCTTGGGATGCACGAGAAAAGAAAGTTCCATTCGCTACTTTTATGTTCCGTAACGTGAGGCGGACTCTTGGTGGGAATACGTGAAGCGTACCCATCCTATCGTGCTCGGCATGTCTTGGGAGACATTTCGAAACTATTTAATGACAAATACTTTCACGAAAGTGTTTGTCATATGAAGAAGTGGAGTTTATTAGGCGGAGCGAGAACAACATGGCGGTGTCTCGATGCGAGACGAAGTTTGCGGAGTTGTCGAGGTTGCACCTCATTTGGTGGAAAATGAGGAGCGAATGACGCGTATGTTTACGAGGGTCTAAAACCCAGATTCGACAATATCTTATCTCTCATAAATTTTCTTTATATTCGGATGTTGTAAAATGGGCTCAATTATTAGAGCGTGATAACAAGTATGTTCAACCGAGGGACCACAACCGGGGTCATGCTCGGTGGCGGCGATCATCGAAACGATGATAACCGGTGGGGAGGAAAGAATACGGACAAAGCGGTAACCACTCGGGTGTAATCGT
Organism: Panax ginseng; assembly: GCA_020205605.1. Taxonomy (NCBI): domain Eukaryota; kingdom Viridiplantae; phylum Streptophyta; class Magnoliopsida; order Apiales; family Araliaceae; genus Panax; species Panax ginseng. The sequence goes on along the minus strand of CM035132.1, from coordinate 88,099,433 downwards.
GGCCATGATAATAGGAGAGGTGACTCAAGTGGACATTTCAAGAAAAGAAGGTTCAACAACGACCATGTGAAGGCGTCGGCGCCAACAAAGAATCTGGTTCCAAGGGAGGAGCGACCACCGGTCATATCTTACAAATCACGGAAAGAAGGACATATCGATCAAACTGTCCACAACAGTTTAAGGTATGCTATAATTGTGGAAAAGAAGGACATATCGCTTTCGAGAGTGTACGGGTGCGAAACCAAGTCCAATGAGGATGGTGACTCAAAAGGATGTCCCGAAAAAGTCAAAGTCAATCTGTTCTTGGAAGAGCGTTTGTCGTGGCCGTCAAAATCACGAGGAACCCGAACGAAGTTAGCACGGTTAGTTAATTATAAATTTTTGCGAAGTTTATACCTTACTAGATATCTGGGATTCTACCCATTCTTTTATCTCTCTTGCTTGCGCTCAACGTTTGAACTTGACTACGGAGAAATTAGACTTTGACCTATTTATGGAGACTCCGTTAGGAGAAACTTTCATTACATCTGTTGTTTAGAAATCTTGCTTGATTCAGGTTGGCACTATCACATTACACATTTAACCTTATTTCTATAGAGATATTTGTTTTTAATGTGATTTTAAGGTTAACTACTCATCATGCCGAAATTGATTACTTTAAATAAGGTTGTTAGTTTTCATATTCCTAAGCAACTTTTTATTCAATTCAAGCAATCAAACCATTGTAGTCAAACATTTTCATATCAAGCCATGAAGTCATTCGTTTATTACGGATGTCAAGTTTTCTTAGTCCATGTTATGGATTTGAATAAAGACACGTCGATTTAAATAATATTCCCAAGTTGTTATTGATTTTTCTGACGTATTTCAAGAATTTCTTGGCTTACTCCCAAAGCTTCGATATTAAATTTTGTATCGACTTTGAACCCCAGACAAAACTCATTTCTAAAATCTCATATCGAATGGCTCTATTGAACTTGATGATTAAAACCCAATCAGAGAAGTTGATACAGAAACAGATGTCTGGTGACTTCCTTTGTGGAATGCAAAAGCTAGACTCTCCGTGGGGATAATATTCGTCGCGATAGTAAACTGGTGTCATTATAACGTGCTATCCAAGGTTGGGATATGAGTCACAATCGAGAACAACCTAAGTCGGTAATCGAAATACGTAGATTTATAGGCTTAGTTGGTTATTATCGGAGATTCGTTGAAGGATATTCTCGAATCGCTATTCCATTAACGCAGCTGACTCGTAGAGATACAAAATTCGAATGGAGCAAGGAATGTGGGAAGAGCTTCGAAGAACTCAAGAGGAGACTCATTTCAAAGACATGTTACGACCATGCCATCCTCGAAAAGCGAGCGTGGTAGGCGGCGTGTTGAGTAGAAGATCGTATACAAATCTGAGTACGATATTGTCAAAGACTCATTTCGTATAATTTACAAATAATAGAGATGGAGATGAAAACTCTAGGTACCCACGTGATGATATACTGAGTATAATCAACTTTAATCGATAAAGTTAATCTTTGTTCAAGCTACACACCGAGCTGATGAATTTGAAGAAGGAGGTGCGAAGTTATTATTTCAAAAGCGAGAATCGGTGAGGTGAGGAAAGCTCAAACCTTCGATTTATTAATCCATTTGAAATTCTCGATCGAATAGGAACCGTGGCCTATAGACTCGTTTTCTGCTTGAAGTAAGTATGGCGCGTGTTCATAACGTTTTTCACGTGTCGATGTTACGTAAATATGTGGACGACGAACCACGTCATTGAGTTAGAACCGGACGAGATAGCCGAAGACTTAACGTACGAGGAGGTACCTGTCAAGATCTTGGATAGGAAAGAACATGTTCTATGTACCGAGGTTATACCATAAGTTAAAGTTTTGTGAAGAAACCATGCTATTGAGGAAATGACCTGGGAGTTGAAAACGGAAAAGAAAGCGAGGTATTCTCATCTTTTCGAAACACCAGGTACGTACGTCAATTTCGAGGACAAAATTTCATAAGGAGGGGAGGTTGTAAGACCCCGAATTTTTTTTAAATAAAAATGGAATTTCCTCTATTTATTATTTTGAAATAGTAAGGGTTGATTTGATTAATGTAGATAGTTATTGGTAAAATATGCAAATATTTCGAATAAGCAAGTGGTTATAAAATATTCATTATTGTCGGGGAATATTCGTTTGGTCGTGGAATATTAAATGCTTGTCGGGAATATTAAATGCAACGCCAGCCTAGCAGATCTTTTGTGGGCCCCATAACGGAAAGCGATTGGATGAAGAAAACGACAAATATAAGTTGTTTATAAATAACGGCGTAGTTATTCTGAGATTATCTTCTTGTTGGAATACCCGGTGGTTAAAACACACTTATCTGCCGTTGTTGAACAAAGATGACACGGTATTACACCAATTATTGACTCTTACGTAAAACGCACTACTCAATAATGGTTACGATAATTACCGCTTCGATGATTTTATTGGTTCAATAATTGTTGCGTTGATATTTTATATTCTTTGTTGTTTCATAATTGTCATTACACAATATTTTTCATTATCGAAGCAATAATTCATATTATCTGAATAATATTATTAGATAACATTATTGGCAATGTCTAGAAAGTTACATCTAAGGAGAGGTTTGGTCACCTAATTGCGGCGCCATGAAGGAGAAATTCTTATTGAAAGCCCCTGCTTTCCAGGAACTGCACAGTTTATCGATATTGTGATTACGTAATATTATTTGTGAATAATTAATTATTGATTCTTATGATGAGGAAAATATTGATTTTATGTGGATATAGATGGAGAAAATTTTTAATGTGACAATTGTTGAAAATTGAAATTTTATCTTTTTCTGATAAAATAATTCATTTAAATATATTATTATATTTTAATAATATAATAATGATGATATTTTTACGATGAATGTGGGATATATGAGTATATGTGGAGGAGGAGTATTTTTGCTACCAAAAATATTTAAAACATGTTAAACATGTCGGTGGACCCCATTTCTTGTCTGAAATTTGATTATAGCCTGTAAAATCGTCCGTTTGTGGATTTCGGTCAATTTTTGTTTGGAATTTGAAAAACCTTTCTTCTGCAAAGTTGTAGAGAATTGAATTTCCTATAAAAAGTCGCGAGATTCGAATTTTCTGACAAAAGGGCTATTTATTGTGAATTATTGAAGTTCCAAAGCTCCGAAATAATTGATTTTTGGAAGTTTAAAATATTTTAAATTAGAAAAACGTTTTTTAAAAGTTTTGTGAGGTGGGCTACTTGTGTTGAATGCTGAATTTAGTTGATAAGAAGTGTGCGTAGAAGATTTATTATATATATTATTATTATATTAAATTTTCTGCTTTGGTGTTCTAAGTAATTTCCTATAAATAGGGTGCTTAGGTTAGAATTGAAAATCACACCAAAAACTGAAGTTTTCTATCTCTATATTATTGAGCGTATTCTTGTGAGTATTTTGAGTATACTTTGAGTATTGCTATACGGTGCAAGTTCAAGTTATAGCCTATATCCAGTGTTTCAACTAGAAGTACTGTCTTTCGAGGTAAGGGATGTTATTTTCTTCTCAAATGATATTATTTCTTCAATATCATTATGCTGAAATATTGGTTGTAACTTTTTATCAAATTTGAAACTTTTTCATGTTGGGGTTACTATTCACGAGTTACTATTCATGAGTTACTATTCACTAGTTACTATTCACGAGTACTATTCACGAAGCGTGAAGATGTTTTTGTGAAATTTCTATCTTTTGGTGTCGGAGTTACTATTCACGTATACGGCACTATTCACGTATACGACACTATTCACGAATACGGCACTATTCACCGAAAAATGAAATTTCTTCTTTTTGTCCAAAATATCTACTATGGATACTAGCTTTGATTGTATCCATGTTTTGATGATTATTGAATTTTACTCCACTCTGATTACTTATGAAGTATTTTTGAACTTGGATTGTTTAAAATACGAATCCTTAATATTTGTTCTTTTGTTTCACTGGATTCGTTTCCTTTAAAATATTTTTCATCATCCTCAGTCCTAAATGATGATATTATTGAATATCTTTGGCCTGTAGTGCAAAGATGAATGATTTCTTGATGAATATCTTTGGCCCGTAGTGCAAAGATGAGCAGTGTTTAGATGAACATGACCAATCGGTGAATGTCCTTGGCACAGTAGTGCAAGGATGAATATATGATTCGGATATATATTGATTGATGTTACGAGGATAAAAATATTGATGATGGATTTGTTAAATTCATAGATATTAGTAGATTTCATCCTCTACGTAACTCTTCTATGAATTAATATTTTCATTCATGCAGTATTGATTTAAAACTTGTTGTCTATTGTATTCTATTAAATTTTTCTCTGTTGAAGACTAACGATAATTTGTTCTGTATTATCTTAGTCATAATATTCTTTACTGGACTAGTTGAGCTCACCCTTTTCCTTTTTGTTCCATTTTTCTTCTCAGGAGGCGAGAATGTAGCGAGTACGAGTCGGGGTATGGAATGATGGTTTTAGATAGTTGTTTAGTAGTCCTCACCATTTTTGTAAAATAATGTATCAATAATTATGATGAGGATTTATTTGTACGTGGATATTGTCTAGATGGCAATATCTGTATTTAAACTCACAGTTTATATGTTGTAACAATAAAGTTGTAGTTATTTCTGTACCATGTTATTGGCGACTCAGAATGGGTGATGTATACCTGTTTTGGGGGCGTCACAGGGGGACTTGCATTCACGCCAACAACAGGGTATGTTATGCATAACACCAGGTACGGTAGGTTGATCCCCTATTATACTTGTTTGGGTTACCAAAAAAAAATCTATTTGTTGATTATAGTAGAATTTCATGGTCCGTACCGACTACTCAATATTCAATATTTATCAACTTGGAATTTGCTGAAATTTTTGGATTCTTCTTAGAATTTTTTGTCCATAGTGGCATTCAGTGACATCTATTCGTTCACTTGAAATTATTTTAACCTTCGAATGCTTTTGTAATCTTTCAGTCCATAGTGGCTTTTTATTGACTTCAAAGGATATATTTGGAACCATTAATAATTACTTGTTAACGACATTCTTCTTTAAATTCCTGGGCTATTATTGATTATGAACCTTATATATAATTGTTCACATTTATTGTTATATTACTTGCTGGGAAAATTTGTTGCTCATTCTTTCTTCCCTTAAACATTTAATTTAAGGTAGAACAGTGCGGAACTTTAAACCAGGATAAGGGCAAAGGAAAGGCTATGGAGTAGCTTTGTCCTTCTATGTTATAATTTGAATATTATAACTATGCATTAAAACTTAACATTGGTTATGTAATAAGACCTTAGTGTGGTTATGTATTAAGACTTAATTAATGTTTTGTATTAAGCTATGATTTAGATTAAGTTATGAAGTGTATTAGTAATAGTTTTGAGTCTTAGGACGAGAATATTTATATTATATCAATGTAAATTATTCTATTATTTCGTTGTATGAGATTTTAGTATGTTATTAGAGTTAGGTCGTGAAGCACCAGATTCGAGGTACATGTATCTGAATTTGGGGGCGTCATAGGTTGATATCAAAGCTATAGGTTATAAATCTTAGGAACAAAAGTCTATAGGCTATAACCTTAAAAGAGATTTAGGAAATAGAAGGAGATAAAACTCATGTAGAGTTTTCTTAGAGAGTTAGTAGCATTATGAAATATATTTTCATTCTATACAATGAAATTATGTTTTGTTTTAAGATACTAATGAAGTTTGTTGTTCGTTGTATATGTTTGAGGTTGTAGGATGCCAGAGATGGGAGAACCCAGTAGGGTTGTGGAAGAGGAACCAAGTGACATACATGTGGAGTCCAAGACACCCCTAATAGTCAAGCCCACTTCGATAGTAGCCCTAGCTAAAGAAGAAATAGAGTCAAAGAAGGAGTCCGAGTAGCAATCCGCGGTGAGATGTTTCTTTCAGATATATGCACGCATGAATAAATTAGCAACTCATAACTCTGAAATGGAGACGAAGATACATGAATTGGAGGTGAAAGTTCGAGACCTTCATATTAGTAACCAATTGATCCATACTATCTAGGAGGATGAAATTAGGAATCGATTAAGGTTGGAAGATCAAGTGGAGGCCCTAAAAGAGGATTTAAGGAAGAAAGAAGGGTAGTTAGGTAGTTTAAATATTAAAGTAGATTATGTGTGTAAGTCCTAACCTTTTGTGTAAAGCATGGGATAGTTTGTGTAGACCCCAATTTCTATATTTTTAGTGTGGTAGTATATTAGTAATCCCCATCTTCCGCTATATTAGGGGATAGGTGATAACGTTAATAGCTTAATGCTATATGATGTAATATGTTCTTATGTGACGTATTTTAATATAATATATTTATTTAACGTGCTTGTGATGAGCAAATTTTTATTAATAGTAATAAGGGTGTTCATAATAATATAAATTATACGTCTTAAAAAGTCTATATAGAAATGTCGATACCCCAAGAAGAAGGGACTCATCAAATAACGGAAGATGAAGATAGTGAGCTTAATCAGAATCTCTTGCAACAATTGGTAAATCTTATAGTATGTGCTTTTGAAGAAGGAATAAATGATTTTAGAAAGAGATAGAAAAAAATTACAGAGGTAGGAAAAGAAATAAATTTGACTAAAGGAGAGGTTAATATTTCAAATAAAACCAAAGAATGTAGGATGGAAGAAAGTAGTAGTTGTGACGCCCTCAAAATAGGTATACATCACCCATCTTGAGTCGCCAAATACATGGTACAAAATTCAAATACAACTTAATTATATAATAGTCGTGTAATATACGACAAAACATAATCTAAGAGTTTTAATAAGAATATTGTCATCTAGACAATATCCACACTCAATGGAGTCCTCATTACATTTATTGTCACACTATTTAACAGAATAGTGAGGACTACTAATGCTATCATCTGGACCGTCACTCCGTTCCCCCGACTAGTCCCGGCTACGTTCTCATTTCCTGAAGAGAACAGTGAAAAAAGGGTGAGCTCAACTAGCCTAGTAAGAAATATTATGACTAAGATAATGCAGAATAAATTATCATTAGTCTTCAACAATGTTAAACCGATAAAATACAATAGACATCAAGTTTAATCTGCAATGAATAAGCAATCCATTAGAAGAGTCAAGTAGAGCATGATATCTACTATCTTCTATGATTTAAAATGTTTTCATCAATTTTTATCATTTGAGACTCGACAATAAATAAACCATATCATCGAATCATCCCCGCACTATGGGCCAAGGATATTCATTAAATCATCAATGGTCATGACTATACCGAATAATCCACGGTCATAATCATACCAAAATTGTCCATCAATGCACTACAAACTCACCGAGGACTTTTACCACGTCATTTATAACATTACGAATCATGATTATACCGAATAATCCTGGTCATAATCATACCAAGTCCATCTATGCACGTAAGCCAAAGATGACTTTCATCACAATATAAGCACGAGGATGATGACAATGACATAATAATTTAATAAAACAAGTTCAAGAATAAATTTTAAAGATTTATAAGTTAATTTATCCTGAAATCAATAACGTCCAAATTGTCAACATGATCTTTGCTTTGTGGAGTAAAATTCAAGAATTCTCGGAGAAGAATATTTCCATGAAAAGATCTGGGATGAAGCCTTGAAATATCCGTGATATTCTACTAATTTCATGGAGTATAGAAGCCAAAACTTTAACCAAATGAGTATCATAGAATATATGAAACTGCAAATAGATTTTCACCGCCATGCGAATCCGAATGAACAAATCATTTCTACAATTTAATAAGGAATGAATACGAAGGATCATTCACTATGCATGTAATAATCCACATATACAAGTTATTCCAATGAATAATAAAGAATTGAACGAATTAATGCGTAATCCGCATGCATGGGATATTCCAAATGAGAATAATAAAGAATGGAATAACAGAAAAATTCACCATGCATGCGATAGACCGCACAGACAGGTTATTCCAACAGAATAATAAAGAATGAAAGCAGGTCTAGCGTAATCTGCACAGACAGGATATTCAAATAGAATAATTAAGAATGGAATAACAGAAGAATTTCAGCATGTATACGGTACTTCGCATAGTCAGGTTATTCCAACATAATAATAAAAAATGGAATAACAGAAGCTCTCTTCATGAATACAAAAGAAATAATACCCCTTACCTTAGAAAGAAACTGGATACTGGAGTAGTGAGGTAGCAGACTTCTCTTCTTCTTTCTCTCTATAATTTCTCTCTATAATAATTGCTCTAAAGCTTTAGTGAATTGGTGAGAAATGATGGAAGAATGAGTTTCTATTTATAGGAAAATATAATTTCAATAATTACACGTTTTGGGGCTCGAAATATTACAATACAATACCTCCAACTTTTCTTTCATTTTTAATTTAGTCCTGCAAGTATTATCAAACTTGCACCACCTCCCCTAATAGTAAATAATGTGAATCAATAGTATCATGTGAAAAAATAGTTATATAAGAATGTGAATTTGTAGCAATTAATTTCTCATTTATCCGATTAATTACCCGATTTATCAATATAACCCCAGATATCAATTATCATCGGAATAGATGTCGATTTTCACTAACACTAATAATCCCAACACAATGGAACTATCAAATTCATCTTTAATCGACACGAACATATTCATCATTAATATTATAACTCACAATATTTAACAACCAGGTCGTTCCCAGGAAAGAGGGGGCTTTCCGATAAGGATTTCTCCTTATTGGCGCCCAATTAGATGACCAAACCTCTCCTTAATAGAACTTCTAGACATTGTAAATATTATAATTTAATAATATGAATAACTTTGTCGTCTCAATTATTGATTTAATAATATAACATATTATGCCGGTGATACTGTGACAATAATTGAATCAATAATATGAGAGATATGATGCAACAATTACTGTAGCAATAATTGAGTATAACTTAGTGACTTCTCACGTAAGCATCAATAACCAATACCGTGTGCTACTATGCAACCACGCATATTACTTTACTTTTACTACCGGGTAGTTCAATAGTTTAACTGTCACACTTTCGCCGTTATTTTTATAAAAAGATAATTATGTCATTTTTTAACTACGACAATACTTCTGTTATGGGGTCCACCAATGATTGTGCCGTCGTACGAATATTCCTTGTTAAAACGAATATTCCCCGACCAATCGAATATTATATAACAACTTGTTTACTTTGCAAAATTTGTAAATATTACCCACAACTATAACATTATATCAAATCCACACCATAATATTCAAAAATATATTTCAAGAAAATTAATCTTTATTCATAAAAGTTGGGGTCTTACAGTAGTGGTAGCAGTAAGAATTTCAAGAGAAAGTGGATTGAGAATAAATATGTAAGAAGGAAGGACAACCATGGAAGAAGAAGGTAGAAACCTATAAGGAATGTAGGAAGAACCACGTTGGAGCATGTTTCAAAGGAAAAGATGTGTGTTATGAGTGCGGGAAAAAGGGACATATTTCTCCTAATTGCCGTAAGCAGAAGAAGATGAAAGAGTGTTTTGCGTATGGATCTGTAGAAAGTCAAATATATAATTGTCAGAAGCAAGCAAACGAGGAGGGAAATAGAAACAAAAGAAAATAGGATAACAATAACAACAACAACAACAAGACCAACAACAACCAGACAAAAAGTTACTAGGAAGGATTCAAGAAAAGAAATGAGGTGTGTCCGAAGTATGGAAAAAGTCATCAAGGATAGTGCTGGAAAGGATGAGGCATTTGTTATAACTACGGCCAGGAGGGACATGTTTTGCAAAATTTCCCAAACCCGAAGAAGATCCGAGGATGCTTCACTTGTAGGTCGACATATCATCATGTTAAGAACTGCCTAAAGAAAGGAACGAAAGAAGAAGGCGGCACCAAAGGAAGCCATAGCTGGAAGCTGACAATAATCGGAGCAGCTCAATCGAGTAAACCAATGCCATGTAAGACTGACGTTATGATGCAGGATGCAATAGCGTGAAAAGACGTGTTGTCAGCTACTGCCCAAATTAATAGTATAAATGCATATATATTATTAGATTTGGGTGCTACATGTCCCCTTGTGTCTTAAGATTTTGCGAAACGACTAAATTACCGCAAGAATGATTAGGAAATCCTTTGAACATAGAAATTATGAATAAGAAGTAATCCCCATAGAATTCCTATACCTAAATTGTGATACAAAGATTAGGAAACATAAATTTCGATCCAGATAAGATTGGGAGAGTTTAATGTAATATTAGGAATGGGCTTGTTATGTAACCACACTGCGATAATTGATTCTGAAAAGAAAAGTATGAACCTTCAGACTCTAAACCTATCTAAAGTATTGTTTTATGGTAGCTCATCGCTTGGTTAATCGTGTTGCCTTACAATGATGCAGGCCAATAAAATTGTTAAGGAAATGAGGTGTAGATTATTTAGCCTATATTGTTGATAGTCAGAAAGAGGGAGTAGAAATAAAGAATATATCAGTAGTGAGACGTATTCCCAGATGATTTGCTCGGCCTTCCTCCATACAAAAATCGAATTCGTAATAGATTTAGTTCCAAAAATTGTACCGATTTTAAAAGCCCCATATCATATGACGCAAATGAAAATGAAGGAATTGATGATACAATTGCAAGAATTAATAGATAAGGGATATATTCAACCGAGTGTGTCTCCCTGGGGAGCGCCAGGTGTTGTTTGTCAAGAAGAGGGATGGATCGAGGAGACTTTGTATCGACTATCAAGAGTTAAATAGAGTGACGAATAAGAATAGATATCTGTTACCAAGAATTAACGACCTTTTTGATCAATTAAAGGGAGAGAAGAATTAACGGGATATCATCAGTTGACGGTGGAAAAAGAAGAAATACCGAAGATGACATTTCGAACCCGATTCAAGTAAGAGCATGCCAAATACCTGAAGATGGAATTGGAGATACTAAAAAGGGAGATGAAGTACGTGAAATTTTTGAAGTGCGAATTTTGGATGGAGAAGTTTCAAATTTTTGAATACGTGGTAACAAAAGATGGATTTTCAGTAGATCTTACGAAGGTGGATGTAGTGAGCAACTGGGAACAACTGAAGACGCCGACGTAGGTGTAAAGTTTCTTAGGGTTAGCCGGGTGCTATCCAAGATTTTTTTAATATAACAACCTCGTTTACAAATTTAACGAGGAAGACGGAAGTTTGTTGGAACGGAAAAGAGCTAAAGAAGTTTCAGAGAGTTCAATATACGATTAAGGAGTTGGTTGGAATTAATTAAATATTACGACTACAAAATTCTTTATCACCTAGGAAAAAGGCAAACGTAGTAGCCGACGCGTTGAGTAGAAAAGGGAAGGAGAAGTTGCTTGCATTTGACGGCTCAGGAGGAGCTAATAAATGAATGGTAGAGACTAAAAATAGATGTGAAGGGACCTAGAAAGTCCGAAAGAAAGTTATTTGTAATGGAAGCTTGTTCGACATTATTGGTGTGACAACCCAGAAAATCAGATTGTCCATAAAGTCAAGTTTAAAGAATTATTAATTAATAAAATAAATTTTTATTAATAATATTCTGTGTTATGTGTTTATTAGTAATTCTATGAAGTAGGATGATTGGAAAGCGGGAGTATTCTGGTAATGATCTTGGACGAACGAGTAAGACTTTTCAAGACAAAAATAAAAAAATTTCGAGAACAAAAATATTTCCGAGAAAAAGATGAAATAAGCATTATTCACCTAACAAGACCTAAGGGTTTAGGGTTTGAATAACCTAGGCCTTTCTAAGAGACCGGGATGTCGGAATGACACTCTATTTGAAGATTTGACAGTAATATGCTGTGAAAAGTTATGTTAGCTGATAAAAGTTATTCTCAAAAAACATGCAGAAATTGAACAAAATAAAAATAACAAAAAGTAGTGTTATGTACCTTTCGATCGTTTAACTATGTTTTGGGAAAACGTGGTAGAAAACTCTATTCATTAAAAAGCGCTTTTTAGTTTTCAAAGTTTTGAAGAACGCGTAAAAGTTATTCTGTAGAGGAAATACGAAATATATAAAAATATTTGGATTCTAGAGAATTCAGTTTTTAAAACTGTCGGACGAATTTCGAAAGATGGAACAAAGAAGCTTCCTGGAGAAGCTTCGTGAATAGTAACGAGGTGGGGGTAAAATGGTAAAAAGCCACCAAATGACCAAAATATCCCTAGACTTGAAAATCTATATATACTAGCTCATTCTTCTATATTTGAAATCCAAGAGAAAACTTATTAAGAGAGAGAGAGCAATAAGGAAGAGAAAGAGCCTGATAGCTCGGATCAAAGAAGATGGATAAATAGAAAAGCTAGCAAATCACCAGTGTTGTCTAGAAGAAGAAGAATAAAGAAGAAAGGTAAATCAAAACCCAACTCTAATCCATTTTTCTTTAAGGTTTTATATGTTAAATCATATAACTTAATGATTATGGAAGTAAAAGATATTAAGAATGATTTTCATATGGTTGAAATCATGAGAAAATGAAGTAAGAAGAATTTGAAGTTTAGTTATGAATTTTCTTTTAAAAGCTTTCATACGAAGTATGAATTGCTTGATGTTAATGAATGATCCGAATGAATCATATGAACGATTCGGTAAAATAAGGAAGTATTGGTGATCTATAACATTAAAATCGAAATCAAAATATCGATTAAAAACGAAGAACACGAAGAACAACTTGTTGGTGGACAAATTTAAAACCATCTTATTAGAGCTTGTTATTGATGGACAAGTTTAAAACCATCATATATATGAATTGCTAATATATGTTTGGTTAGGAATTAGAGAATCGAAAGTAACGTTCATGAAGAATGGATTGAAATTAGCCTATAACGAAGTTATGACGAAATTTTGTAAAAGACGAATGAAAAGTAGAATGTAAGTTAATGAAACCTAATTAGTGAGGTTTCATAAGAATGTTGGAAAACATTGAAAATGGGAGTCTTAGGCTTAAGAAAAAATGAATTCCAAGTTCAGATGACTGAATTACGGATGAACGAACGAAGAACGTTAATAACGTAAAATGAACTAACAATGAAATTTGAACAAATGGACAGCCTCATTAACGAATTTAGAATGAAATTCCATCTAAGGGAAATTGAAGTATGTTAAGAATTTAAGAAAATGGCTTTGGAACGATCTCGTTTTGAGTTATAACGAAGAAGTTACGAGATTACAAAGTAGGCGATCCGTATGTGAAAGAACACTTAGGAAAATTTTAAAAAACATTTCAAGGTTCTGGGCTAAGCGCCGTAACACCGCCCAACAAAGGGAATGAGGTGCCGCAGCGCCAGCTCGAGAATCTAGGAGCTACTAACTCATGCTGCAGCGCAACTAAAACCAAACAAAACCAGTGTCACAGTGCCGATACAAACGATTTCCCAGGAATGAGTTTTTAATTGCTCGGTTCTTGGGGGAAGTGTACGAATTTTATATGAACATATAGTTCATGTAATGTAACACTTCAATAAGTGATTTAAACCTTAAATAAAGGTTTAAAGAAAGTATAAAAGATGAGTAAAATGTATACGCAAAGTACGTAAACGTTATCCGTGAATCGTATTCACGTCGGACGAACTTTCTCAGTATACATTGGTAGTATAACTTAGACGTTAATGAATGTTATTAAAACATTGAGTATGATAATCAAGAATTGATTGAAGATTGTAAAATATAAACGCAAAGTGCGCAATTGTAATGTAGGATCCCGTATTTTGAAAATACGGTAGACTGTATTCGTATTGAATGAACGCTTAAGATTACATGAAATGTAATGACTTGAACATTGAACAAAGATGATAAGAATAACATTTAAATGTTATTAAACTATAATAAACGGTAATGAGATTAATGAATGGTTCAAATTTGAATCGAATAAAGAATGCTTAGAAAGAAATGTAAACGTAAAATAAGTAAACCGATGAAGGCGGTTCGTGTACACGTAAAGACAAACGTACTTGGCATACACAATGTGTATGGTTTATATATAAGATAATGAAGATGAATGAATAATGTATAACATTAAGAAGTCGAGTTAATGATAATAACTTGGGGGATGTTCTAAGTTAAATTAACTGAACATTTTAAGATACGGAACATAGATAATGTAAAATGTTTAAAGGCTATGAACACATAGTCTTAACATTGAATGTTGTTCTTGGCATAGACAAGATTGTATGACTTAGAAGTTAATAAATAATCCTGAGGTATGATATTTGTTTGTCAGAAATCCATAAGGAATGATAATTGACTTAATAAACATTACTGTTGTAATGCTTCAGACAAGTTGAACTAGAAAGAAGGAAAGAGTAATGTAAATCTATTATAAAAGATGATCATAATGTTGTGGCATCTCCATATGTCGTAACAACTGAAAGAATGAATATAAAAGTTGGTCGCGTAAACTTAGATTACAAGAACGCGAACCGTAAGAACTAAAGTTAAGTTAAACCAATACGTGCATTGAATATACGACTAATTGGTGTATGTTAGTTTTCATGTGATATATTGGGATTATGAATGATGATATAGCGTAAGCAGTATGAAATGCTTAAGACAAGTTTCCTAACTTCATTCATATTTAAATGGATGCTAGTTTCTTAAACTTACTCATATATTGAACTTGAGTAAGTTTTACCTATGTGCAAATGTGTGATGTTTTTACAAGGTGTTTATGATGTATGAGGCTATGTGCCAAATTTTTAACACTTATGCATTTCTTTGAGATGAACTGTTCTGTGATTGGACTGTTCAACATGAAAAAGTTCTGTTTATTCATGAACTGTTAATATTAAGTCTATGCTAATGAATTTAGCTAGACAATATGTAAAGAAAAGAATATAAGAATTGATGTTATATCAAAGTGAATGTGACCAATGTTTTAAAATGACAGGAATTAGAATTTATTCCTATTATTCGAGCAACTTCATAACCTTTGTTCGGTTATTGAAGTTTTAAAAGAATATGTGATTCTTGAGATTGTTATTAGTCAATTGCTAAAACTTGCTGAGCAATTAAATGCCCACATCCACTTAAAATAAAAATATTTTCAGCGAATGATGTTTGAAGGAATTAAAGGATCCTTTAAAGATCATGCTGACCGGTATCTTGACAAAGTGTCATTCATTATATGAATGAGTGTGAAGATCAAGCTAAAACTTGTAATGTAGAATAGTTTAACTAAACTATAGATTAGTTTAATAAACTGTATGTATCTATTGTGGCGGATGAAAGTCACACGTGTAAAGAAATAGGGAATAATGTAGTTATCATTATTGTAATGAACGTAAATTTTAAGGTAATATAATTTGGGAATTTAAGAGATATGTTGTTATATTTCATGATATAATGATGTATGGAATGAATGGTAAGCACTCATGATGTACGAAATTCGAGTTTGAAGATAGACCGTATCTTGGGGCGTTAAAAGTTGGTATCAGAGCTCATAGGTTATAACTGAAAGTATTATGCACACAAGTCAATCATGTTTGATGATTAAACATATACTTTGTAATAATCTTATTTATTTATTAATAAAAAGTATTAATTTATTAAAGGCTTTTAATTATCTACATGATGCTGCTTTATAATATGTGATAAACCTATAGTTTTAAGCAATGACTTTAGAATAATGATGATGATCATTCTAATGAGATCTAAATTCTTAGAAAGCTTAAACTAAAATAGTTCCCAATCTTTGGATTACTAAATTGGGGATTAGTAATTCCGGATAGATTGGTACATACGTTGCTTGCTCATTGGATGAGGATGATTGATCTCATGATTATTTGTGTGGAGACACTAAAGTAAGTATGTAGGTGCTTATTAGAGAATAAGTTCACTGAACGTGGCTCACTAAAGAATACCTAATGGAGTTTTACTTGCTTGTCAATAGGAATTCCTATAGTGATAGTAGTACAAGTGATCCTTGGACTTGAGATCATCATAATATGTTGTTTATGATGAGTTATACTTTGACTTATTCCTTTAGACCCTTTGTGTTTATCAAAGGGTATGTTTGGGTATACTAAGTTATACATGGAGATAATGTATGATCAATAAAGACTCTACCGCTTCTAGTAAAAGAAGAGAAATGTCCTATGTGATACAATAAATGACAACCCAGTAGTCCTTAACCAAGGCAGAATGAAATTAGAAAGGAGTTTCTAATTTTCATTATTTGGAGTTGTGCATTTAAGAGTCAAAATACATATAATTAAAGAAAATAAGACTTGACAGTAATTTCACGTCTTATATTTAATTGGGACATTATATGGTGGAAGGATTGAATTGTACGGTAACTATTTACTCAAATCTTCTTTTATAATTAATGTTGAAATCTATATTATCTGGAAAGTCATTAATCGCTAGAGATGCTTATCCCTATTGTAGAATAAATATTATTATTAATTTATTTATTTAAATAAGATTAGAATTGTTCTAATTGATTTATTCACAACCGGTTTAATATGGAGAACCTAAATGGTCACACCATAAAAGGAAAAATAATTATTTAAGAAGTTAATGGCATAATTGTAATAATAAGTTAAGTATATTTAATTTAATCTATGGTGATAGAATAAATTAAATAGCTTAATATAAGAAATATTAAATATAAATTAATAAGAGGAATCTTATTATTATTACTATTATTATTATTTAATTCCTAAATGAGTTTGGGAATTAATTAATAAAAGTACTCTCATATATCTAATAAGATTATGAGGATAATTAATTAAAAGAGTTTAATTAATTATTCCTAATAAGATTAGGAGCCTAATTAATTAAAAGAGTTTAATTAATTAAAATAAAGCATAATTCCTTAATTGTTAAGGAGTGTTGCGTACATCTATAAATAAGAGAAGTCTTATTATGGGTGTCATGGTTGACACTTTCATAAAACACGTGAATACGTAATTTCAATGGTTGGGAGAGTATACATTTTTTATAGAGATAGAAAACTAGGGTATAGTCAACCATTCTTCTTCTTGAATATTTCTTCTTCCTTGGTGGATCACCTCTAGAGGCCAAACACTTGGGTGGCTAACGTTGATCAAAGGAAGGAACCAAACCCGGTGGATTCAAGTTGAACGTGAAAAGATTTGGAGGTGAACTAGTACCTGAGGAAGCTCGAATCTTCAAGGGTATTCTTATTCTTCTTCTTTTCGTTTAAATAATAATTGTGCATAAAGAATGATCCGTGTATATGGTTTGTAAAATTTTAGAACTCTATTTTATCACGTTTCCACTTACATTGTTTTAATTTGATTGCGTTCATGAATATTATAAACCTAACAGTGGTATCAGAGGCAAACCTTTATGTGAATTATTAATTGTTTTAATTTGATATGTATATTGACATGTGTTTAGAATAATTTAATTGGGCATAATTTGTTGTATAAAATTTATTAACAAAATTAATTGCGATACCAATTTTTTTGAAAAACGTTATTGGCGAAAACTGTGACGCCCCTAAAACAGGTATACATCACCCATCTTGAGTCGCCAAATGCACGGTACAAAAATTCAAGTACAACTTAATTATACAACAGTCGTGTAAACTACGACAAAACATAATCTAAGAGTTTTAATAAGAATATTGTCATCTAGACAATATCCACACTCAAAGGAGTCCTCATTACATTTATTGTCACACTATTTAACAGAATAATGAGGACTACTAATGTTATCATCTGACCGGCCACTTACGTTCCCCGACTAGTCCCACTCGTTCTCATTTCAAGAAGAAATCGTGAAAGAAAGGGTGAGCTCAACTAGCCCAAAGAAGAAATATTATGACTAAGATAATGCAGAATAAATTATCATTAGCCTTCAACAATGTTAAACTAATAGAATATAATAGACAACAAGTTTAACTGCAGCGGAATAAGCAATCCATTAGAAGAGTCAAGTAGAGCATAAAATCTACTATCTTCTATGATTTAAAAAAGTTTTCATCAACTTTATCGCTGAGACTCAACTTAATAAATAAAATCGAATCATCCTAGCATCACGACCAAGGATATTAATGTAATCATCAATGGTCATGACTATACCGAATAATCCCAGGTCATAATCACACCAACAACTGTCCATCAATGAACTATAGGCCAATGAGGACTTTTACCACCTCATTCGTCACATTACGGTCATGATTATACCGAATAATCCCTGGTCATAATCATACCAAGTCCATTTATGGACGTAAGCCAAAGATGACTTTCATCACAATATAAGCATGAGGATGATGACAATGACATAATAATTCAATAAAACAAGTTCAAGGATAAATTTTAAAGATTTATAATGTTAAATTATCCAGAAATCAATAACGTCCAAATTGTAAACATGATACTTCTTTGTGGAGTAAAATTCAAGAATGCTCAGAAGAATATTTCCATGAAAAAGTTACTGGATGAAGCGCAAATATCAAGGATATTCCATTAATTTCATGGAGTATAGAAGCCAAAACTTTAACCAACTGAGTATAATAGAATATATGAAACCGCAAATGAATTTTTGCCCGCTATGCGGTAATGCACGTAGACAGATCATTTCCATATTTTAATAAGGAATGAATACGAAGGATCATTCACCATGCATGTGGTAATCCACACAGACAGGTTATTCCAACAGAATAATAAAGAATGGAATAACAAAATAATTCACGAGCGTCATGTAATCCGCACAGATATAGGTTATTCCAATGTAATAATAAAGAATGGAACTAGGTCATGCGTGGCCAGCGCAGCGATGTGGATATTCCAACGAATAATAAAGAATGGAACCAGTCATCATGTAATCCGCACGCAGACAAGATATTCAACGAAATAATAATAAAGAATGGAACCGAGTCATGTAATCATCAAAGACGGTGATATTTCAACGAGAATAATAAAGAATGGAACAACAACAGAATTCATCGTGCATCGATAGATAGACTTACATCTGAGTTATTCCAACAGAATAATAAAGAATGTAATAACAGAAGAATTTCACCATGTATGTGGTACTTCGCATAAACAGGTTATTCCAACATAATAATAAAGAATGGAATAACAACCCTTACGAGTATTGAAAGAAAATAACCCTCTTCATGAATACGAAAGAATAATACCCCTTACCTTAGAAGAAAACTGGATACTAGAATCGTGAGGTAGCAGACTTCTCTTCTTCTTTCTCTCTATAATTTCTCTCTATAATAATTGCTCTATAGCTTTAGTGAATTGGTGAGAAATGAAGGAAGAA
Organism: Panax ginseng; assembly: GCA_020205605.1. Lineage (NCBI taxonomy): Eukaryota > Viridiplantae > Streptophyta > Magnoliopsida > Apiales > Araliaceae > Panax > Panax ginseng. Next base: position 88,080,055 of record CM035132.1, on the reverse strand, counting down.
TGAGCTTCTATTTATAGGAAAATATAGTTTCGATAATTTCATGTTTTGGGGCTTAAAATATTACAGTATAATACCTTCCTCTTTTTCTTTATTTTTAATTTAGTCTTGCAAGTATTATCAAACTTGCACCACCTCCCCTAATAGTAAATAATGTGAATCAATAGTTCAATCATGTGAATAAATAGTTATAATCATGTGAAAGTATAAATTATAATATATATAGTACCTTCAACTATACCTCCATTTTTAACTTAGTCATGCAAGTATTATCAATCTTGCCCACCTAATAGTACAAGAACGTGAATCAATAGTACACACATGTGAACAAATAGTTATAATCATGTGAATTAATAGCAATTAATTGCTCATTTATCCGGTTAAATACCCGATTGGTCAATATAACTTCCAGACATCAATTATTATCGAAATAAATGTTAATTTTCACTAACACTAATAATTCCAACATAATGAAACTATCAATTTCATCTTTAATCAACACAAACTTATTCATCATTAATATTATAATTCACAATATTTAACAAGCAGGTCATTCCCAGGAAAGAGGGGGCTTTCCGATAAGGATTTCTCCTTATTGGCGAGCAATTAGGTGACCAAACCTCTCCTTGACAGAATTTCTAGACATTGTCAATATTGCAAATAATAATATGAATAACTTTGCCGTCTCAATTATTGATTTAATAATACAACATATTATGCCGATGATACTGTGATAATAATTGAATCAATAATATGAGAGATATGATGCAGCAATTACTATAGCCATAATTGAGTATAACTGAATGACTTCTTACATAAGCATTAATAATCAATACCATGTGCTACTATGAAACCACGCGTATTACTATACTTTTACTACCGAGTAGTTCAACATTTTTAACGGTAACACTTTCGCCGTTATTTTTATAAAATGATAATTCTGTCGTTTTCTAACTACGACAATACTTCCATTGTGGGGTCCACCAATGATTGTGCCATTGTACGAATATTCCCTGTTAAAATGAATATTTCCCAACCAATCGAATATTCCCCGACACCACGAATATTTTATAACAACTTGCATACTTTACAAAATTTTTCACATATCACCCTTAACTTTAACCTTTTATCAATTTAACCAATTACGAAATAATAATAATAATTATAAGAAAATTGAATACCTTCATTTCATAAAATTCGGGGTCTTACGATCTCCCCTCCTTATAAAATTTTGATTTCAAAATTTATGTACGTACCTGGTATGCCGAAGAGGTGAGGATACTTTGACTTCATTTCAGATTCTAACTCTTGACGTATAACCTTTGAGTGTCGAATATGATCATTCTTATCCAAGATTTTAACACGTATATCCTCATACGTTAAATCTTCCACTATCTCGTCTAGTTCTAATTCAATAATGTGGTTTGGGTCGTCCACATATTTACGTAATATCAATACATACCAAAAAAACGTTATAAACACGCGACATACTTGGCGGTAAAGCGAGTTTATAGGCCACAATTATTACTCGATCGAGGATTTCAAATGGGCCAATTAAATCGAGGGATGAGATTTCCTCTATTCATCGATTCTTTCTTCTAGAATAATGCCCTCTTGAACCTTCTTCTTCATATTCACCAGCTCTGAGTATGTAGCTTGAACGGCTTTAACTTTATCAATTAAAGTCGATTCTACTCGTATATTCGCTATCTTCACGTGGGTCTCTAGAGTCTTTAACTCTATCTTCATCATTTGTAAGTTATACGAAATGGGTTTTTGTGTTAACAATGTGATGCCCCCAAAATAGGTATACATCACCCATCTTGAGTCGCCAAATACATGGTACAGAATACAAATACAAACTTAATTATACAACCATCGTGTAATATACGATAAAACATAACTGAGAGTTTAAACATGAATGTTTCCCTCTAGACAATATCCACTCTCAAATAGAGTCCTCATTACATTTATTATAACACTATTTAACAGAATAGTGAGGACTACTAATGCTATCTTCTGGACCGTCACTCCGTTCCCCGACTAGTCCCAGCTACGTTTTCATTTCCTGAAGAGAATAGTGAAAGAAAGGGAGAGCTCAACTAGCCCAGTAAGAAATATTATGACTAAGACAATGCAGAATAAATTATCATTACTCTTCAACAATGTTAAACTGATAAAATACAATAGACATCAAGTTTAACTGCAGCGGAATAAGCAATCCATTAGAAGAGTCAAGTAGAGCATGATATCTACTATCTTCTATGATTTAAAATGTTTTCATCAATTTTTATCGCTGAGACTCGGCTTAATAAATAAACCACATCATCGAATCCTCCCAGCACTACGGGCCAAGCATTTTCTTTAAATCATCAATGTCCATGACTATACCGAATAATCCCTGGTCATAATCATACCAAAAACTGTCCATCAATGCATTACAGACTACTGAGGACTTTTACCACATCATTTATAACATTACAGGTCATGATTATACCAAATGATCTCTGGTCATAATCATACCAAGTCCATCTATGCACGTAAGCCAAAGATGACTTTCATCACAATATAAGCATGAGGATGATGACAATATCATAATAATTCAATAAAACAAGTTCAAGAATAAATTTATAAGTTAATTTATCCTGAAATCAATAACGTCCAAATTGTCAACATGATACTGTTTTGTGGAATAAAATTCAAGAATTCTCAGAAGAATATTTCCATGAAAAGATACCGGATGAAGCGCAAATATCCAGGATATTCTACTAATTTCATGGAGTATAGAAGCCAAAACTTTAACCAAATGAGTATCATAGAATATATGAAACTGCAAATTGATTTTCACCCGCCATGCGGTAATCCACGTAGATAGATCATTTCCACAATTTAATAAGGAATGAATATGAAGGATCATTCACCATGCATGTGATAATCCACATAGATAGGTTATTCCAACGAATAATAAAGAATAGAACCGTGTAATGCGTAATAATCCGCTGCATGCATGTGATATTCCAACGTAATAATAAAGAATGGAACCGTGTCTAAGCGTAATCCGCATGCATGTGATATTCCAACGTAATAATAAAGAATGGAATAACAAAGAATTCACCATGCATGCGATGAACCGCATATAGGCGAGTTATTCCAACAAATTAAAAAGAATGGAACCCGGATCTAAGCGTAATCCATACGATAGGATATTCCAACGAATAATAATAAAGAATGGAACCAGTTCTAGCGTAATCCGATGCAGACGGGATATTCCAATAGAATAATAAAGAATTGAATAATGTAAGAATTTCACCATGTATGCGGTACTTAGACATGACAAAGTTATTCCAACATAATAATAAAGAATGGAATAATGAAGCTCTCTTCATGAATACGAAAGAAATAATACCCTTACCTTAGAAAGAAAAATCGGATCTTTGGAGTAGAGAGGTAGCAGACTTCTCTTCTTCTTTCTCTCTATAATTTCTCTCTATGATAATTGCTCTATAGCTTTAGTGAATTGGTGAAAAATGTAGGAAGAATGAGCTTCTATGTATAGGAAAATATATTTTCGATAATTGCACGTTTTGGGGCTCAAAATATTACAGTATAATACCTCCAACTTTTCTTTCATTTTTAATTTAGTCATGCAAGTATTATCAAACTTGCATCACCTCCCCTAATAGTAAATAATGTGAATCAATAGTTCAATCATGTGAATCAATAGTTATAATCATGTGAAAAAATGGATTACAGTATAATTCCTCCATCTATACCTCCATTTTTAACTTGGTCATGCAAGTATTATCAATCTTGCACCAACTCCCCTAATAGTACAAGAATGTGAATCAATAGTACACACATGTGAACAAATAGTTATAATCATGTGAATTAATAGGAATTAATTGCTCATTTATCCGATTAATTACCCGACTGGTCAGTATAACTTCCAGACATCAATTAATATCGAAATAAATGTCTATTTCCACTAACACTAATAATTTCAACACAATGGAACTATCAATTTCATCTTTAATCAACACGAACTTATTCATCATTAATATTATAACTCACAATATTTAACAACCAGGTCGTTACCAGGAAAGAGGGGGCTTTCCGACAAGGATTTCTCCTTATTGGCGCGCAATTAGATGACCAAACCTCTCCTTGATAGAACTTCTAGACATTGTAAATATTACAATTTAATAATATGAATAACTTTGTCGTCATAATTATTGATTTAATAATATATCATATAATGCAGATGATACTGTGACAATAATCGAATCAATAATATGAGAGATATGATGCAACATTTACTGTAGCAATAATTGATTATAACTGAGTGACTTCTCACGTAAGCATCAATAATCAATAACATGTGCTACTATGCAACCACGCGTATTACTGTACTTTTACTACCGGGTAGTTCAACAGTTTAACGGTAAAACTTCCACCGTTATTTTTATAAAAAGATAATTATGTCATTTTCTAACTACGATAATACTTCTGTTGTGGGGTCCACCAATGATTGTGCCATCGTACGAATATTCCTCGTTAAAACGAATATTCCCCACCAATCGAATATTATATAACCACTATTGACTTTTGCAAAATTTGTAAATAATACCCACAACTATTACATTATATCAAATCCACACCATAATATTCAAAAATATATTTCGAGAAAATTATTCTTTATTCATAAAAGTTGGGGTCTTACAACCTTCCCTTCTTATGAAATTTCATCCTCGAAATTAGGGTTCATACTTGGTATGTCAAAGAGGTGAAGATACCTTGATTTCATCTAAGATTCTAACTCCCATGTCATTTCCTCCATATCGTGGTTTCTCCACAAAACTTTGACTTGAGGTATAACTTTAGAGCGTAGAATATGATCTTTCTTATCCAACATTTTAATAGGTAACTCTTCATACATTAAATCTTCCTCTATCTCGTCTGGTTCTAGTTCAATAATATGGTTTGGGTCTTTCACATATTTACGTAACATAGATATGTGAAAAATGTTATGAACACGAGACATACTTGGCGGTAAGGCGAGTCTATAGGCCACAGTTCCTACTCGACCGAGGATTAAAAATGGGCCAATGAATCGAGAATTGAGCTTTCCTCTCTTTCCAAATCTTGTAACTCCTTTCCATGGAGCAACACGTAACAACACATGATCTCCAATATTGAATTCCGCGTCCTTTCGATGAAGATCAACATAACTCTTTTGTCGATCTTGTGAGGTTTTTATACGTTGTCGGATTGTTTGAATCTTTTCCATAGTCATACGTACCAACTCCGGTCCTAACAACGTTGTTTCACCCACCTCATCCCAGCATACTGGAGAATGACACTTTCTTCTATATAACGCCTCAAATGGAGCCATGCCAATACTTGCTTGATAACTGTTGTTGTAGGAAAACTCCACCAATGGTAAGAACTTGTCCCAACTTCCCTTGAAGTCAAGGACACGAGTCTTAATAAATCTTCAAGAGTTTGAATAGTCCTTTCTTGACTACCCATCCGTTTGAGGATGATATGCCAAACTAAATCATAAATTCGTGCCCATAGCTTTTTGCAAACTAACCCAAAAACTTGAAGTGAATCTTGGGTCTCGATTAGAAACTATGGATTTTGGCATACCATACAATCTTACAATCTCGTTTATGTATATACTAGCAATACGTTCAAGTGTAAAAGTTTTTCGTATCGGTAAGAAATGAGCAGACTTGGTCAATCTATCAACAATGACCCAAATCGCATCTATGCCTTAAGAAATCTAGGGAAGACCAGTAACGAAATCCTTGGTAATGTGCTCCCACTTCCATTTTGGAATTTTAAGTGGTTGCAATGGACCTTTTGGCACTTGATGCCCTGCATTGACTCCTTGACAAGTTAGACACCTTGAGATAAACCCCGCTATCTATGTCTTCATATTGCTCCACCAAAATGTATGTCAAAGATCACGATACATTTTGGTACTCCCAAGATGGATTGTAAACGGTGTGTTGTGCGCCTCCATCATGATTTTATACTTCAAGTCAGAATCGTTAGGAACACAAAGTCTGGAGTTGACTCAAAGTATTCCTTCTTCATCGATTCTTGCTTCTGGAATAGCACCTTCTTGCACTTTCTTCTTCATACGCATCAGCTCCAAATCTGTAGTTTGAGAAACTTTAACTTTATCGATTAAAGTTGGTTCCACTCGTATATTCGCCATCATCACATGGGTCCCTGGAGTCTGTAACTCTATTTCCATCCTTTCCAAGTCATACAAAATGAGTCTTTGCGTTGACAATATTGCACTCGTACCCACATTGATATTATGACAAAGAACCTTTATAATGGGTTTAGAACTTGGGACAATGTAAATATTATTTTGATAATATAGAAGAGATGTTCATTCTTTTGAGGCTTTTCAATTGAATGAATGTATAAATGTTAGTATAGTATAGCACCATCTGTCGAGTTGTAAGATACCCGGATTTGGGGGCGCTACAGGTTGGTATCAAAGCCAAGGTTTTAAAACTTAAGGGGGGGGGGGGGGGAATTAGAACCTTAAGTCATAACCTTAAGAAAGAATAAAGAAGTAAAAGATGAAAGATAACCTTATAAAAATGCATTATATTATGTTATGTGTTTTTATTATTTTCCTGACGTGTACTAATCAAACTATATTGTTTTATTGTAGATGTCAGGAGAAAATGATATGTATAGAGATATACACGTAGTGAGCGAGGATTCGGTTAATCGAGTAGAGATACTACCCAATCCGTGGCGATGAGAACCAGTGAGGTGGTGACAATCGAGTCTGGAGACTCGGACAATTTAGACTACATGTCTATATTTGATGGCATGCTAGAGGAAGAGGTGGACGTGATGTCCTTTGATCAGGTTCCACCTACAGAAGAGTTGACTACGTGGGAGTCAATGAAGGCACTGTTCATGTCAGTATTGGATAGAAATGTCCATTACTGTCAAGAGGTTAAGGAGTTGAAAGAGGAACTCCAAGCTGTTCGGGAGGACAAAATGAGTATGGAGGGTATGTGGGAAGAGGAACACGACGATCGTGTTTTGGCCAAGGACAAGGTCCACGAGCTGAAACACGAGGTCTTTGAGCTCAAGCAGGAGCTAAAGACTACGAAACGGAAGGTAGAGAGGATGTCCTATATATATAGGAGTTCTCATGTGGATTTCAATGACAAGTAAGTGGGTATCCGATAGAAAGAAGGCGGACTCAACATACTATTAGTCGGGATGTCATTGCCGGTCTGGCCACAAAAGACTTTGAGAATGCCATTCGGCAGATGTAATCTAGTAATAGCTGGAATAGTTTAGATATGTAAATATTATGTATCTAGTAGTGACGTAAAACCCTCTTTTGTATATCAAGGGTAGTCTTTTGTAAATCCCAATTTTTGGAAAACAATTGCGGGATGGTAATGTAATCAGCTAAGGCTGAGTAATGTAAATAATATAGTGTTATACTACAAGTTATGAATCAATATAAGTCTTTTTATGGAGCATATTGAGTAATGGTTATGAGTTATTGTTTCATTATAAATAATAACAAAACAAGAAGAAGAAAGTAATAATGAAGTGTTATTTTCTTAACAGCACGATGCCGCCAAGAAGGAGACAACGAAATCAAGATTCTAATGTTAACCAACCGGAGGGAGGTCCGGTTAATCCAATGCAATAGTTCGTTAATCTTTTAACGACCGCGTTTAATAGAACTGGGGCTAATGTCCCCATAAATCTTGGGGTAGTATGAGCTACTAATTTTAAGGATTTCAAAAAAAGTGTCAGTCCGCCAGAGTTCAAAGGAACTACGGACCCAATAGAAGCCCAAACATGGGTGAAAGAAATTGAGAAAGCATTTGTTATAGCAAATGTTGAAGAAGGTCAAAAGGTTGCTTTTGCAACCTATATGATGAAAGGGGAGGCCAATTTCTGGTGGGAGGCAAACCAGGCTAGGGCCAGAATAGAAAATTTAACGTGGGTGAGGTTCAAGGAGATTTTCTTCGAGAACTACTTTCCCACAAGTATGCAAGGAAGGATGGAAATGAGGTTTCTTAATTTGAAACAAGGGGATATGACAGTTCCCCAGTATGCTGCCAAGTTTAATGAACTGGCAAGATTTGCTCCACATCAAGTGGACACTGAAGTAAGAAAGGCTAGACGATTTGAGCAGGGCTTGAAACCCTGGCTCTATAGCCAAATTTTTGTGTTTCAAAGTACTTCCTTTGGAACCATATTAGAGAAGGCAATAATTACCGAAGGTGGGAATGAGGCTCTCAGCCAGTACCACAAGGATAAGAAAAACAAGGGAACAATTAATTGGGGAATCAAGACCGAGGGAGCCAGTGGTAGTGGCGACGGTCAAAAGAAGAAGGGTTTTAACTCTGAGAATACCGGAGTAAAGCATGGGGATCTTAAAAGGAGGATGGAGGCCTGTAAAACCTGTGGGAAGACTCATTTAGGAGTCTGTCTCAAGGGAAAGGCAGTATGTTATAATTTTGGCCAGGAAGGGCATATTTCGCCTAACTGTCCCAATCCAAAGAAAAACCATGGATGTTTTGTATGTGGATCAACTGACCACATAGCAAAGAACTGTCCAAAGAAGGGGACAGATGGAAATAAGGGCACTAATAGCGGTAAGTTAGCTATTAGTGGTCCAGCTCAGCCAGGTAGATCAATGGCCCGCACCTTTAATATGACGGTCCAAGATGCGGTGGCATCAGGGGATGTAGTTGCAGGTATTATCCCGATCAATAACATAAATGCTTACGTGCTATTTGATTCGGGTGCTACTTGTTCGTTTATAGCATGTGATTTTGCTAGACGATTGGAATTACTTTCCGAAAAGTTGCTTATACCTTTGATTATTAAGGTAGCAAATGAAGAGATAATTCCTGTTGAAGATATTCATAGGAATTGTTGCGTAGATATACGGGGTTATAAATTATAAAATAGATTTAATACCGATAAAGTTGGGAGAATTCGATATAATTCTCGGAATGGATTGGTTGATTAACCATGGAGCAATTATAGATTGCCAGAAGAAATGTGTGAGTATTAGGACGTTGAAGCAGCCTCTTGTAGTATTTTACGGTAATAAATTGCCGGGACGCTCGTGTTGTCTTACGATGACACAAACTAGAAAAATTTTAAGGAAGGGATGTGTGGGTTACTTGTGCCATGTTGTTGACACCTAGCGAGTGGGAGCAACCATGGAACAAATACCCATAGTAAACGAATTCATGGATGTGTTTCCAAGTGAATTACCGGGGTTACCACCGGATTGGGAGATCGAATTTGTAATAGACATTGTGCCAGGAGCGGCACCAGTCTCAAGGGCACCGTATCGTATGGCGCCTGTGGAAATGAAGGAGCTAATGGTTCAATTACAGGAACTATTGGATAGGACGTACATTCAACTGAGTTTTTCCCCATGGGGTGCACCGGTATTCTTTGTCAAGAAGAAAGATGGATCGTTAAGGCTTTGTATCGACTATCGAGAGTTGAACAAGTTAACGATAAAGAATAAATACCCATTGCCCAGGATCGATGATCTTTTTGATCAGTTGAAAGGGGCAAAGTATTTTTCTAAGATAGATTTGCGGACGGGGTATCACCAATTGAAGGTTAGAAAGGAGGACATACCAAAGACAGCATTCAGGACTCGTTATGGTCATTACAAGTTTCTGGTAATGTCATTTGGGTTGACGAATGCACCAGCTGCATTTATGGATATGATGAACAGAGTGTTCAAATAATATTTGGACAAGTTCATTGTTGTGTTTATCGATGATATTCTAGTCTATTCTAAGACGCCAGAAGATCATGCTGAACACTTAAGATTAGTGTTGGAGACACTAAGAAAAGAGAAGTTATATGCAAAATTCACCAAGTGTGAATTTTGGGTGGAGAAAGTACAATTTTTAGGTCATGTCATTGACCGAGAAGGGATTTTAGTGGATCCAGCAAAGGTAGAAGCAGTGATGAGCTGGGAACAACCGAAAACGCCGTCTGAGGTGCGGAGTTTCCTAGGGTTAATGGGATACTATCGAAGATTTATCCAAGATTTTTCAAAGATAGCTACTCCATTAACTAACTTGACAAGGAAGACGGTGAAATACGTGTGGACGGATAAATGTGAAGACAGTTTTCAAGAACTGAAGAAAAGATTAAGTGAAGCGCCTGTTTTATAATTACCCGATGACACAGGAAATTTTGTAGTTTATAGCCATACTTCGCATAGAGGACTTGGTTGTGTGCTCATGCAGCATGGAAAAGTTATTGCGTATGCATCACGAAAGTTGAAGGATTATGAGAAAGTTTATCCTACTCATGATCTGGAACTGGCCGCGGTAGTATTTGCCCTAAATATATGGAGACATTATCTTTATGGGGAGAAATGTGAGATATATACGGACCATAAGAGTCTAAAGTATATCTTCACTCAGAAGGAGTTGAATATGAGACAGAGAAGATGGCTAGAGTTGATAACCCCGAGAAAGCCAGTGTAGTTGCCGACGCTTTAAGTAGGAAGGGTCGGGAAAGGTTATCTATGTTAACAACTCAAAATGAGTTAATAATAGAGATGGTTAGGATGGAAATAGAAGTGAAGATGCCAAGTGACTTGAGGCAATACTTTTTATGATGGAGATGCAATCTACCATCGTAGAAAGAGTCAAGGAGGTACAACTCAAGACTGACGAGTGTAACCAAATGAAGAAGCGGACTTCCGATAAGGAAGATACTAAGTATAGTCTTGATAATGAGGGATTATTAAGATTTGAAGGAAGAATTTGGGTTCCGAATGAGATGGAATTAAAGGAGCAAGTGTTACAAGAAGCTCATAGTTTGAGGTATTCGATACATCCTGGTAGCACTAAGATGTATCAAGACCTTAGACAGAGATTTTGGTCGCCGAACACGAAGAGAGAAATAGCTGAATACGTGAGTAGATGCTTAACTTGTCAAAAAGTTAAACCTAAACATCAAAGACCAAGTGGCTTGTTACTTGGAGATTCCAGAAGGGAAGTGGGAGCATATCACAATGGACTTTGTGGTGGGACTTCCAACAATGGCAAAAGGGTATGATTCGATTTGGTTAATAGTAGACCGGTTGACAAAATCGGCTCACTTCTTACCAATTAGGGTCAAGTATAACTTAGACCAGTTAGCCAAACTTTATGTTAAGGAAATTATTTCCAGATATGGATTACCAGTATCGATTGTGTCAGATCGTGATCCACGATTCACATCGAACTTTTGGAGAAGTTTGCAAGAACAATTAGGAACACAGTTGAAGTTAAGCACATCATATCATCCACAAACTGATGGGCAGAGCGAGAGGACAATTCAGACGTTAGAAGACATGTTGAGGTCTTGCGTCATGGATTTTAAGGGTAGTTGGGATGATCACCTACCACTTGTAGAGTTTGCGTATATCAACAGTTATCATGCAAGCATAGGCATGCCGCCTTATGAAGCTTTGTACGAAAGAAGGTGCAGAACACCATTGTATTGGGATGAAGTGGGAGAACGCCGGATGCTAGGACCAGAATTGGTGTAGCAAATAGCGGATGTAATAAAGTTAATTCAAATGCGTCTTGTTACAGCTCAGGACAGACAGAAGAAATATGCGGATTCGTATAGATTAAATCGAGAGTTTGAAGTAGGCTCGTATGTGTTTCTAAAGGTATCTCCCTGGAAAGAAAAGAAAGGAAAGTTAAGTCCAAGATTTATAGGACCTTTTGAGGTAATAAAAAGGGTGGGAGAGGTAGCTTATATGATAGCATTACCTCCAGACCTAGAAAGAATACATAACGTGTTCCACGTATCTGTATTACGTCCTTATAAGCTGGATTATAAGCACGTAATTGAATATGAGCCGATTCATATCGAGAGGGACTTAACATATGAAGAATCGCCGATTCAAATCATTGATAGAAAGGAACAAGTTTTGCGGAACAAAGTAATACCATCAGTAAAGGTATTATGGAAAAACCACGATGCCGAGGAAGCGACGTGGGAATTAGAAGAAAAGATGAAGAAAAATTTTCCTCATCTATTTGATTAAAGTAAAACGAGATTCTGGGGACAGAATCTTTATAATGGGGAAGAATGTAACGACCGAGAAATTTGAATTTTATTGTAAAATGATTTTATTAAATTAAATAATAATACAATCATATTCTATGTGATATCAAGATGGTTGTCATTCTATAACCTAATGATGTTGGAATGTCGTAGTATTTTAGCTACGTGAAGAAATTAAAGTGTTTGAATTTCCAAGACGAAAATAAAAGTTTTCCGAGAAATTTTCCAAAAAACACTATTCATCGGTATTTGCTCGGGAATTATTTTTGAATTTCCGAGAAATACATAATGATAGAATATCAAGGTAAGATGGATTATGTAATAATAATCTAAGTATGGAAAACATAATATTTCGCTTGCGGACTTAATTTGAGAATATTAAGGAAAACAAAGTATTAGTAAGTAAGTACTAATTGTATGATACTTAGGTATTGTACAATGTATTGAGAACGAGTATAATACGAAGTATTATTCGAGTTTGTATGCAGGATGGAATATCGTATATAATGAATTTGTATACGAATTATAATACGAGAATAATACATAGACAATATGTATATGTATTAAGCAATGTTAATGGACTTGGAAGATTGGTTAACAATTGGTACAAGCCTAAGTAAATTAAATTGTAAGGCCCAATGTTAATTAATAAGCAAGTGAGTGTTTGTTAAAGCAAGCCCAAAGGTTAAGTTAATTAAGCCAAGCTAGAATCCATGAGTTGATTGACCCATGGGGCAAACCATATTGATATGGTTAATGTGTGGTAATTAAGTTATATGAGTGGTGACCAAGTGTTAGAAGTAATGACCAAGATAATGTGGTGATCAAGTAATGTAATGACCAAGTAAAAAAAGTAATGGCCAAGCAAAGGATAGGATTTGTGCTAGCCAATTAATGAATAGTAAGGAGGTGGGATGGGTTTATTGACTAAATTACCCTAATCTTTTGAGTTCTATAAATAGAGAAGGTTTGCAAGTCATTTGTTACTTGTTCAAACAATCCAACTCATATAAAGTGCTTAATTGTTAGGGAGCTTAAGTTATAAATAAGTCACTTTCATTTAGAAGAAGAAGAAGAAACTACTTTACAAGAACTTCAAATGTAAGACTCCTTCTCTAATTATCTTCTATCTTTATTCATGATAGGTTGATAAGAAAAGTTGGATTAAGGAACATGAATGTTAAGAAGTAAGAAGAATGAGTAAGCAATGAACTTAAGCCACATAAGTTGGTAATAAGTCATTTAAACTAGCATAAGTTATGAACTTATGAAGAAGTAATATGAACTTGTTATAAGTTTATTTTAAGAAGTAATATGAAAGTAAAGAATTTGTATGAATATGTATTATATATACATGAATGAAACTATATGTGAGAACATATATGCATGGTGATTAAAAGACTTTAACTTTCATAAGTTATGAATAATAGAGCTAAAAGTAGTTTATAACTTAATAAGTTATAAGCTCATGAATGAATGAAGTCAAAATCCATCAATGAAAATAAGTTGTTGTATTAGGTATATTGATGTGTTCATAGAATGAATTGAATGCAATGCAAGTAATGAACAAATCATAAGTAATGATGATTTGCCGAAAATTTCACGATTGGACGTTAAACGTCGAATTCGTGAAATTCTCGGATTAGAAGTCAAATTATTTGTTTGAACTCAGAAACGTTGGTTTTCGATGGAGACAAGTTATATTTGGCATTCTAGAGTTGCGGACTCAAAAATGACCGAATTTCGACTTATAACGAAGAAACGAGCGTTGAACGTTCACGAACGTTTATCATTTTCGTTAAAAATGAACCAATAGGTGAATTTTTACCAAATGAAGTCAAATAGATAAAATTCTTGCATGAACGCGTAGATTACGTAATTTGTGAACCGTAAGCTTTTGAACGAGCCAATTCGGACTTATAACGAAGAAGTTATGCGTCCGGAAAGTTTAGAAAATTTAAAGTCTGAAATTTTTTTCTGGTGCACAGAGTTGGCGCCGCGGCGCCAACCCTAGGCCAAATGATGGCGTCGCAACGCCGTAATGTTGTCCGGAAAGACTGCTTTGAAACTTATATTGCCGATCACGAACCATAGTGTAAATCATGGCGGCTACCGCAGCATCATGCACAATCTAACACCTTACAGAGAGTGGCGGCGTACATTATTTGTGTAAGGACTCGCGCCGCATCGCCAAGTCCGACACCTCTCTATTGTTAACTCGCGCCGCAGTGCGAGATGTAAGTATAAATCCGGCACCGCAGTGCCAGCCTCAGAACAAGGATAGTGATGAATGTTTTTAATTACAAAGAAAGAAAGTTGATTGATTTAATCACAACTTAAGGGACATAAAGTAACATTGTTAAAACTATGTTAAACCTTAAGGATGTTGTATAAAGGTTGAGATAACCTAGTCAAGTATGAATGCAAGTATATGATAAGCCAGAACGTATAGTAAATGAATCTAATACAGAATTAGATTGAGATGAAGGGTACGATAGTCATATACATACTTGATTATATATGACCTAATCTGAGGCATTATGTGATCATGTGTTGTAGAGACTTGAAAGATTCAATCATAAAGTAATTATACCGTAGCAGACACTAAAGGCAAGTATTCTAACTCTTGTCTCAGTTCAATATGAACAAGTTTTTGAAGTTCATGTATCCTTACGCATGAATTGTTGTATAATGAAGTTAAAGCCAATTCTTTTGGCTAGACTTGATATATTGAGTGGATTATTGATAATCTATTCATCTGTTATCAAATGTTGTTATCTTTTTTCAACTACTTGTTATGGTTTTCAAAAGAAGACTGAAATGTTAAACAAATGTTTTGTTGGTAAACGACAGGCACGTGAGGTTGCCACAATTAAACGTACATACGTTTAATGAATGTAGTATTGATCAACATAGAGTACACTAGGCTGATCACCTAGAAGTACTCGTAAGTAATACCGGGCTTACGGACCTAGTTTCGGGTTGTCCTTTTCAAAGAAGAATGAAATGCTCAAGGTTTCTGACCGGAGTGAATGTTTTACTGAATATTGTTATTATTGTAAAACATTTTGAAAGGAAGATGAAGTTCTATTTTGAATTATCAATAGTACTTCATAGCTATTGTTCAGTTATGGAAGATATACGATTCGTGTGTGTCAAACATGTTGTTTATTGAAATTGTATACTTGCTGAGCTAGTTATGCTCACTCTTGCTTGAACCATATGAATGTAGCTAAGACTGAACGTCCCGAAAGATTGAATAAGGATAAAGGAAAAGCTAAGGCAGGTCGTTAAGTTGTCTATGTAATAGTATAGATTTAATGTTATAATGTAATTGATATTATGACAAAGAACCTTTATAGTGGGTTTAGAACTTGGGACAATGTAAATATTATTTTGATAATATAGAAGAGATGTTCATTCTTTTGAGGCTTTTCAATTGAATGAATGTATAAATGTTAGTACAGTATAGCACCATCTGTCGGGTTGTAAGATACCCTGATTTTGGGGCGCTACATACGTCCGGTGGTCGTTCTCCTTCCTTAACAACAGGTGCTGGTGCTGACATCTTTCCATCCTTGTTGAATCTCCTCTTCTTGAAATGTCTACTCTTATTATCATGGCCATGATTACCACCGAAGTGATTATCATTTCTGGCATGTTGATTCCCTCCACGTTTGTTGTCACTGCTTCGATGACTGCTACCACTGGTATTATCGACTTGTCGGTTGCTCTCTCTTAGTTGGGTTGACTCATTATCATGCTCCAATAACTGAGCCCTATTGACAACATCTGAATACAAACACAGTTTGTGAGAAATTAGGTATTGACGTATCTCGGGTTTAAAACCTCTTAGAAACATCCGGGTCATTCTCTCCTCATTATCAACCAAGTGGGACACAAACCGAGACAACTCGAAAAACTTAGCTTCGTACTGCACCACAGTCATATTGTTTTCCTCAAGCTTGATGAACTCTACCTCCTTTATGTGACGAATACTTTCAGGAAAGTACTTGTCATTGAACAGTTCTTGGAACTTCTCCCAAGACATTTTTAGTGCGGCAGGTTGAGTACGCTTTACAGATTCCACCAGTAATCTGCCTCTGCTCGCAACATGAAGGTGGAAAAGGGAACCTTTTGCTCATCAGAGCATCCCAAGACATCAAATATCTTGTTGATCTGCTTTATCCATATCTCTGCCTTAATTGGTTTTGGCTCTCCAAAAAACTCCGGTGGTCCCAGCTCCTTGAACTGCTTAGCGGTGACCGTCCGAGAGTTGTCAGTATTTCCACCTGCATTTTGGACGATTCTTGCTTTACTTTGATGTTGCATGAATTGCATAAAGCCTCTAAACATCCCATCATTCACCATTTCATCGATGTTATTGTTTACATGAGGATTATTGTCTTCCTGTTGCACATTATCCTGGGCATTAATATGTGGTGACTCAATGGTCTCATGTGCTTCATTGATTATCTCAACATTTTCGGATGCCATTTTCAAATACTGCCACAAAACAAGGGTTAATTAACATATCACATATTATCCCTATACTACGTGAGCCAATTAAATACCAAATAAACTTAGGTAGGTCATACTAGCGAAGGAATTCCCCGTCTCTCCCCTCCTAGTTCTTGTCTCACATCTCAGCCAGGGATCATATCCCTAAGCTTTGATACCAACTATGACGCCCCCAAAATAGGTATACATCACCCATCTTGAGTCACCAAATACATGGTACAGAATACAAATACAAACTTAATTATACAGCCGTCGTGTAATATACGACAAAACATAACTGAGAGTTTAAACAGGAATGTTGCCCTCTAGACAATATCCACACTCAAATAGAGTTCTCATTACATTTATTGTCACACTATTTAATAGAATAGTGAGGACTACTAATGCTATCTTCTGGACCGTCACTCCGTTGCCCGACTAGTCTTGGCTACGTTCTCATTTCCTGAAGAGAACAATGAAAGAAAGGGTGAGCTCAACTAGCCCAGTAAGAAATATTATGACTAAGATAATGCAGAATAAATTATCATTAGTCTTCAACAATGTTAAACTGATAAAATACAATAGACAGTTTAACTACAGCGGAATAAACAATCCATTAGAAGAGTCAAGTAGAGCATGATATCTACTATCTTCTATGATTTAAAATGTTTTCATCAATTTTTATCGTTGAGACTCATCTTAATAAATAAACCACATCATCGAATCCTCCCTGCACTACGGGCCAAGGATATTCATTAAATCATCAATGGTCATGAATATACCGAATAATCCCTGGTCATAATCATACCAAAAACTGTCCGTCAATGCATTACAGGCTACTGAGGACTTTTACCACATCATTTATAACATTACAGGTCATGATTATACCGAATGATCCTTGGTAATAATCATACCAAGTCCATCTATGCACGTAAGCCAAAGATGACTTTCATCACAATATAAGCATGAGGATGATGACAATGACATAATAATTCAATAAAACAAGTTCAAGAATAAATTTATAAGTTAATTTATCCCAAAATCAATAACGTCCAAATTGTCAACATGATACTGCTTTGTGGAGTAAAATTCAAGAATGCCCAGAAGAATATTTCCATGAAAAGATACCGGATGAAACGCAAATATCCAGGATATTCTACTAATTTCATGGAGTATAGAAGCCAAAACTTTAACCAAATGAGTATCATAGAATATATGAAACTGCAAATGGATTTTCACCCGCCATGCGGTAATCCACATAGACAGATCATTTCCACAATTTAATAAGGAATGAATACGACGGATCATTCACCATGCATGTGATAATCCACATAGACAAGTTATTCCAACAAAATAATAAAGAATGGAACCAAGTCATGCGTAATCCGCACAGACAGGATATTCCAACAGAATAATAAAGAATTGAACCAGGTCTAGCGTAATCGGCATAGACAGGATATTCCAACAGAATAATAAAGAATGGAATAACAAAGAATTCACTATGCATGCGATAGATCGCACATATAGGTTATTCCAATAGAATAATAAAGAATGGAACCAGGTCTAGCGTAATCCGCACAGACAGGATATTCCAATAGAATAATAAAGAATGGAACCAGGTCTAGCGTAATCCGCACAGACAGGATATTCCAACAGAATAATAAAGAATGGAATAACAGGAGAATTTCACCATGTATGCGGTACTTCGCATAGACGTTATTCCAACATAATAATAAATAATGGAATAACAGAAGCTCTCTTCATGAATACGAAAGAAATAATACCCCTTACCGTAGAAAGAAACTGGATATTGGAGTAGAGAGGTAGCAGACTTCTCTTATTCTTTTTCTCTATAATTTCTCTCTATAATAATTGCTCTATAGCTTTAGTGAATTGGTGAGAAATGAAGGAAGAATGAACTTCTATTTATAGAAAAATATAGTTTCGATAATTACACGTTTTTGGGCTCAAAATATTACAGTATAATACCTCAAACTTTTCTTTCATTTTTAATTTAGTCTTGCAAGTATTATCAAACTTGCACCACCTCCCCTAATAGTAAATAATGTGAATCAATAGTTCAATCATGTGAATCAATAGTTATAATCATGTGAAAAAATGGATTACAGTATAATTCCTCCATCTATACCTCTATTTTTAACTTAGTCATGCAAGTATTATCAATCTTGCACCAACTCCCATAATAGTACAAGAATGTGAATCAATAGTACACACATGTGAACGAATAGTTATAATCATGTGAATTAATAGCAATTAATTGCTCATTTATCCGATTAATTACCCGACTGGTCAGTATAACTTCCAGACATCAATTAATATCGAAATAAATGTCGATTTCCACTAACACTAATAATTCCAACACAATGGAACTATCAATTTCATCTTTAATCAACACGAACTTATTAATCATTAATATTATAACTCACAATATTTAACAACCAGGTCGTTCCTAGGAAAGAGGGGGCTTTCCGATAAGGATTTCTCATTATTGGCGCGCAATTAGATGACTAAACCTCTCCTTGACAGAACTTCTAGACATTGTAAATATTGCAATTTAATAATATGAATAACTTTGTCGTCTTAATTATTGATTTAATAATATATCATATAATGCAGATGATACTGTGACAATAATCGAATCAATAATACGAGAGATATGATGCAACAATTACTATAGAAATAATTGAGTATAACTGAGTGACTTCTCACGTAAGCATCAATAATTAATACCGTGTGCTACTATGCAACCACGCGTATTACTTTACTTTTACTACCGGGTAGTTCAACAGTTTAACGGTAAAACTTCCGCCGTTATTTTTATAAAAAGATAATTATGTCGTTTTCTAACTACGACAATACTTTCGTTGTGGGGTCCCCCAATGATTGTGCCGTCGTACGAATATTCCCTGTTAAAATGAATATTCCCCGACCAATCGATTATTATATAACCATTTGCTTACTTTGTAAAATTTGTAAATATTACCCACAACTATAACATTATATCAAATCCACACTATAATATTCAAAAATATATTTCGAGAAAATTATTCTTTATTCATAAAAGTTGGGGTCTTACAAATAATATCTCACTCGTAAATACATACGATCTTCTACTCAACGCGTCAGCTACCACATTCACTCTTCCACGATGATATTGAATGGTATAATCGTAATCTTCAACAGCTCAAGCCAACGTCTTTGGCGCATAATACGTTCGTTCTAAGTGAAGAAATATTTAAGGGTTTTAGAAATGGGTTTTGTACTGGGGTCAATACAAAATTCGATTTCACACTCTGGAGTAGGCCAGGAAGTTCTTCAGAATACGTCAGGAAATTTATTAACAATAGAAATATCATTCAAATCTAACGTATTTTTATTTAAATCCGTGACATGGGCTAAGAAAGCTTGACAACCGTTTTTCAATAAACGAATAGCTTTATGACTTGATATGACCGTGATTGATTTTAGTGGTTTGGTTGCTTGAATTCGCATAATAGGTTGGTTAGGAATATGAAAGCTAACAACCTTACGAAAATAATTGATTTTAGCATGATGAGTAGTTAACCAATCAATCCCTAAAATCACATCAAATGCAAGTATTTTCAAGGAAATAAGATCTACAGGTAACGTGCTGTTACCGATTCGAATCAAACAACACTTATAAATAGTGGATGTAATGAAGGTTTCTCCCAACAGAGTTTTAACCGATAAGTCAAAGTCTAATTTCTCCAGAGTCAAATTTAAACGTTGAGCGCAAGTAGGAGAAATAAAAGAATGGGTAGAACTGGTATCTAATAAGGTATAGACTTCACAAGAATTTAAAATTAACTAACCCGTGCTAACTTCGTTCGGGTTACTCGCTTTTTGAGAAGTCACACAAATCGCTCTTCTTGAAACCACCGACTTTGTAATGTCCATATTTGCCTTTGGTGCCACCATCCTAGCTAGACTTGATTTCACTACAGGACAAAATTGAGCTATGTGTCCATCTTTTCCATAACTAAAACATACCTTGGAAGGCTGTGAATAGTTTGGACTTATGTGTCCCACCACTCCGCATCTAACTGGCGGTCGTTCTTCTTCCTTGAAAACGGGTGTTGGTGTTGCTATCTTTCCATTATTTTTGAACCTTCTCTTCTTGAAATTTCCACTCCTATTATCTTGGCCATGGTTACCACCAAAGTGGTTACCATTCTTGGCATGATAATTTCCCCCACGATGGTTATCATTGTTCCGATGGTCGTTGCCACCGGTACAATTATTATCGTGTTGTTGGTCGTTGCCTTTTGGTTGTACTGACTCATTATCGCGCTCCAATAACTGAGCCCTATTCACAACATCTGAATACAAACACAGTTTGTGAGAAATTAGGTATTGATGTGTCTCGGGTTTAAAACCTCTTCGAAACATCCACGTCATTCTCTCCTCATTATCAACCAAGTGGGACGCAAACCGAGATAACTCGGCAAACATAGCTTCGTACTGTGCCACGGTCATATTGTTTTGCTCAAGCTTGATGAACTCTACCTCCTTCATATGACGAATACTTTCAGGAAAGTACTTGTCGTTGAACAGTTCTTGGAACTTCTCCCAAGACATCTTTAGGGCGGCAGGTTGAGTACGCTTTTACTGATTCCCACCAATGTCTGCCTCTGCTTTCATAACATAAAAAGTGGCAAAGGGAACCTTTTACTCCTCGGAGTATCCCAAGACATCAAATATCTTTTTGATCTGCTTTATCCACGTCTCCGCCTTAAGTGGTTTTGGCTCTTCAAAAAACCACTGTGGTCCCAGCTCCTTGAACCGCTTAGCGGTGGCCAATCAGAGAGTTGTCGGTGTTTCCACCGCATTTTTGGGATGAGAGCCGCCCTACTTTGATGTTGCATGAATTGCATCAAACCTCCGAACATCCCATCGTTCATCATTTGATCATTGTTGTTTACACGAGGATTATTGTCCTCCTATTGCACATTTTCACGGATATTAATCATGGTGACTCAACGGGTCTCATGTGCTTCATTTCTTATCTCAACATTTTGGATGCCATTTTCAAGAAATCTTGCCACAAAACAAGGGTTAATTAACATATCACATGTTATCCCTATACTCACGATGAGACCAATTAAATACCAAATAAACTTAGGTAGGTCATACTAGCGAAAAAATTTCCGTCTCTCCCTCCTAGTTCTTGTCTCACATCTCGGCCAGGGGATCATATCCCAAAGCTTTGATACTAACTGTGGCGCCCCAAAATAGGTATATATCACCCATCTTGAGTCGCCAAATACATGGTACGAATACAAATACAAACTTAATTATCAAATTGAGTAAGTGTAATATACGACAAAACATAACCGAGAGTTTAAGCAGAATGTTGCCCTCTGACAATATCCACACTCAAATAGAGTCCTCATTACATTTATTATCACCCTATTTAATAGAATAGTGAGGACTACTAATGCTATCTTCTGGGACCGTCACTCCGCTTCCCAGACTAGTCTCGACTCGTTCTCATTTCATGAAGAAACGTTGGTGAAAAGGGTAAGCTCAACTAGCCCAGTAAGAAATATTATGACTAAGATAATGTAGAATAAATTATCATTAGCCTTCAATAATGTTAAACTGATAGAATATAATAGACAACAAGTTTAACTGCATCGGAACAAGCAATCCATTAGAAGAGTCAAGTAGAGCATAAAATCTACTATCTTCTATCATTTAAAAAGGTTTTCATCAACTTTATCGCTGAGACTCAGCTTAATAAATAAAATTGAATCATCCCTGTATCACGACCAAGGATATTCATGTAATCATCAATGGTCATGACTATACCGAATAATCCCTGGTCATAATCACACCAACAACTGCCCATCAATGAACTACAGGCCAATGAGGACTTTTACCACCTCATTCGTCACATTACGGTCATGATTATACCGAATAATCTCTGGTCATAATCATACCAAGTTCATCTATGGACGTAAGCCAAAGATGACTTTCATCACAATATAAGCATGAGGATGATGACAATGACATAATAATTCAATAAAACAAGTTCAAGGATAAATTTTAAAGATTTATAATTTTAATTTATCCAGAAATTAATAACGTCCAAATTATCAACATGATACTTCTTTGTGGAGTAAAATTCAAGAATGCTCAGAAGAATATTTCCATGAAAAGATACTGGATGAAGCGCAAATATCAAGGATATTCCACTAATTTCATGGAGTATAGAAGCCAAAACTTTAACCAACTGAGTATAATAGAATATATGAAACCACAAATGAATTTTTGCCCGCCGTGTGGTAATCCACGTAGACAGATCATTTCCACAATTTAATAAGGATTGAATACGAAAGATCATTCACAATGCATGCGGTAATCCACATAGACAGGTTATTCCAATAGAATAATAAAGAATGGAATAACAGAAGAATTCACCAGGCGTGTGTAATCTGCACAGACAGGTTATTCTAACAGAATAATAAAGAATGGAACCAGGTCATGAGTAACCCACACAGACAGGATATTCCAACAGAATAATAAAGAATGGAACCAGGTCATGCGTAATCCGCACAGATATGAAATTCCAACAGAATAATAAATAATGGAACCAGGTCATGCGTAATCCGCACAGACAGGATATTCCAACAGAATAATAAAGAATGAAACAACAACATAATTCATTAGGCATGCGATAGACCGCACAGACATGTTATTCCAACAGAATAATAAAGAATGGAATAACAGAAGAATTTCACCATGTATGCGGTACTTCGCATAGACAGGTTATTCCAACATAATAATAAAGAATGGAATAATAACCCTTACGAGTATTGAAAGAAAATACCTCTCTTCATGAATACGAAAGAATAATACCCCTTACATTAGAAGAAAACTGGATACTGGAATAGTGAGGTAGCAGACTTCTCTTTTTCTTTCTTTCTATAATTTCTCTCTATAATAATTGCACTATAGCTTTAGTGAATTGGTGAGAAATGAAGAAAGAATGAGCTTCTATTTATAGAAAAATATAGTTTCGATAATTGCACGTTTTGGGGCTCAAAATATTACAGTATAATACCTTCCACTTTTTGTTCATTTTTAATTTAGTCATGCAAGTATTATCAAACTTGCACCACCTCCCCTAATAGTAAATAATGTGAATCAATAGTTCAATCATGTGAATCAATAGTTATAATGTAACAATCTAGAATTTTTTTTATAATTTCAAATATTTATTGAATTAAATAAATATTTTAATTGATGTGTTTGTTGTTTAGTAGATATTTGTTGGATTATTTATTAGTAAGTAAATAATTCATGAGTTATAGAAATTAACTTAATTAAGATAAAATAGTGATGAATTAAATTTATGAGATAATACTCTAATTTAACTCAATAACTAAATTAGAGAGTTATTAAGGATTATATGGATTATTATAAAGTTATTTTAATTTGATTTTTTTTGTAATCAAAGTAATGTGTTAATTTATTAAATAAAATTATAATTATAATAAAATTATAATTTTATTGTATTTGTTTATGTGGTAAATGGATTTAATATATTGTTATTAGATTTAATTTAATTTGAATAGGGAAATTTATTTATATAAAGTGTGACAATAAACTATATTATAAATGACTTATGGAAATAGATTAAAAGAGTTTTAATTTGGTTTTACCAAACAAAGCCTTAAAGCTTTTAAAATTTTAATTTTAATTTTAATCTTGTTTTGCCAAACAAGGCTTAAGGAATGATTAAGTCATTATTTTAATAGGTTTTGCCAAATAAGGCCTTATAGCTTTTAAGTTTAAAATAAAAAAAAATAACTGATAGGTATTTAGTAGCCTTATTATTATACGTCAGTTTATTTTTTTTATGTTAGCGTCTATTTTAGTTATACGTTGTCTTAAGCCTAAGAAAGATCAGAAGGAAGAAAGAAGAGAGGAAGAGAAGAAGTTCTCTGTAAATTGAGAGAAAGAATTTGTGAGGGTTATGGAAGTAAGAAACAAGAAGATTGTTCGAAATTTTATAGCTAATCAAAGGTAATAATCTAATTTTGAGTTTTTAGTATTATACTTTTTGAGTTTTCTTTGAAAAGTTGGATTTCTATGGTTAGATTGTTAAGAGATTGATGATATAATGTTAATAGATGTGTATAATTTGTTATATGTAATCTATAATAGGTTTTCATGTAATCAAATTCGTGGAAACAAGTGTTAGAAGAAGAAATTTGGTTTATGGCTTAATATATGTATTTTGGGTCTATTTTAAGGCTTAAATTGATGGTTAGATCATGTATATAATTTGAAATTGATAATAGATGTGTTTAGTACATCGAAAAACGAAAAGAACGCAAGTTGAACGAACCAATTTGGTTGAGAAACGAATTTGTAGTGAATGAATTCGCTAAATTTGTCAAACAAGAACAATTAGTATGAACATGACTTGGGCGCACTTCACGCCCCAAAGGCCATTAGAAGCGTTGCATTGCTTACTTGAACATCGATGTCCAGTGCCTTTATTACGACTGTTGTAGTAAATTAAGCATAACCTTTTCATACGAACTCCGATTGAGGTTATTCACGAGGACGAATAGACCTACAACTTTTATTCTTTACGTTTTTCAAATTGAGGTCGGGAACAGTAGTCAAAATGGTAAACTTTGTGACTGTTGTGTTTTCGGAGGTAATCGGAGGGCTTCGGGCATGCATGTATGTAAGTGTAATGCTCTTGACGATAATATATGTTATTCTAAGTTATAGAACATGAATATTATGAAGTATAATGATGCTTAACATTAATAAATGATATATTAGATAAGTTGAATACGCATATTAAGCACACACAAGAGAGACAATTTAAGCGTGTGACGAATAAACGTCGAAACGCCGTGACAAGTGTTAATGAACGTAAAGAGTATTTTAAATCAAATGAAATGAATATAATAAGATATTAAATAGGTTAATATAAAACCAATAAGTGGTCCTAACAAGACTTAAACACTTGAATGAACTTCGAGTTTGACTAAGAAGAAATGTAGTGAGTTATAAGTCTAAAGTTAACACAATCAAATTGAACAATTGTGTATTAATAATAGGAAGGGTTATGAGATATAGAGTAAAGTTTACATTACAACTACTACGCATTGCTATGTTACTAATAGTTGATGTGCATGATTATATAATTATGTAGGGCACGTGAAGTGCAGATAACTGTAAGCTGTTAAACTGTTATTGGTAAACAACGATCAAGGCAAGTCTTTCAGTTCCTATTTGCTATGTGAATTTGATTGTTTTAAATCTTTATTGTAAAGAGCATGATGTGTTATATATATGTTAAATGTATGAAATGTTAAAGTCAATTTATGACTACGTTGTTTGAGTAAAAGCATGTTGATTGAGTAAGGAACTCAATCTTTATACTTGTTATATGAATTATAGCATGTATGTTATGTTAGTCCGATGTTTATGAGATATATGTTGAGCATGTTATTATGTGTTACGTGATGCATGAAAACTGTTAGATTTTTCTGGGCTGTCGAGCTCAACCTTGCAAATAACCACTTTTGCAGGTTCAAGATTCAAGGTAAAGTTAAGTGTTACTTTAAAGACATGAATTAGAATGTGATACTTGAAGATTTACACACTTTGGTTGTGTTATTATTATTTGAACCTTGTTTAAGGTTCCGAATAATGTATTAATGTTAAATTGTAATATCGTTTTGCAATGTAATCTATTGTAGTATTAAAATGATTATGATATATTTTGATGTAAAGGTTGAAGGTTTTGGGAACGAGGATAGTTTGTAATAGAAAATTTTAATTATTCTGCAAATTTCAATGTTTGTATTATCGTTTAATGATGCAAAATTAGAGGTTAATTGTATTATTAACGACCGAATTTGAGAATTAAATTGTATGAATTTTGGGGTCGTTACAGTTGGTATCAAAGTTGTAGGTTAGAAACCTTAGGTATGAGTACCTTAGGCTATAACCTTCGAGAAGAGAGGTGAAGGTAATGAACGAATAAGCTCAAATAGAGTTTGAACAATAAGAAGTACTTTAAGAAATTTTTAAAGAAGGGATTAAAACGTGCGTGAAGGGATTCAAAGAAGAATCTCACAGAGTTATAAGGAATATGAATGTGGGGTTGCCCAACTCCAATAATAAGAATGTAAGGTGATAATAAATAGACAATGTCTATAAGAGAAGAATGATAAAGAAGTTAAGAATCAAAAAGTTATATTTAAGTATGGTACAATTGTACTCTTTAATAGTTGATGTATGGTATCTGGGCTAAACGATTCCTTCATAAAGTGGAGGTATATATGAACTAGCAACTCAAAACCTAGTTTGTTGGTTGTTTGTGGGAAACCACTCAGCGTACCATATTGAAACTATTAGTGACTCGATGTGTACCAAGTATAAAAAATAGATACGTATGATGAAAAAGGAAAGAAAGAGGATCGTAAAACAAAATGATCACGAGTTAAGAAAAGAATTTTAAGGGAGATGATTATAGAATAAGGTCACGACGTGATCGGTTTATGTTATAAAAGAAAGATGGTATGTAATGTTTCAATAATTATAGCTTGATGCTATGAAGTTGATGTACTATGAAATAGTATGGGATAACTCACGAGGAGTTATAGATGATGTGGTACGAGGAATTCGTATCGAGCAAAGAACAAGTTAAGAGTAAGATAGAGTTAGATGAGATTTCAATTGAGGACTCATGTGGTGGCTGAGTTGTACAAATCTTTGTATGGGCAAGGGTTTTGTGCTTGCACTCAATTTATCACATTGATAATCATTGGAATGTTGGTGTCGCGCTATCAATGTATATGTGGCAAAAATGTGATTCTTTTCTCATGTGTATATTTTATAGTTAGAAACTATTAAGATTAGTCAGATATTATTAGGATTAGGTGTGGTTCTTAAAACTAATGCTTATGGTAAGTTTGTGACTCATAATAATATGGTATGTTTTGAACCCCTCAGCGAATGGACGCCTATGGTCTGACTAGGACAAGTTCTTATACTCATATTATTGTGGCAAGTTCCTGAACATCTAATGTGCGGTAAGTTTGATGAACTGGGGTATATTTAAGTGTGAATGGAGTATTGAGGATGATAGGAATAGATAGACCTATTAAGCAATGGATCATTATAGAAAGTTGAGTTGATGGAGAAAATTAGGTATTCCAAATCTTCTAGCTTTGCTAGATTTTTGAAATTTATTGACTTCGTGCCGATGGTTATACTTTTGATTTTTGGAAGAAAAAAATGTTGGGTCACACTATTGAACCAAAGAATTTTTTAAAAAACAGTGCTATTATTCGTATGTCTATGCT
Source organism: Panax ginseng (assembly GCA_020205605.1). Taxonomy (NCBI): domain Eukaryota; kingdom Viridiplantae; phylum Streptophyta; class Magnoliopsida; order Apiales; family Araliaceae; genus Panax; species Panax ginseng. The sequence continues at coordinate 88,052,057 of CM035132.1, read as the reverse complement.
AATTGCTTTGGCTAGATAAAATGATTTGAAATATATCAAAATGTATTTTTTTTATATCATCAATGCATCATGGAACACAGTGCGATATTATAAAAAAAAATGATGGAATCATCAATGCGAGATTACTTAGTCTTGGGCGTGATCTAAGGATCGTCAGCCCACTATGGTATGATGTAGTATGATAAAATCACCAAATGACGGAATCCTCAATGGACTGTAAATACAGTGCGATATCATGACGTCATAAAAATATTTTTGAGATTTCTTTAAGATATGAGAATATATATGTGTATGTATATTTCGATTGATGTCTGAATTGTTGTAGAAGTCTATGCTATTTGATTCAGCTAGACGAATATTGAAAATGTTTATGAAATTCAAGCGTTTCTTGAAAAGTTATGCCAAACCAAATTATTTTGGTGCGGATTCAGATGTTAAAAAGATGAGATGAACAACCCTTTTATAGGGGATTACGCAGAGGCGTTGAGATGTTTGTGCATAATACATTGTACGAAGGGCTGATCACCCTAAGTACGGGGGTTCCTATAGTCTTATGACTGTTAAAGGTTAAGTTGAAAGATTACTTATAACTATGGACATACGCATAACGTTAAAATGTTTGTGCCCAATACATCGTACGAAGGGCTTAACACCCTAAGTACGGGGGTCCTTATAGTCTTATGACTGTTAAAGTTGAAGTTGAAAGATTACTTGCAACTGTGGACATATTTCGTGGTCTTATGACCCTCAGCATGATTTGGAATCTTTTAAATTCCTGAGTTATTCATACTTCTTCCCAATTATTGAGCAATTATGGAAGATTCTTGCTATTCTGAAAGGTGAATGTGGTAAGGATGATATTCCTTAGAAAGAAGTGAGTCGTAGAATGCGACACTGACTGATGAATATATTTAATAAGTGAGAAAAGAAATTTTTTAAATGAGAAGGAGATGAGTTATCAAAGAATAATGTAAAAACTTTTAATAGAAAAGTTTAATAATTGTAGAAAGATCTTTGTGGAAAGAAGTGGTTATAGAACCTAATTGAATGAATAAAGTATTAACGTAAAATCTATTTTGATAGATTGAATGAATGGAGAGTAATAAATAAAATTTCGAGGACGAAATTCTTAGAAGAATGGGTGAATGTAATATCCCGAGTGTTCATGATAACGATCCTTAAAGAAGGAAATGAGCGGGTCAAAGAATATATAATACTCAAATATAATTGAGTCTGAGTAAAGGTTATGAAATAAAACTTACAAAAATTTATTATGAAGAATGGTGGGAGTAGGAAATATAAAACATATATTAAGGTAATGTGTTGAAGTTATTCAACGAAGAGATTTGGTAAGAAACTTGAGGAAGGTAGGGTTTCGGTGATTCCGAGGACGGAATCCTTATAAGATGGGAAGAATGTAACAATCCAATTTTTTTTTTTATAATTTCAAATATTTATTGAATTAAATAAATATTTTAATTGATGTGATTGTTGTTTAGTAGATATTTGTTAGATTATTTATTAGTAAGTAAATAATTCGTGAGTTATAGAAATTAACTTAATTAAGATAAAAGAGTGATGAATTTTTAAATTTATGAGATAATACTCTAATTTAACTCAATAACTAAATTAGAGAGTTATTAAGGATTATATGGATTATTATAATGTTATTTTAATTTGATTTTTTTTGTAATCAAAGTGATGTGTTAATTTATTAAATAAAATTATAATTATAATGAAAATTATAATTTTATTGTATTTGTTTATGTGGTAAATGGGTTTAATAAATTGTTATTAGATTTAATTTAATTTGAATATTGAAATTTATTTAAATAAAGTGTGACAATAAACTATATTATAAATGATTTATGGAAATAGATTAAAAGAGTTTTAATTTGGTTTTACCAAACAAAGCCTTAAAGATTTTGAAATTTTAATTTTAATCTTGTTTTGCCAAACAAGGCTTAAGGAATGATTAAGTCATTATTTTAATAGGTTTTGCCAAACAAGGCCTTATGGCTTTTAAGTTTAAAATAAAAAAATAACTGATAGGTATTTAGTAGCCTTATTATTATACATCAGTTTATTTTTTTTATGTTAGCGTCTGTTTTAGTTTTACGTTGTCTTAAGCCTAAGAAAGAACAGAAGGAAGAAAGAAGAGAATAAGAGAAGAAGTTCTCTATAAATTGAGAGAAGGAATTTGTGAGGGTTATGGAAGGAAGAAACAAGAAGAATATTCAAAATTTTATAGCTAATCAAATGTAATAATCTAATTTTGAGTTTTTAGTATTATACTTCTTGAGTTTTCTTTGAAAAGTTGGATTTCTATGGTTAGATTGTTAAGAGATTGATGATATAATGTTAATAGATGTGTATAATTTGTTATATGTAATCTATAACAGGTTTTCATGTAATCAAATTCGTGGAAACAAGTGTTTGAAGAAGAAATTTGGTTTATAGCTTAATATATGTATTTTGGGTCTATTTTAAGGCTTAAATTGATGGTTAGATCATGTATATAATCTGAAATTGATAATAGATGTATTTAGTACGTCGAAAAACGAAAAGAACGCAAGTTGAACGAACCAATTTGGTTGAGAAACGAATTCGTAGTGAATGAATTCGCTAAATTTGTCAAACAAGAACAATTAGTATGAACATGAGTTATAAATCCATATTTAGGTTAGTTAATGTTTATGTTAGTTGATGGGGAATTGGTATGTTGTAGCTTTATGAGTTACGAATCAATAGAATCGAAAACGGACTAATTTAGATGAGTATAACTCATGTTATGATCATTGGAAAAAGTATGGGTCTGCAAAATCGCAAAGAGAAGAGCCTGAGGGGCTGTTCTACGACTTGAAGCGCAATTGTTCTGCCTTTCCCCAAGGCCATTTAGAACACAATTGCTTGTGGGACATCTGTGCACAGTGCAATTTATTACGACTGCTTTGTAGTAAATTAAGTATAACTTTTTCATACAAACTCCGATTGAGGTGATTCAAGATGATCCGGAACGAGGACGAATAAACCAACAACTTTTATTCTTTAAGTTGTTCAAATTGAGGTTGGGAACAGTAGTCAAAATGGTAATCTTTGTGACTGTTATGTTTTCGGAGGTAATCGGAGGGCGTCGGGCATGCACGTATGCAAGTGTAATGCTCTTGACGATAATAGATGTTGTTCTAAGTTATAGAACATGAATATAATGAAGTATAATGATGCTTAACATTAATAAATGATATATTAGATAAGTTGAATACGCATATTAAACACACACAAGAGAGACAATTTGGGCGTGTGACGAATAAACGTCGAAACGCCGTGATAAGTGTTAATGAACGTAAATAGTGTTTTAAATCAAATGAAATGAATATAATACGATATTGAATAGGTTAATACAAAACCAATAAGTGGTCCTAGCAAGACTTAAACACTTGAATGAACTTCAAGTTTGACTAAGAAGAAATTTAGTGAGTTATAAGTCTAAAGTTAACACAATCAAATTGAACAATTGTGTATTAATAATAGGAAGGGTTATGAGATATAGAGTAAAGTTTACATTACAACTAATATGCATTGCATTGTGACTAATAGTTGATGTGCATGATTATATAATTGTGTAGGGCGCGTGAAGTGCAGATAACTGTAAGCTGTTAAACTGTTATTGGTAAATAACGATCAAGGCAAGTCTTTCAGTTCCTATTTGCTATGTGAATTTGATTGTTTTAAATCTTTATTGTAAAGAGCATGATGTGTTATATATATATTGAATGTATGAAATGTTAAAGTCAATTTATGACTACGTTATTTGACTAAAAGCATGATGATTGAGTAAGGAGCTCAATATTTATACTTGTTATATGAATTGTAGCATGTATGTTATGTTAGTCCAATGTTTAAGAGATATATGTTGAGCATGTTATTATGTGTTACGTGATGTATGGAAACTGTTAGATTTTGCTGGGCTATTGAGCTTAACCTTACAAATAACCACTTTTGCAGGTTCAAGATTCAAGGTAAAGTTTTGTGTTACTTGAAAGATATGAATCAGATGTGATACTTGAAGATTTACACACTTTGGTTGTGTTATTATTATTTGAACCATGTTTAAGGTTCCGAATAATGTATTAATGTTAAATTGTAATATCATTTTGCAATGTAAACTATTGTAGTATTAAAATGATTCTGATATATTTTGATGTAAAGGTTGAAGGTTTTGAGAATGATGATAGTTTGTAATAGAAAATTTTAATTATTCCTCAAATTTTAATGTTTGTATTATCATTTAATGATGCAAAATTAGAGGTTGATTGTATTATTAACGACCGAAGTCGAGAATTAAATTGTATGAATTTTGGGATCGTTACATATAATCATGTGAAAATATAAATTACAGTATAGTACCTTCAACTATACCTCCATTTTTAACTTAGTCATGCAAGTATTATCAATCTTGCACCACCTCCCCTAATAGTACAAGAATGTGAATCAATAGTACACACATGTGAACAAATAGTTATAATCATGTGAATTAATAGCAATTAATTGCTCATTTATTCTTGCTAAATACTGGAATTAGTCAATATAACCTCCAGACATCAATTATTATCAAAATAAATGTTGATTTTCACTAACACTAATAATTCCAACACAATGGAACTATCAATTTCATATTTAATCAACACGAACTTATTCATCATTAATATTATAATTCACAATATTTAATAACCATGTCGTTCCCAGGAAAGAGGGGCTTTGCGATAAGGATTTCTCCTTATTGGCGCCTGATTAGGTGACCAAACCTCTCCGATGTAACTTCTAGACATTGTCAATATTGCAAATAATAATATGAATAACTTTGTCGTCTCAATTATTGATTTAATAATATAACATATTATCTTTGATGATCTTTGTGACAATAATTGAATCAATAACATGAGAGATATGATGCAACAATTCATCAGAGCAATAATTGGGTATAAGCGAGTGACTTTTTACGTAAGCATCAATAATCAATACAGGTATTGCTACTATGCAACCACAGCAGATTCATCGTACTTTTACTACCGAGTAGTTCAACAGTTTTAACGGTAACACTTTCGCCGTTATTTTTATAAAATGATAATTATGTCGTTTTCTAACTACGACAATACTTCCGTTGTGAAGTCCACCAATGATTGTGCCATCGTACGAATATTCCGTGTTAAAATGAATATTCCCCGACCAATCGAATATTCCCCGACACAATGAATATTTTATAATAACTTGCATACTTTGCAAAAATTTTCACATATCACCCTTAACTTTAACCTTTTATCAATTTAACCATTTACGAAATAATAATAATAATTATAAGAAAATTTAATACTTTCATTTCATAAAATTCGGGGTCTTACAAAACACAACTTTCCGTGATTCAATTGGGTAACTTATCCGATTCATGTGGCTTATACTTGTATATATATATATATATATATATATATATATATATATATATATATATATATTTAACGTGGTTAGTATGATTTTCCTGATGCATGATTACTAGTCATATATACATATATATTATTCTTAATTATTTTAGAATTAAAATAAAAAGTTTATTTTAATTTTAAAATTAGATTTCATGCTAACTAATTAGAGTTGGAATTGGATTTCATGATAACTAATTGGAGTTGAAATTGGATTCCATGTTTTCTTAAATAAAGGACTTTATTTAGATATGAAATAAGACTTCATATTATTCAAAATAAAGGAGTTTATTTGTGAATAGGAAAGAGAATCTGTATTTCCTTAAATAAAGGAGTTTATTTAGATATAAAATAAGATTTCATATTATTCCAAATAAATGAGTTTATTTGTGAATAGGAAAGAGAATCAATGTTTCCTTTAATAAAGAAGTTTTTTTTACTTGGAATTGGATTCCATAATTAATTAAAATAAATGTGTTTATTTTGATTAAATACTTTGATTAAAATAAAATAGTTTATTTTATTCAAAATTGGATAAATTAAAATAAAAGAGGTTTATTTTGATTTAAATTTGGATTAAAATAAAGGTGTTTATTTTGATTCAAAATTAGATTTTATGCTAACTAAATTTGTCCATTAAATAATATCAATATATATTGAATGTTAATTATTCATGAGATGAATGTTATTTATTGATGCATATGGTGATGTGTATAATAATAAATGGGATTGATTATGGACTATTAACCAATGTGATTGGATTTTATTTTGGTTGGATGCTTGAATGTATGGGTTTTATTAAATGGTGTCTGCGTACCTCGTCTTCTCTAATTTTTTCTTAATCTAAATTCTAACTCCCTCATATGTACTTTCCCTTGACTGCTGATCAAGGTTTCTATTTATTTTAAATTGTTTTGTAATAGGAATAGTTAGAATAAATTTTGAAGAATTGGAGATCAAGGAGCAAGGAGCGCTCGAAGACCCGTTTGTAATGGAGCCCGGGTTTAAATTTAATAGTTATATTTAAATATTAATTCTTGCACTCCTAGGGTTTGACCTTTTGGTTCACTTGGTGGCTCTAGTGAACCAAACTAGAATAAAAGTCCATAATCAATCCGGGTAGAATATAGTATTCTATATGTGCATGCTTATACTATATATATATATATATATATATATTATGCAAACATGCTTCTCATGTTAATTAATATGACGCGTATTTTATATATATGTGTGCATGCGCGCTAAACAAGATGAGACAAATTAATAACAAACTCCTCAAATATTTATATTAAGTCCTAAGTGTTCAAAGATATTTAGAATATCGAACGTCGCCTTCTAACATGATAAAAAATAATAGAGTATCAATTAATTATTATAAGTTTGTTGTGTCACCACAAGGCTTATCTTAATTTTTTGAGATGTTAATTTTATCACATTTGATGCTTATAAAGAAAATTGAACAATGTTGTTTTGTTGTGTCACCACAAGGACAATGTTTTTCTTTTTTTAATATATGGAAGTGCTAGGTTGGACTTAACTTAGATAATTTTGATTCGGATGTGCCACCACTTGATCGAAATATTCTAACAGGCAAAATAAAAGGAGTTACATGATGATGTAATTGACATAAGTTGTCTACCTATTTATTTATATATACTTTGTTGTGTCACCACAAGGCTATATACATTTGAAATGGGATCCTTATTCTCACTAGCAAATCATTAATTAGATTTTGCTGAACTATATAAGTGAGGGTAATATAGTTTGATAAAAATAGTGGGAGATACCAATTTAAAACAAGACCTAAATTATTTTGGTAATTAATAAAAGAATGTATGCTAAAATGTTGTTAATTACAAATTCATTTACATAATTGTACAATGTCTAAATTACTATCACTGCGAAACATATTAGATGTTAATTAACCACACCGAATTACTTGGATTGGTTAAGGAATTTGAGAATAGTTCTCATGGCTAAAAAGCTATCTTATGTCCTTAATACATCTTTCCTGCAATGGTTGCAGACAATGCTTCTGAGGAAGAGATTGCTACTTTTAGAAAGTGGCAAGATGATGCCCAACTGGCTCAATGCATCATGCTCGCATCAATGAGTAACGAGCTTCAACGTCAGCATTAAACTATGGATGCTCCTACCATATTCCTTCATATCAAGTAGTTGATGGTAAGGAAAGTAGGACTGATAGATATCAGATACTTAAGGAGCTCTACCGATCTAGAATGACCGATGACACTATAGTACAGACAAAAGTCCTTAACATGATCAAATTGATTGAATAATTAGGACAACATGTTTTGTCATGGACGGAGAGTTGAGTCATGATTTAATCTTGCAGTTACTCTCGGACTCCTTCTCACAATTGTTGTGAATTTTTCATATGAACAAGCTAGATATCATCTTCGCTGATTTTCTTAACATGTTGAAAAATAGCTTAGAGTCACTTTCCAACCAAGAAAGACCAAGTCTTACTGGTAGGGGCCAAAGGATCTTCTAAAAGAAGAACGATTCAAAGAAGGTAAATAGAAAGGCAAAAATAAAGGATAATAAGAACAAAACTGATACAGATAGCAAAGGAGTTTCTTCCACTGCAATAAGCATGGACACTAAAAAGAAACTGCAAGAAGCATCTTGCAGAGGCTAACCAGTAGAGACTTAGTGAAGTTTTGGTTACAAATACATTTTTGTTCATGATTTAAAATAAATTTTTCTTTAAGTCAATGTTCTACTTGGGTATTGGATACCAGCTTTGGTTATCATAAATATAAATTTATGGAGGAACTAAGCAGAAGTAGAAAGCTAAACAACGGATAAGTAATCTTATATGTTGGAAATGAAGCAAAGGTTGCTGCATTAGCCATATGGACTTATAGTTTAACATTGCTTACGTGCAAGTCTATTAAGTCAATAAGTTATTACTGTATTTTAGTTCTCGTTAAAACATTATTTCCATTTTGTTGTTGGACAATAAAATTTGTTGGTATTATATTTTAGAACAATTGATGTTCTATATATAATAATAATGTTTTGTATAGAACTGGAATATTACTTAATGGATTTTGTATACTTGACTTACGTGAAAATAATTTTGAAAATTGAACAAACTAGTATAAGAAAAGGAGATGATCATTCAAAGAGTTGAATGTATGTATTTCCTGAAATATAAGTGTGAATTATTTGAAAGAAGTGAAACAAATTGGCAAAGTATTAAGATTCTTTGATTAGATCAAGGAATAAATACTTGTGCAATAAGTTTCTAGATTATCTCAAATGGTTTTCTCATAATGGACGCCTCCTGATAAGTAATAATTGATTGATGTATCTAAACGGAAAAATTATACCTTGTTGGACATGATGTGATCTATAATGGTTTTACCGACATTCTAGTATCCTTCTAGGGTCATGCCCTAGAAATGGCTCATATCTAAGAAAAAGGTAGCCTCAAAATCCAACCCCAACACTCTATAAAAGTTATGGACATGGAGGATTCCTAATCTTAAGTATGTTAAGATAAGGGATTTTCCAACTTATGTGAAAAGGTTTCAAAGGATAAGCTTAGGACATGATTTGACAAGTACAGATTTGTGGGACATCCTAAAGTAAGTTTAGGGTATATGTTCTATAATCCTACTTATTAAAAGGTGTTTGTTGCAAAACACGCTACCTTCTAAGATAAATGTGTTTATCATTAAAGGGGCTAGTGGGAGGATAATACCTCTTGAAGAGTTCAAGAACCACAAAATACTATAAGTTAAATAAGAGGAACCTGTACATAGAAATATTATACCACAACCGAATTGTAAATCTGGAATAGTACTAGAGATACCTAGGAGGTATGGATTCATTATAGATGATGATGATGAGGTAAACATCATAGAAGATGATGATCCAGTTACATTGAGGTAAGAGTTGTAGACACTCAGAGAAATGGATTGAAGAAAGCTTCCCAAATATGGAACATTTGTTTTGATGAGACAATCAAAATAGTTTGATTTTATCAAAAACAAAAATGAACCTTGTGTGTACAAAAGGGTCAGTGGGAGCGTCGTGACATTCCTAGTATTATATGTTGATATACTACGAATATGGAATGACGTGCCAATGCTAGAATTAGTGAAGATAAAGCTGTCTAAACATTCCTCCATGAATGATTTGGAAAGGGTATCTTAATTGGGGCTACAAATCTTTATAGATAGATTCAAGAGGATGCTTGACTTAACCTAAGGAACATATATTCATTTGATGTTAAAGTTGTTTAGCATGGCAAACTTCAAGAGATGTCTCATATTGATGAGCCATATAGTGTATTTCTCTTAATAGTCCTCATAGACTCCTAAAAAGAGAGATCGCTGTTGATCGATTTCGCAATCAATGAATACGTGCAAGTATACACAATCAACAAGTTATAAAGTGAAAGTAGAGTATCGTTCCCACGAGGAATTATTTAATAAAAATTACCAAATACTAACTCTTAACCAAATCAATTTTATTTAAACAATTGTAAATTGTGAATTTTCTAATTAAGAAAACTAAATTAAACAATTAAAAGAGATTAGTCTAAAAGAAAGCAAATAAACAAAACTAAGATTTGATTGAATTCAGGTAAATAAGGATTAAGACTCAAATTTCCCCAATTATGAGTTATAAATCAATTATCCAATTATCCCAATTATTATGTCTACTGAATTGTTAACAGGAATTCTCAAATGCCAAAAGCCCTTTTCCAAGTGATCAATTGCCTTCTATTTAATCCAGATTAATTTTGTTATATTCCTATGCAAAACAATTGAATTAAACTCATTACAATCCCAATTCCTTATATGTTACATTCGGCGAACAGATATTTCTATTCTATTCACAAACCTAATTATTCACTGTGCAAATAACTAAGTCACATGATATCATGCCCAGTTCTAACCTTAGAATTCCTCTTCCAATTCCTTCTAGAGTAACAAGGTAATTACTGATCAGATAATTAATCAATAAGCATAAGGCAAGATAAACAACTCACTTTGACACAAATAATTGGAATAAATTAAATAACTAATTTATAGCCATAAAAGGTTCAATTGAAATCTTAATAAAAGAGTTAATGCATAATTAATGAATTAAAACCAAGAATCCATAACTGAATAGACATTAAAAGATAAAAGTATGATAAGAGAAGAGAATAAAATCATTGTCAAGAAATCGATGCTCCTTTCTTGTTCTTGCTCTTGATCTTCAGTGTTCTTCAATTTGCTTCAATCTTCAATGGATAATTAAGAACTAGGGTTTAGATTCTAATCAAATGGAGTGTTTAATCTAGTCTAATCTATGTAATCTTTCTCTATTTTATGCCTTACATCATGTATTTATAGGTTACAAGTTCAATTTTTAGCTTAGGAACAAACCCAATCCAATTTGGAGTTAAAAAGGTGTCAACATTCGCTCAAAAACGCATCCAGGCCATCACCAAGCCCTTCCCAAAGATCCAGTATTTGACTTGACGCTAAAGCTGCTCCCAGTAGCCCGTTGCCACCAAGGGCATATGCTATTTTGGGCGCCCGTGGCACACATGTTCTGACATTTTCTTCTCCGACGTTCTTTGGGAAAATGGTCATAACTTCTTCGTCTGAACTTCGATTTTGATGATTCAAGATGATCCGGAAAGAGGAGAAGTAGATCTACAACTTTTATTCTTTAAGTGTTTCAAAATAAGGTCCGGAGATATACTCAAATTGGCTTCGAAGTGACTGCTATGTAAATGGCAAGCCGAAAACGCGAATCTAGCCACCCCAAACGTCGATCCAAGTAGCTTTTGTCCCAATTCCTACAAAACAACGTAAAACATGCATGAATAGACATAAACACATAAAAAATATTCTAAAAGACTTGAGAACAACAATAAATTAAGCCCGAATGTATCCAATTCATGTGTATAAAACTCACTCATCAAATACCCCCAAACTTAAACCTTTGCTTGTCCTCAAGCAAAAACACAAAAGAACTAAAAATAAACAAACTAACTCAACTATATGAATGCATATGCATGATCTACTTTATAATATACCTACGAACCCAGTAATAAATCAGTATGATATGTAGCAACAGGACTCAAAGATACCAATGATACTCAAACAATATATCCAATCAAGTCAAAATCCATAACTCTAACCAATTAGTCAATCCAAACCTGTCATCACCCATGTTGTGCGTGTGTGCTTGTTAACAATTCTAACCAACCACAATTCAAGATAATCACATAACAAATTTCTTAAAAGGAAAATTTCAGTTCTAATTCAATTTCTTTTGTGAACATGAAAACTTCGGTTAAAACTAAGCAATTACCAAGTCTTAAGGTAAATACAGGATTTATTTATACTCTTATTCAATCACGAGGGCATTTTTGCTCTTTCTCGTGTTTTATTCATTTTTTTCTCATGGCTGTGCAATGTCTTATTCCCTTAGGCTTTTCAATACTACCTTAACGAGCTTTGGACCAACGACTCCCAAGCCATTAAGACCTTAGGGCGCTAGGTGTAAAGACAATCCCCTCGGGTTTACTTACTCAAGTAACAAAGGCCACAAAACTAGACAAGCATGCCACAGTGTTTATTCTTTTTTTCCTTTCTTTCTGGATTTTTTTTCTCTTTTTTTTTCATCATTCCTTTTTTTTCTTGTTGTAATATATATATCCCATAGATTCCCCCAAACTCAAGCTTTTACGTCATTCCAACCTTTACTGCCAATTCACTAATTTCCTTAAATTTTAACCAAGATTTTCCCTCAGAAACAAATTATGAAACACTTGAACCAAGTAGATTAAAAAGTTAAACTTTAAGTGCTAACCGATTACATAAGTTTAAGACAGGCTCAGATTATCATCATGATTAAAATTAGAACGCATCATCAATTATCAACACTGTTTAAGTTAACATCCAAAACCAATCTTATCATTGGCCGAGCTAAGACCACACCAACTGATCACACAGATTCATGCAAAAAAAAAATGCAATTATACTACATGAACACATACTATTGCAACACATATATGAATATGCAAATAACTACCATGTATTATATGCAACCTAAAAAAAACAATGCTAACACATAAAAAAAATGAACTACTATGCAGATAACTAACTATATGCAATACGACACTAAAATGCCCCCAAACTTAAACTAGACATTGTCCTCAATGGCTGAAATAGAAAAAATTAAAACATAGGACTTCCCTGAAAATATAGTAATTTTCCTCCTTGTCCGCTAAGTTTGGAGAATATGCTAGGCACATGGAACAAATTGGGCACCACACTTGAATTTGACTTGAATAACCTGTAAACCATGATAGAAACATATTTATTAAATTTTAAATAAATGCAAATTCAAAACTACTAATATAAAACCTAATAAAAACTAAAAATAAAAATTAAACTTGGGTTGCCTCCCAATAAGAGCTTATTTTATAGTCTCAGCCTGACTTCTTCAATTCTCTATCCAATTCCCCTATGAAAATTGAGGAACCCTCCATCCATCAGTAGCAATGTCTCTTTTGGGAGGTTCCCATTAGCAAAAACCCTTGAATTAAAGTCACCTAGCATGCTCTTTGTAGATAAGATCCCCATTAAGAATAGCAAACCACTAGGTGCTTTCCCCATTGTGTTTGTGATCAAATTATGGCATGGAAGCTTGTCAAACACAATGGGCTCTTCCTCTATCTTCTCCTTGTCAACCCACCATGACTCCATAGTTGTACTAGCTCTTATGTCACAAAGAGCTTTGCCTACGACATGACTACCAATTGAGCATGGTTTTGCAAAACTGCCCGGATTCTTGAACTTTGGTGGAGGAGGCACATGGGATACGAATGAAATCGGTTCATCTTCATTGATCTCCTTTTCTTGATTCCCAATTGTTTCCTCTCTTTCAACATCTTGTGGTTCATCTAGTTGCAGATTTTGTTCGGGCTCTCCATTAGTCTCGGAATCCATGTCATAGGGCCAAGTGTATTGAGGATGGTTGTTCAACACATGTGCTATTTGCCCCAATTAATTTTCCAGATTCTTGATCGACGCACTTAGGCTTTGCATATTCAGCTCTGTTTGATTATGTTTCTTTTCATGTTCCTCGTGTTTCTTTTTCGAAGCTTTAATAAATCTCTCCATGGTTTCCTCCAAATTTGAATGTTCTTCCTGTTATAGTGGAGGTGGACATGAGAAATCCCGTGGGTATGTTGGACTTAGAGCATAAAATTGATCTTGATGAGTATGGGTTTATGAAAAATCCGGGTGATACCCCCAATCCTGATAATAGTTGTTAGGATAGACATAATTATTGGGGTAATCACTACCATACTGTACCGGCTCGAAACTGATGGCGCATTGATGACTCATATGATTTTCAGCATAATAATCACAAGTAACCGCCACACTTTGACGACGTTGAGCTTCAAAAGCTTCAAACATCCTCAAAAGTGTCTCAATCTATGCTGACAATGCAGAAAATTTCTCGAGTCTGTCAATCTCCTCTCCCCTTGGCTGAGTCATTCTTGCCATCCTTCGACTCCGTATGGCTACGCAAACCTCCAACGTCTTCGAAGTTTACTCTATAGAAGATGTATTAAGTCCATCAATCCCTGTTTCCCTTGGTTGAGCCAAGAACGTGTATGGCCATTGATACTCAAACTCAACCATGGTACCTGAAAAGAGAGAAATATAGGAAGAGAATTAAAAATAAAAATGTTTAAATTAAGACTAATTTGATTGAAATTAATATTGGTAAATAATTATTAAATTAATTCCCCGGCAACGACGCCAAAAACTTGTTGATTAATTTCACAATCAAAGCAAACGTGCAAGTATACACGATCAACAAGTTATAAAGTGAAAGTAGAGTATCGTTCCCATGAGGAATTATTTAATAAAAATTACTAAATACTAACTCTTAACCAAATCAATTTTATTTAAACAATTGCAAATTGTGAATTTTCTAATTAAGAAAACTAAATTAAACAATTAAAAGAGATTAGTCTAAAAGAAAGCAAATAAACAAAACTAAGATTTGATTGAATTCAGGTAAATAAGGATTAAGACTCCAATTTCCCCAATTATGAGTTATAAATCAATTATCCAATTATCCCAATTATTATGTCTACTGAATTATTAACAGGAATTCTCAAATGCCAAAAGCCCTTTTCCAAGTGATCAATTGCCTTCTATTTAATCCAGATTAATTTTGCTATATTCCTATGCAAAACAATTGAATTAAACTCGTTACAATCCCAATTCCTTATATGTTACATGCGGCGAACAGATATTTCCATTCTATTCACAAACCTAATTATTCACTGTGCAAATAACTACGTCACATGATATCATGCCCAGTTCTAACCCTAGAATTCCTCTTCCTATTCCTTCTAGAGTAACAAGGTAATTACTGATCAGATAATTAATCAATAAGCATAAGGCAAGATAAACAACTCACTTTGACACAAATAATTAGAATAAATTAAATAACTAATTTATAGCCACAAAAGGTTCAATTGAAATCTTAATAAAAGAGTTAGTTCATAATTAATGAATTAAAACCAAGAATCCATAACTGAATAGACATTAAAAGATAAAAGTATGATAAGAGAAGAGAATAGAATGCATTGTCGCCAAATCGATGCTCCCTCTTTGCTCTTGCTCTTGCTCTTGATCTTCAGTGTTCTTCAATTTGCTTCAATCTTCAATGGCTAATTAAGAACTAAGGTTTAGATTCTAATCTAATGGAGTGTTTAGTCTAGTCTAATCTATGTAATCTTTCTCTATTTTATGCCTTACATCATGTATTTATAGGTTACAAGTCCAATTTTTAGCTTAAGAACAAACCCAATTCAATTTGGAGTCAAAAGGTGTCAAAATTAGCTTAAAAACGCGTCCAGGCCATCACCAAGCCCTTCCCCAGCGTCCCAGCGCTGGGCTTGACGCTCAAACATCGCTTCCTCCCCTGCCCTCAAATAATGGCATATAGGTTTATTTTGGGCGCCCGGCTGGCACACATGTTCTGACATTTTCTGCTTCGACGTCCTTTGGGAAAATGGCCATAACTTATTCGTCCGAACTCCGATTTCGATGATTCAAGATGATCCAGAAAGAGGAGAAGTAGATCTACAGCTTTCATTCTTTAAGTGTTTCAAAATAAGGTCCGGAGATATACTCAAATTGGCTTTGAAGTGACTTCTCTGTAAATGGCAAGCCAAAAATGCGAATCTAGCCACCCCAAACGTCGATCCAAGTAACTTTTGTCCCAATTCCTACAAAACAACGTAAAACATGCATGAATATACATAAACACATAAAAACTATTCTAAAAGACTTGAGAACAACAATAAATTAAGCCCGAATGTATCCAATTCATGTGTATAAAACTCACTCATCAATCGCATGAGTGACAATCATGTATACAATGAAATATACGAGACCTGATGATGATCGGTCATATTCTAGAGAAGATCACTGTAAGACAGTGAAAAATATCTTAAAGTACTTAACCGACACTAATGATGTGATTAAAATTTATGGTGGGTCTAAATTAAAACTAAAGGGCTTAACAGACTCAAGTTTTTCAAATAGACCAAGACAACAGAAAATCCACTTTAAGGTAAAACGTTACCTTAAACGGTGGTGCAGTGAATTGAAAAGGTTTCAAACAACAAAGAGTTGCTGGTTTAGTAATAAAGACGAGGTATATAGCTATAAATGAAGCTACAAGTTGATTGTTTGGATGAAAATTTCATTTCAGAACTAGGAATAGTTCCTAAGTCTCATCTTGGATCTAAACATGTGTTGTGACACTTTCATTTGATTATAGGAATCATTGAAAGATGGGAAATCACTATAGAGATATTGGAGTCTCAAGAACAAAATTATATATCCATTAACTAAAGCTTATCCAACAAAATGATAATCGTCACTTAGAGAAGAAGGGTATGAGATACCATGGCAATTGACTTTAGTGCAAGTGGGAGATTGAAAGTATTATGCACACAAGCTAATCATGTTTGATTATAAAACATAAACTTTGTAACATTCTTATTCATTTATTAATAAAAAGTATTAATTTATTAAAGGCTTTTAATTATCTACATGATCCTGCTTTATAATATGTGATAAACCCATAGTTTTAAGCAATGCCTTTAGAATAATGATGATGATCATTCTAATGAGATCTAAATTCTTAGATAGCTTAAACTAAAATAGTTCCCAATCTTTGGATTACTAAATTGGGGATTAGTGAATCCGAATAGATTGGTACATACGTTGCTTGCTCATTGGATGAGGATGGTTGATCTCATGATCATTTGTGTGGAGACACTAAAACAAGTATGTAGGTGCTTATTAGAGAATAAGTTCACTAAACGTGGCTCGCTAAGAAATACCTAATAGAGTTTTACTTGTCTGTCAATAGGGATTCCTGTAGTGATAGTAGTACAAGTGATCCTTGTACTTGAGATCATCATAGTATGTTGTGTATGATGAGTTTTAATTTGACTTATTCCTTAAGACATGTGACGCCCCCAAATCTGGGTATCTTCCAACCCGACAGATGGTGTTACACGGTACTCATAACTATACATTCATTCCATTGAAACAACATCAAAATAAGTGTATTAACTACATTCTTATTACAATAGTAATAATAATCCGTTTCCCAAGTTCTGTAACCATTACATTCTTTGTTCGTCATAATATAATTCATATAACATACTAGTCTATTACAGGATAAACTAATCATTCAGCTTCGCCTTGCCTTTATCTTTACTAGAATTCTCAGTTCGCTCGACCTTAGTTGTAATCATATAATTCAAGCAAGAAGTGATCATAACTAGCTCAACAAGTCTAACAATATATTATATAAATAGCACTTTGAGAATCATATGATTATTATTCAATAACTAAACAATAGTTATGAAGTACTATGGAACATTGAATATCACTTCTCATCTCATAAAATAATTTCGAAGTACATATAGTAGCTTAGAAATTCTGAGTAGGTCAACAGACCATGAACATTCTCTTTAGTTTTTATTCATGAAAAGGACAACCCGGTACTAAGACTGTAAGTCTGATATTTCTTACAAGCACTTCTAGGTGATTAACCTATAGTGCTCTATGTTGATCAACATTCATCCGTTAAATGTATTTATGTTTAAGTTTTGGCAACCTCGCATGACTATAGAATAATCGATGTAAAATACATTTATTTATTCATACTCAGGCTTACCTTGAATCCGTACCAAATAATTGGTGTAAGATAGCGTTATCAATTCTATATTGAAAGACTTGTAAAGAAATCAATAAATCTTTTAAGATTAGTCTAGCCGACTTAAACCTAGCATCGACCCTTTCGTAAAACATTTCATGCATCTCAGAACATGAATCACAGAAAACTTGGCTAACACGAAGGTTAGACAAGAGTTAAGAAAACTTACCTTCAAGCGTCTTCAAATAAATATTCAACAATTCTTAGTCTTTACAGTCTCTACAATACATAACCACATAACATACCACATTAGGTCATACACAATCATGTAAGGTTCCTAATGTATCTTACCCTTCTTCTCAATCTAATTGTTAATTAGATTTGTTAACATTGGTTACTATTATCGCATTACATTGTTCTTACGTTCATGTTCACATAATCATTAACAACTTTTAGTTATAATTCTCAACATTATAGTCATCATGAAGGATGCTACTTTAAGTTAATTAAGTAATTAATTCATCATCAATCAATTATCTTTCTCTTTATATAACTTAATCGAAATTATTTCATTAATAAAACTCGTTTACAGTTACTTATCCTTCTTTATGGCTTATTATCGTTCTTACGTCACTAAACCAATACTTATAAACCATGGTTAAGTACCCTCGAAATTGAATACTATTCACTTTTGTACACTTTATGCCTTTCGTTTAATTACTAAGTAAACAATCGTTAAATTCCTAAAATCATCACTATATACATGATATAGTAATGGTCTTACTATGTACCATACGTTCATACATGCCCCATACTTGTCTTACAATCACTTGAGTTCACAATTAACTTGGTCCAACATTTTTCCTTACTCGGCGCTGCGACGCCACACTTCAAGATTAAAACTCTGGCCTCTAAGACTTTTCTGGTGAGACTCCTCGCATCTGAAGTCACATTCTGCTGGCGCCACTACAGTGTCTAGCCTCTCTACCCGTGACTACAAGCCCGGGTGATTATAACAAGGCGTGACTGCAATGTAATTCTTTAAACCTTAAGAAATTTCAAAATTTCCTTAATTCAATTTCGTCCGAACTCGTAACTCGATTGTTATAAGTCCGAATTGGCTCGTTCAAAAGCCATTTTCTTATACATAACATACCCTATGATTTTATCCGAACAAAACTAGGTTTCAAATCCGTTAACGATGAATTTACTATTAATGTTCTAATAACACGTTCGTTATACGTTCTTGAGCGTTCAAAGCTCGTTTTCTTCATTATAAGTCAGATTTTGACGATTTTTGAGTCCACGACTCTCAAATACGTTATGCCATCGAAAACCTTGGTTTTCGAGTTACACATCAACTTTCAACTACTAATCCGAGATTTCTACATTTTAAATGTTTAATGCTTAATCTCGAAAATTTTGCCATAACTTTGTTACTCGTGTTCTATACGCCAAATCAAATGGAACAAAACCATTGATTCATCATCTACATCCTAACCAATTAAGATGCACATAACTTAGGATGGTTTTCAATTTGTCCATCAACAACCAAATAAACGCTTACTGGTTTTCTTCGCTTAAACTTTTGTAAGTGCTTATGATTCTTAATTGTTCAGGCTTATCAATGTTTTAATTCACTATTAGTCATCCTTATTACTCGTTATCATACATGCTCTACTTCTCTACGAAAAAGAATTCGAAAAAGATCGAGAACTTAGGTTTACATATATTACCTTAACGTTCTTCGCGTTCTTGACTAAAGCTTGTATGTTTTTCTTTGGATTGCTCTTGATTATGTGTTAGAGCTCTTTTCTCTCTCTCAATACTATCTAGAGTTGGTGAAAATAATAAAATGACCAACCTAGCTCCTCTTATTTAGGAAAATCTAATGGAGGGTATAATGGTCATTAAGTTGACCTCCTTACTATTAACCTCCTTACTATTCATTTGCTTAGCCACCAAGTATAAGCACTTTACTTGGCCACTACTTTGGGTCACCCATGGGTTTTAACCATCTGGTAACCCATCGGTTCGATCCACGATTTAGTTTCTTAATTTGGGCCTTAACATTAATTCTTATTGGGCCTATCTTGGGTTTAACTCTTGTAACGACCCAAAAATTCATACAATTTAATTCTCGACTTCGGTCGTTAATAATACATTCAACCTCTAATTTTACATCATTAAACGATAATACAACCATTGAAATTTGCGGAATCATTAAAATTTTCTATTACAAACTATCCTCGTTCCCAAAACCTTCAACCTTTACATCTAAATATCTCAGAATCATTTTAATACTACAGTAGTTTACATCGCAAAACGATATTACAATTCAACATTAATACATTTTTCGGAACCTTAAACACGGTTCAAATAATAATAACACATCAAAAGTGTATAATTCTTCAAGTATCACATCTGATTCATATCTTTCAAGTAGCACATACTTTACCTTAAATCTTTAACCTGTAAAAGTGGTTATTTGCAAGGTTGAGCTCGACAGCCCAACAAAATCTAACAGTTTTCATGCATCACATAACACATAATAACATGCTCAACATATAACACACATGCTACAGTTCATATAACAGGTACCTTACTCAATCAGCATGCTTTAATCAATCAACATAGTCATAAATTGACTTTAACATTTCATACTTTCAACATATATATAACACATCATGCTCTTTGTAATAAAGATCTAAAATAGTTAATCATCAAGTTCACTTAGCAAATAGGAACCGAAAGACTTGCCTTGATCATTGTTTACCAATAACAGTTTAACAGCTTACGGTTATCTGTACTGCACGTGCCCTACACAATTATATAATCATTCATATCAACTATTAGTCACATAGCAACGCATAGTAGTTGTAATGTAAACTTTAATCTACATTCTATAACCCTTCCTATTAATAAATAGGCTTAAATATGAATTAATACTCTAAACTATAGGCCATATTCCACTTCGGTGATCCACCTTTTAATTTTGTCAATTAGATGATTAAACTATCAATTTTTTCCAATTGCAACAAATTGAACATGCCACGTCAGAAATTGCTAACGTGGCTAATTGTGTGGGGCCTTAAGAAGCTGATGTGGCAAAAAAAACAATTTTTTAATCAATAAATAAACAAATCTATTTAAATAAGGGGCAAAATGGTTAAAACCTAATTTAACATTTCAAATTAAAATAAAACAAACATTATCAAACATCCCGCCTCTTGGCACTACCAATCTCCGCCCCAAAATTGCCTTCATCTTCCTTACAAACTCTGACCTCCATTTCTCCCCCTTATGAGAAAAATACTTCAAAAATCATTCTTCCCTTTACAATATCTACATCCACGCCGATCCCGCCGTCAAAATTACCCCACCCACCGGCGTTTTCCAAGATCGGATTATCCCCAGCAAGAAAACCTAGCACGACACCGCCACACTTATCTCGCCGCCGCCTGCCGCCTCCTCGCCACCGCCATCCTTGACGATTCAACCAATTTCTACTTCGTCCTCATCTCCCAACACCGCATTCCACTCCACTCCTTCGATTTTGTGTATAATTCCCTCTTCAATTCAAAGCCAAATCCCACTGATTTAGACCTTAGTTTTATTGAAATTCTCTCCAATGAATCCACTTTATGGGACAGATACAACGCTAGAGGCAAACACATAATGCTTCCTAAAGTACCCTTTGATATATTCTGAGTTGGGTCTCAATTTTTCATCCTAACGCGGCGCCATTCTTTGTTGGTACTTCGAGATTGATGGCTATGGAGGAAATTCAGGATTCCTTGTATAAATGTTAATTCTTGTTACCCAGAAGAGAACTATTTTCCAACATTGTTATCAATGCAGGATCCAAAGGGTTGTTCGTCCTATACATTGACTCGGGTGAATTGGACGGATAGTGTTAATGGCCACCATTATAGTTGGATAATGTTTGTTTTATTTTAATTTGAAATGTTAAATTAGGTTTTGACTATTTTTCCGCTTATTTAAATAAATTTGTTTATTTAATGATTAAAAAATTGTTTTTTACCACATCAGCTTCTTAAGACGCCACACAATTAGCCACGTCAACAATTTCTGACGTGGCATGTTCATTTTGTTGCAATTGAAAAAAAATTGATAGTTTAATCATCTAATTGACAAAATTAAAAGGTGGATCACCAAAGTGGAATATGACCTATAGTTTAGGATACTAATTCATATTTAAGCCTAATCAATACACAATGTTCAATTTGATTGTGTTAACTTTAGACTTATAACTCACTATATTTCATATTCGAAGTTCGTTCAAGTGCTTAAGTCTTGCTAGGACTACTCATTGGTTTTATATTAAATCCATTCCATATCTTATAATATTCAATTCAATTGAATTAAAACACTTTTTTAAGTTTATTTACACTTGGCACGGTGTTTCGACGTTCATTCGTCACACGCCCGATTCGTCTCTCATGTGTGTGCTTAGTATACTTATACAACTTATCTAATACATCATTTATTAATGTTAAGAATCATTATATTTACTAATATTCATGTTTCATAACTTAGGACAATATCTTTTATTGTTAGGAGCACTACATTTGCATATGTGCATTCCCGACGCCCTCCGATTACCTCCTAATACATATCAGTCCCACAAATGACCATTTTACCCCTGTTCCCGACCTCAAATTGAAAAACTTAAAGAACGAAAGTTGTAGGTCTATTCGTCCTCGTTCTGGATTATCTTGAGTCACCTCACTCGGAATTCATATGAAAACATTATGGCCATTTTACTACAGGAGGTCAAAACTGTCCGACCTAGACCACTTTTCCAGCGCTGGGGCGCGAAATTTAGCGTCGGGGCGCGAATTTTTGGGCTATTTTTGGCGCTGAGGTGCGAAATTCAGAGCTGGGGCGCGAAATTCAAAGCTTGGGCACGAAACTTGGCGCTGAGGCTCCGAATTACAGAACACCCGAAAACAAAACACAGAACAAAACTATGTCTTAATTTCTAACACCAATTAACATGTATAACTTATGAAAATTACACATAAACTTTACCAAGTATACAAATACTAAATTAACACAACTTAAACAATAATTCTAGAAAAATTGCATACTGGAATAACATATTTTTAAACCAAAAACTCCATTTTTGATATTTCTTGACACAATGAACATTGTAATCATAATGATACACCAATTTGATTCTTTTGAACTAAGTTCTCTTTATTTCATACCCAATTAACAATTCACAGTTTAATTTTACAATTTAGCATACAATCAAATACTAATTTTGGTATCCTACAAAACACGTTCATACATGTGTTCACTGTAAAACCAATTTCTTTTCTTGTAGACTTAATTTAGCATACAATCTTATCTATATGTTAAGCATACACTCATATATATGCTAGTATAACAATTATATTACCAATACACATAATTTCCTAACCAATTATAAAAACATAGTTTTACAGAAAGTTTGTAAATAACTTTATATTACAGTCAAATTCAGAAACACAGAGACTTAGAAATTATAGCGTAAAACCTATATGTTAAGGTTGTGTAACATACCTTTTGTTCCTTAAAAAATCCTTGATAATCACTGAGAATCGCTTGACGAACTCAGAACTTTCTCTCTTAATTCTCTCTCAGGCTCTCTCAAACTCACTCAAAATTCTCTGAACACTATTTTCTTTTCTTTCTTCTTAGGCTCAGTCTCAGACCACACACAATTGACGTAAAATAAAGCTAACATACTATTTTCAAACATTTTAAAAACTGACGTTATAATTAATATACTAATAAGTTGTCAGTTACTAAAAATAATATATATTATTTATATTTTATTTATTTAATTTATTATAATTCAAAATTCAAAATAAAACCAAAAGCCATAAGGCTCCGTTTGGCAAAACTCATTAAAAATTAAAGACTTAATATATTTAATCCTTGTTTAGCAAAACTAAATTAAACTCCTTTAATTTATTTTAATAACTCCTTTATAATATAGTTATTTATCATACTTTATTTAATTAAGTTTTCATACTTAATTTAATTAATTCTAATAACAATTTATTGAATAAATCATTTAATCATTATAAACTCTCTAACTTAATTATTAAATTAAATTAGAATATTATCTCAAAATAATTAATTTTCCTTAATTATTTATTAAACAAATAATTAATTAAATCAAATCAAATCAAATTAAACAAATATTTATTCAATAACAAACAAATATTTATTCAACATTAAACACATCCATTAAATATTTATATAATTCAATAAATATTTATAATTATAATTAAAATTCTGGATTGTTACATTAATCACATCATAATAAGAATTTCAATTATTAAATTCTTATTTTAATAACTTATGAAAAATTTGGGTTGTCACATCATTCCCTCCTTATAAGGATTCTGTTTTCGGAATCAACGAAATCTCCCTTACTCGGTTTTCACCAAATCTCTTTTCCAAAAATTTATCGTTGAATATCTTCAATACATTACCTTAATATAGATTTTATATTCCCTACTACATTCATTACTTCAATGAATTCTAGGTTTTATTTCATAACTTTTATTTGAACTCAATTATATTTTGAGTATTATATACTCTTTAACCCATTCATATCCTTTGCTAAGGATCGTTATCATAAACACTCAAGATATTACATTCACCCATTCTTCTAAGAATTTCGTCCTCGAAATTTTATCTATTAATCTTTATTCATTCAATCTATCAAAATAGATTTTACGTTAATACTTTATTCATTCATTAGGTTCTACAACCAAATTCTTTCTCTAAAGATCTTTTTAAGATCATCATATTCCTCACCTCTTCCTCTTCTAAGAGTTTCACATTTCTCTTCTTTCTGGAGTTTCAATTATTTCTTGAAATTATTATGTTTTGCTTAATTTTCTCATCATTTCCACTTTCACCTTTAAGAATAATAAGAATCTTCCACAATTTCTCAATAATTGGGAAGCGATATGAATAACAGGAATTTCAAAGATTCCAAATCATGCTGAGGGGTCACAAGACCGTAAACTCTATTCTCGGTTTACTAGTGCTTCAACTCAATCCTTCACACTACAAACCAAAGTGTTTATCAATCACATAGACTGAAAACACCCTCCACACATACACTAGGTGGCCAGCCTATTGTACCACTACGTTGGGCCACAAAATAGTGTTTTGTAATGACTATATACGTTAAGCTCGGAACCATTGTCCCCGAAAACATGCCCCTTATAGGGTTGTTGTGACGCCCCCAAAATAGGTATATGTTGGGTCATAATATTTCACATATTGGGCCGAGGTGATTTGGGCCAAATTATTTGGTAAGTCCACTGAGTCATTATTATTGGGCCTTGTTATTAGACCAATTCATTGGATTATCTTGATTGGGTCTTACAAAGTCTTGGGCCGAATTATTAAACCGACCCATTAGATAATTTAAATATCTCCATCTTTGACTTGTAATGATGAAGAAAGATAACAGTTGACCGATATCTCTGCCATGCATTAATGTGGATGGGATTATAGTCGGCCGGTGGTAGAAACAGTGCAGAAAAAGGTGGCAATTTGCACGCAGTTGGCTGAGATCACTGAGGAGTGGGGAGCTATGTCTGACGATAGTGGGTGGCACGGTAAATCGGGTCTGAGAGTATATCATAGCAAGGAGGTCTTCCAAGTAAAGGTAACCGATAATTTTATCTCTCTCAATACACTAGATATTTTATCCTCCATTGTTAACCTTGTGATCGCTTTGACTTGACTCTCACGCTTTGAGCTATCCCCGACGGTCGGCCGTCTGCTTTTAGTGTTGATCATGTTTATTATGCGGGGATCGGGGCGTCTTTCGTGATTGGGACGTGGCAGAAGATCTTGGCATTAACATTGGCGCTAGAAGGAGGGGTGTGTTCTAGTGTCCTTGAGTTTTTAATCACAAACTTTTATTTGTTCTACATCGGACAGTATGGTGAGGAGTAGAACTGTTACACCAGAAGAACATTCGATGGCTGTGAGTTCGTCGTTACCATGTGTTTCTATCAGGGATCGTCTGGGTCCCTCAAAGAGTGCTCATGACAGCACGGCTTCCAAACATGATTCAAGGGGTTCTCGTTCGAGAGCCCATGGTGAAGCCTGAAGAAGATTGGTGTTTACTGCTGATAAAGGTCATGACCAGGACCGAAGGAGGGTAGAAGGGTCACCGCCTAGAACCCATCACCGAAGTGGTCGGGATGATAAGGCTGCCAAGTTGGCAAAGATGGCAGATGAGGTAGATAAAGCCTTGGAGGTTCTTCTGAAGCAAAGGGAGGATATAGCCGTGCAGATGCTTCGGATAGCTGATCTGAAGGACGAGGCATCCACTTATGTTCAGTCCGAGAGGCGTAGTAGGCCTAAGGATGTACAACAGCGAGAAGGGAAGGAACCGGAGCATTTTGGGCATGTATCTCGGGGTCGACCGCATGAGCGAAGGAGATCAAGAAGCAGAACTCCTGAGGTATCAAAGAAAGCACTTCTCGTTATCGGTTCTCAAGGTCGTGATGGTGGCAAACAAAGAAGCCGGTCTAGGGAGTATGCACTGGAGAGTAGAAGGAAGGAGCATCGTCATGAATATTCTCATCGTGATGACAGGGCCACACACCGAAGTAGATCAAGAAGTCCATTAAAGATAGTGGGTTTCGATAGAGGAGGTCGATCCACTCAGAAGAAGAAAGTATCTCCAGAGAAAGAAGTCTCCTCAAAACCGGAAGGTGTAGATTTCTTAGTGAAGGAGTTAAAAGAGCTTCAGAAGTAGTTGGCTGAGGTTCAACAGGTAAAGGATACTCCGGGAAAGAAGGCGTCTCCTTTTTCTTCGGATATTCTTAAGGAGAAGGCAGATACTACCAAGAAGTTGACTAGGGATCCGTATAACCATAACCAGACATTTGACAGGTTGATGGATTACTACGATTTCACCGATGCGGCTAAGTGTAACACATTTGTCACAACGTTCAAGAAAGATACAAGGCAGTGGATTGGGACTTTGCCTGCAGATTCAGTATGTTCATGGTCCGAGTTGTGTAATAAATTTCATGCTCATTTTGGGAGCAACCGAAGGAGGGGAAAGCCTACGGGTTCTTTGGCACAAGTCTGATAGTTTTCAAACGAATCCTTGGGCCTGTATGTGAAACGCTTCAGGGAGGCAGTTGGCCAGGTGGCGGACCTCAACGATCTTCAAGCTGTCGGGTTATTTCAAAATGGGTTAGATTTGGTGAAATCAGAGAAGTTAGTGAAGAAGCTGATGTTTCATCATCCGAAGAGTTTAGCCGAAGCTTTTGATAAAGCGGAATGCTATATTATGGTGGAGGAGGCTATGAATAGCCTGAAGCATCCTTCTTCGGACAGGATGAAGGAGACAGACACTTCTAAGGTTGAAGGCGATCAGAAGAAGGGGGGAGGGAATAATGATCGGCCAGAGGGCAGCTCAAAGAAGTACAACAACAACTGGCGACAAGGCAACAATCGCCCACCTGCTCCTACCCAGAAGGTGAGTAAGGTTTACACCACACTGAACACGGATATGTCGGTAATATTGGATCAGATCAGGAACCAACTGTTCTTTGAACCACCTCGTGATAATCTCAAGCTAGGACAGGGCAATGCTCGAAAGTTTTATGGATATCATCAGGTTGCAGGTCATGATACAAATGAATGTTGTAGCCTAAAGGACTTTGTAGAGAGGAAGGTTCAAAGCGGTATGTTAGTTCAGTATGTGGCCGGGAGGGACCATCAGCAGGAACAACAGAACAATGACCGTACTGTTCAAGTGGTTCAACCAGTTCCACCCGTGCAAACTGCTCCAAATCAACCACCAATGCACGTCGTTGATGTAATAACCGGTGGGATGACAGGAAAATTGGTAGGGAAGAAGAGGAGGGGATATATGGATTCAGTTATGTCCATGGCGGGTGTTCTCCCAAAGACCGATAAACCATTTCCAGGGATAGTTATATCCTTTACTGATGCAGATTATCATTCGAAGCCCATCGAACCTCATGAAGGAGCACTGGTGATCACAGCACAAGTGGGTTCGGTGGATATGAAGCGGATGATGATTTACAACGGGTCTTCTGTTGACATTTTGTACGCCCATACTTATCAGAGGATGCATCTTGATGGGCGAAAGATGGAGGTGGGGCATGAGGCTCCTTTATGTGGCTTCAACAATGATCCGTTCAAAGTAGCATGAACTATTGAGCTACCAGTCATCTTTGGTATTGCTCCACAACAGGTAGAAATAACGTGTAAATTCTATGTTGTGCATGTAGATTCGGCCTACAACGCCATATTGGGACGACCTACTTTGACAGCTCTGCAAGCTGTGACTTCCATTCCTCATTTCAAGATCAAGTTCCCAACGGCACATGGAGTCGGAGAGGTAGCAGGGGACTTAGATCTTGCCAGACGATGCTATCGGAATGCTGTGATAGCTTCAGAAGTATGGGTCAGCAAAAAGAAGCAGACCATGATGATAGAAATCGAGCCATTTACCAAAAGTAGTTTGGAGCCATTGGTTATGCCTGCAGGAGAGACGGAGGAGATCGAGCTGGTTCTTGGGAAGAAGGATAAAACAGTGAAGATAGGTTCGGGTCTACCGAAACCTCTCCGGACAAACCTTATGGAACTTCTTCGCTGTTATGCGGATATCTTTGCATGGGAGCCTCATGATATGCCTGGAGTCAACCGAAAGATTTTGAGCACCGGTTGGATGTGGATCCATCAAAGAAGCCAGTTCGGCAAAAGAGGCAGATCTTTCCAACAGAAAGACAACGGATCATTGATGAAGAGATCGCAAAGCTGATAGCTGCTGATTTCATCATTGAGATTGATTACCCGGAGTGGATGGCTAATGTGGTGCTGGTCCAGAAGCAGAACGGGAAATGGCGGGTGTGCATCGACTATACGGACCTGAACAAAGCTTGCCCGAAGGACTTCTATCCTCTACTCCACATTGATAAACTCATTGATGCGACTTCGGGGTATGCACTACTAAGCTTTATGGATGATTTTTCAGGTTATCATCAGATCTCTATGTGCAAAGAGGACATTCCGAAGACATCATTCATCACACACCGTTCGGTGTATGCTTACAAGAAGATGATATTTGATTTGATAAATGCTGCAACCACTTATTAGAGGATGATAAACTTCATCTTTCAGAAGCAGTTGGGGAGGAATATGGAGGTGTATGTGGATGACATGATCATGAAGAGCATGATCATTCAGAAGCACTTGGATGATCTAGAGGAATGCTTTCAGACGGTCCATCATCACAAATTAAGGCTTAATCCCACCAAATGCACCTTCGGGCTCAGTGCAGGGAAGTTCCTGGGTTATCTGGTCAGTCAGAGGGGCATTGAGGCCAATCCAGAGAAGATCCAGGCTATTCTAAACATGAAGACTCCTCAGTCATTCAATGATATTCAGCGTCTGACAAGGAGGTTTGCAGCTTTGAGGAGGTTCATGTCTAAGTCGACAGAAAGGTATTTGTCGTTCTTTGGCACGTTGAAGGGACCAAAGATTGCTAAGACGTTCCAGTGGACTTTGGAGTGTGAAGATGCCTTCCAGGGAATAAAGATGTATTTGTCTTCGGCTCCTTTATTGGTAAAGCCAGTTCCTGCTGAGCCACTTTATTTGTATCTGGCAGCTAGTTCGTTGGCAGTGGGAGCAGTGCTGGTTTGAGAAGTTGGGGGGAAGCAACATCCAGTCTACTTTGTCAGTCATGTTCTAAGGGATGCTAAAACCAGGTACCCGAATATTGAGAAATTTGCCTTTGCTTTGATAATAGCCAGTCGAAAGGTTAGGTAATATTTTCAAGGTCAGCTCCTGGTCGTTTACACGGATCAACCGCTGAAGAAGGTGATGAGCAAGCCAAAAGTTTTAGGGAGATTGGCTGTATAGACAATGGAGTTGTCCCAATTTTTCATTGAATTTCATCCCCGAACAGCTATAAAGGGGCAAGCCTTGGCTGATTTTATGGTGGAATGTTCGTTCACGAGTTCGATGCGAGTTGCCGTGAAGTTTCGACCAAAGCGATTGTAGCTCTTCAAAGACAAAAAGTTCATGGATCTTTGTATGAAGATGGGTCTTCTACTACAGACGTCAGTGGAGCAAGGATTATCTTGATAAGTCCGGAGGGATTCAAAGTGCAGCAGGCCATCAGATTTGGGTTCAGAGCGATGAACAACGAGGCAGAGTACGAAGCTGTATTGGTAGGAGTTCAACTGGCGAAGAGTCTCGAAGTTCAGAAGTTGATCATCTACAGTGACTCTCAGTTGGTCGTCAAACAGGTTTCAGGGGATTATGAAGCTTGAGGTTCAAGGATGATCAAGTATTTGGCAGAGTTAAAGGATCGGCTTCAGTATTTTCTCTCCTATGAGTTTCAGGGTGTAGAGCGCAATGACAATTCTATTGCCGATGCCTTATCAAAGCTGGCCACTACGAATGCTACCAACTTCGATGGTTCAGTTTATTTGGAGGTTTTGCAGCAGCCGAGTATCTAGCATGAAGCATTGATGTGCATTGAACATTCTAACTGTTGGATGACTCCATACATAGAGTATCTGGCAGATGGCGTCCTTCTTTCGGATCAGATGTTGGCCAAGAAAATCAAGTATAAGAGCGCCAATTTTATTCTCATTGATGGGGATCTTTATCGAAGGGCTTTTTCGTCACCATTGTTGAAGTGTTTGGTTCCATCTGAGGCCGAATATGCTCTTCGGGAGGTTCACGAGGGCATTTGTGGCGACCATATGGCTGCTAAGTCATTAGCCTACAAAGTACTTCGTAGGGTTTCTACTGGCCTACTATCTTCAAGGAAGCTACGGAGTACGTGAAGAAGTGCGAGAAGTGTCAGCTCAACAGTCCGATCCCACATCAGCCACCAGAAGAGCTATACTAGATCTTATCTCCTATACCCTTTGCTGTCTAGGGGGTCGATATACTAGGTCCATTGTCGAAAGCTAAAGGTCAGGTCAGTTTCGTTATATTCGCCATTGATTATATGACCAAATGGGTAGAAGCAAAGCCACTTCGGTTGATAATGGAACAAGAGTGCTTGAAGTTCATAAAGGAGTCAGTAGTGTTTCGTTTCGGAATTCCTAAGGTGGTGATATCGGACAACGGGCCGCCATTAAATGGGATCGAAGTTTGAAGGATTTCTGAAGGAGTTTGGGGTTCAGCACAAAAAGACTTCAGTAGCTCATCCACAATCGAATGGGCAGGTCGAGGTGACCAATGAACTGCTTCTTTGAATGGGATCAAGCGTGGATCGGATGAAGCTAAAGGAAGATGGCGGAGGAGAGTTTTCGATTGTATTATGGGCTTACCGGACTACACCGAGGACTACAACAGGGGATTTACCTTTCAGACTGGCCTATGGTACTGATGCCTTAGTCCCAGTTGAGATTGGATCTCCAAGTCTTTAGGTCAGTCAATTTAAGAAGATCTACAATGATGAAGGGCTAAAGATCAACGTGGATCTGCTGGAAGAAGTCAGAGAGACAACTTTGATCAGGTTGGCAGTCTATCAATGAAGAGTGGCTAAGCATTACAATAAGGGGGTAAAGCTTCGTAGATTTGAAGTGGGGGACTTTGTCCTCAGAGAAGTCAAAGCATTTACGCCTCAGAACTTGGGAAAGCTAATGCCGAACTGGGAAGGATCGTATGAAGTTGTTGAGGTACCAAAGCCAGGAACTTATCGATTGAGGGCATTGGATGGATTCGAGATTTAAGAATACTTGGCATGCTGGCAGGCTTCAGAAGTATTTTTAGTAAAGATCGAGTCAGTCTCCCGGAAGTCTGTAAATGTTTGGATCATCATCAATAAAAGATTCATTTTTCCTCAATTGATTCTCGTCATTTAGTCCAACAAATCACCGGAGTAAGGAGGTTCGGGTGGACTCGCTGACCATTCGATGGTAGCCTTTCAGCAGGTGGTCCTTATGAATTTGTCAGGCCCTTCGTGGTAGGCAAACTTCATCGGTGTAAGGAGGTTCGGTCAGACTCGTTGACCATTCGATGGTAGCTTTATTGGCAGGTGTGTCCTCATGGGTTTGTTATACCCTGCGTGGCAAACAAATTCCATAGTCCTTTTAATATTGTTTCACCCCGAGTGGTAAACAAATTCATGATGGTGTAAAGAGGTTCGGTCGAACTCGCTGACCATTTGATGGTAGCTTTATTGGTAGGTGTGTCCTTATGAATTTGTTCTACCTCATGTGATGAACAAATTCCATGGTCCTTATAAAATTGTTCTACCCCGAGTGGTGAACAAATGTCCTTATATACTTGTTCTACCCCATGTGGTAAACAAGATCCCGATAGTGCAAGGAGGATCGGCCGAATTCACCTGGTACATGATATGTTTCACACTTCGGTAACGATAAGTATGCATTACTTTATTTTGTTGAAGTGTTGAGTTCAGTTCATTGAATTCGGTTTATGTCATTTCTTAACTTAATTGTTATATGCCTTATCTGATTCACAATTTAAGTTAAGTTCAAAAGAATCTTATACAGTTTTCAAGTTGATTAATACTGAATTATTGACAAGAAACAAATTATACAGAAGTCGTGAGAAACGAAGCTGATATTTCATTAATATTCAAATATTTACATGAAAAGATAGAAAATTTTTACAAAAATCCTAATATTAGAAAGCGGCAAGATCCTATTCAAGCATCGCCTTCGCCTTTAGAAGAGTTTAGAAGGGTTGGGTCTAGTTGGGCTGCGGTCAACTTTTCCTTGCCTCGACCTCGACAGACTTCATAACCCTCAGAATACACACGATGAATTTCTGCGTTCAGCTCATCGGATGCCCGGTATTCAGTCTGTATCTGCTTATGCAGTTCTTCAGTCAAAGGAGGACCTAGCTCCTCCAAGGCCTTCAGCTTATTTTGGAGTTTTCGACGTCTAGCCAAGTGTCTTTCTTTATCTTCATGGGCCTTCACCTGAAGATCGTCCACTTGTATCACCAAGCTCTGATTAGATATAACAAGTTCTTCATTTCTAGCCCTTAGAACTTCATTCTTTTTAACAAGATCGACATTTATGTTAGTCAGATCTTGTTGACTGGACTTGGTCATCTTCAGTTCTTCCTTAGAGGTCTTTAATTCATCCTTGGTTTGAGCTAGATCCTCTCAAAGACGTTCATTATTGTAGAGAGAGATATCACAGTCATGCCTCACTTTTGCTAAGGCAGACTGCAATATCGTATTCTCTTTTTAGGCAGCCTCTTCTGCAGCTTCGGCTTCAAGGTATTTGGGACGTAAATGCCCAAAAGCAGCATTCGCCTGCATATGTTCAAAGTTGTTCAGTTAGTTTCAAATATCTAAACATAAGGATAGGCATAGAAGTTGGAAAAGTTCTTTACCTGCACTATATAGCTCATGCCTTCATCGAGTAGGTCCCCGATTGAGCTGTTGCCAAATCGGTGATCGTCGGTGTCTCGAACGAAGGAATTGGAGAGCTGGAAGGGGAAGTTGGCATTGAATTGGGGCCATAAAGTTGGTAATGCCATAGCTTCACTTTGGAATGCGTAAGACGAATGCCTTGGAGGAGAGGGCATGGGTTGATCGTGGGTTGGCGACGGATCCATATAGATATTTTCAGGTGATGGGGACCGAGGCGGAACGGTTTCACGTGGTGGTGATGGGGCAGAGGCTGAACTTGGCTGGCTACCAGATGGTCATTTTCTTTTTCGAGATAATGATGGAATGGGCTCAGCTAGTTCTTCTTCATCAGAGACTTGAATCTCAATGGGAATGGTTGGGGGAAGATCGATTAAAATAGGAGGCACTCGAAGCTCATCGGTTGTTAAAGGAGTGATCTTGGTTCTTAATTTCTTGACTCGAAGGAGTCATTTTCGATCGTCTACAGGTAGATCGAGTAAACTCCCTCAAGTAGGTGTCGGGTTAGTGATTGGTACAGGTTCTGGGATGGGTTCAGGATCTGGTGGTGGGGGAATGGATCTAGGTTTTCAGATAGCTCTTTTCTTTCGACAGGGTTGAAGGGATTCTTCTGCTGGAATGGGATCATCGTCTTCTAGTTCTTTGGTTTGGGGTTCAGCAGCGGGTGTTTCGGTAGTTGTATCAATTTTAGGAGGGGCCTCCAACTGGAGAGGTTCGGTAGTTGCTTCTTTTGATTTTCCAGACAGAAAATCTTTGAAGTCCTTTACATTTGAAGATGTTGGCTTAATCAAAGATACTACAAGAGACAGAAAATCACATATTAATATTTTATATTAGTAAAAATTTCAAATCATTATACAGTAGAATAGTTCAGGACTTACATTTGTGGTCATATAACTAGGCTTGCTTAGTGAGAAGTCCATAATCCCATTCCTTCGATGGGAAGTTCTCGAAGAGCTCAATCATTTCTCTTACTCGTTCTTCTGGAATATCTCCAAAATCTGCAGAAACTTATTCATCAGTGGCCCAGTTCGGCAGAGAGGCTATTTCTGGTCCTTTGATGAAGAACCATCCTTTGTGCCATCCTTTGTTGCTGGAGGGGGTGGAAACCAAAGAGCGTCTTTCAAAATTTTCACCTACCCTCGGTGACTGTTTACTCAGGGCCTTGAATCCCTTTTTTCTGGACTGTCTGATCTTGTAGATGGTGAAGAAAAAGTCCAGCGTGGGCTCAACACCTACTTCATGGCAGAAGGTGATGAAAGCAAGAATATGGATATAGGAGTTCGGTACCAATTGGGTGAACCCAACACCGATAAATTCTAAGAGGGTAATTAGGAAAATGTGAAGAGGGAATCAAACCCCCTTCTCGAGAATAGTCACTGGGACGGCCGTCCAACCTCCCGGCCGTTGGTACATTTTCTCATCAGACCTAGGGGCCCTAACCAGATGGGTGGCAAGGATCTGATAGCGAGTCCGAATCTTTCATAACTCAATCTCTGTAACGATGGA
This sequence comes from Panax ginseng, assembly GCA_020205605.1. Classification (NCBI taxonomy): domain Eukaryota; kingdom Viridiplantae; phylum Streptophyta; class Magnoliopsida; order Apiales; family Araliaceae; genus Panax; species Panax ginseng. Next base: position 88,017,362 of record CM035132.1, on the reverse strand, counting down.
GGGGGTGTTAGCGTGTGGGAATAATCCTTATTCTTGAAGAAATCAGAAGGTTTTAGCGAGGATTTCAGAGGCACAGATTTCTTATTGGTCGTGGTAGTTTTGGGATTAGAACTTGAAGCTTCTTTATTAGGGCTCGAATTCGGTGGAACAGTAGTGATTGGAGTAGCGGGGATGGGTGAACCATGGTCGGAATCTTGAGATGCAGTTGTAGCTAGATTGCAGAGAAGGAGAAAGCTCGAGAGAGAAAGAAAGGTTAGAAGGCGTCTGAAATTTTAATTGGCAGGTAAAACTGTCAATTTGGGGGAAAATTACCTTTTATACTAACGGTTACACGGTACTCGAGGGCGGCACATTAAATGTTGGTAATGATACGAATTTGAAAGGGCAGCGTCTGACTTAAGTCTCCGGTGTCTATCAATTTGGGCTTCTCAATTGGGCTTTCACTCTTATTCTATTCACTATGGAATATTTATCAGATATGTCCCAATTGGCTTTTGTTTTGGGCCTCTTTCAATTCTATTTAGTTCTTTATCTCATGGACTATTTGTAGTTTCTTATTAAACATCCTGTTTAATAAAAAACTAGGGGGCTATGTTGGGTCATAATATTTCACATATTGGGCCGAGGTGATTTGGGCCAGATTATTTGGTTAGTCACTGAGTCATTATTATTGGGCCTTGTTATTAGACCAATTCATTGGATTATCTTGATTGGGTCTTACAAAGTCTTGGGCTGAATTATTGAACCGGCCCATTAGATAATTTAAATATCTCCATCTTTGACTTGTAATGATAAAGAAAGATAACAGTTGACCGATATCTCTGCCATGTATTAATGTGGATGGGATTATAGTCGGCCGGCAGTAGAAATAGTGTAGAAAAAGGTGGCAGTCTACACGCAGTTGGTTGAGATCACTGAGGAGTGGGGAGCTGTGTTTGACGGTAGTGGGTGGCCCGGTAAATCGGGTCTGAGAGTATATCATAGCAAGGAGTTCTTCCAAGTAAAGGTAACCGATAATTTTATCTCTCTCAATACACTAGATATTTTATCCTCCATTGTTAACCTTGTGATTGCCTTTACCGACTCTCACGCCTGACCTATCCCCCGACGGTCGAAGCCGTCTAGCTTTTGGTGTTGATCGTGTTTATTATGCAGGATCAGGACGTCTTTCGTGATTGGGATGTGGCAGAAGATCTTAGCATTAATAATATACATCACCCATCTTAAGTCGCCAAATACATGGTACAGAATACAAATACGAACTTAATTATACAACCGTCATGTAATATACGACAAAACATAACTGAGAATTTAAACAGGAATGTTGCCCTCTAGACAATATCCACTCTCAAATAGAGTTCTCATTACATTTATTGTCACACTATTTAACAGAATAGTGAGGACTACTAATGTTATCTTCTAGACCGTCACTCCGTTCCCCGACTAGTCCCGACTACGTTCTCATTTCCTGAAGAGAACAATGAAAGAAAGGGTGAGCTAAACTAGCCCAGTAAGAAATATTATGATTAAGATAATGCAGAATAAATTATCATTAGTCCTCAACAATGTTAAACTGATAAAATACAATAGACATCAAGTTTAACTGCAGCGGAATAAGCAATCCATTAGAAGAGTCAAGTAGAGCATGATATCTACTATCTTCTATGATTTAAAATGTTTTCATCAATTTTTATCGCGAGACTCAACAATAAATAAACCACATCATTGAATCCTCCCCGCACTACGGGGCCAAGGATATTCATTAAATCATCAATGGTCATGACTATATACCGAATAATCCTCGGTCATAATCATACCAAAAAGCGTCCATCAATGCATTACAAAGCTCTTGAGGACTTTTACCACATCATTTATAACATTACAGTCATGATTATACCGAATAATCCCTGGTCATAATCATACCAAGTCCATCTATGCACGTAAGCCAAAGATGACTTTCATCACAATATAAGCATGAAGATGATGACAATGACATAATAATTCAATAAAACAAGTTCAAGAATAAATTTATAAGTTAATTTATCCTGAAATCAATAATGTCCAAATTGTCAACATGATACTGCTTTGTGGAGTAAAATTCAAGAATGCTCAGAAGAATATTTCAATGAAAAGATACCGGATGAAGCGCAAATATCCAGGATATTCTACTAATTTCATGGAGTATAGAAGCCAAAACTTTAACCAAATGAGTATTATAGAATATATGAAATTGCAAATGGATTTTCACCCACCATGCGGTAATCCACGTAGACAAATCATTTCCATAATTTAATAAGGAATGAATACGAAGGATCATTCACCATGCATGTGATAATCCACATAGACAGGTTATTCCAACAGAATAATAAAGAATGGAACCAGATCATGCATAATCCACACAAACAAGATATTCCAACAGAATAATAAAGAATGGAACCAGGTCTAGCGTAATCCGCATAGAAAGGATATTCCAACAGAATAATAAAGAATGGAATAACAAAGAATTCACCATGCATGCGATAGACCGCACGGACAGTTTATTCCAACAAAATAATAAAGAATGGAACCAGGTCTAGCGTAATTCGCACAAACAGGATATTCCAATAGAATAATAAAGAATGAACCAGGTCTAGCGTAATCCTCACAGAGAGGATATTCCAACAGAATAATAAAGAATGGAATAATAGAAGAATTTCACCATTGTTGATCGATTTCGCAATCAATGAATACGTGCAAGTATACACGGTCAACAAGTAATAAAGTGAAAGTAGAGTATCGTTCCCACGAGGAATTATTTAATAAAAATCATCAAGTACTAATTCTTAACCAAACTAATTTTATTTAAACAATCTCAAATCATTATTTTTCTAATTAAGAAAACTAAATTAAACAATTAAAAGAGATTAGTCTAAAAGAAAGCAAATAAACAAAACTAAGATTTGATTGAATTCAGGTAAATAAGGATTAAGACTCCAATATCCCCAATTATGAACTATAAATCAATTATCCAATTATCCCAATTATTATGTCTACTGAATTGTTAACAGGAACTCTCAAATGCCAAAAGCCCTTTTCCAAGTGATCAATTGCCTTCTATTTAATCCAGATTAATTTTGCTATATTCCTATGCAAAACAATTGAATTAAACTCATTACAATCCCAATTCCTTATGTGTTACATGCGGCGAAAAGATATTTCCATTCTATTCACAAACCTAATTATTCACTGTGCAAATAACTAAGTCACATGATATCATGCCCAGTTCTAACCCTAGAATTCCTCTTCCAATTCCTTCTAGAGTAACAAAGTAATTACTGATCAAATAATTAAGCAATAAGCACAAGACAAGATAAACAACTCACTTTAACATAAATAATTAGAATATAATGAATAACTAATTCATAGCCATAAAAAGTTCAATTGAAATCTTAATAAAAGAGTTAGTTCATAATTAATGAATTAAAACCAAGAATCCACAACTGAATAGACATCAAAAGATAAAAGTAAGATGAGAGAAGAGAATAGAATCTGTTGTCAGCAAATCTGTTGCTCCCCTCTTGCTCTTGCTCTTGATCTTCAATGGTCTCCAAGTTGCTTCAATCTCCAAAACTAATAAGAACTAGGGTTATTTTCTAATCTAAAGGAGTGTTTAATCTAGGCTAAGCTATGTAATCTCCTAGCTATGTATTCCCCCCCTTTATTTTATGCCTTACATCAAGTATTTATAGGTTACAAGTCCAATTTTTAGTTTAGGAACAAACCCAATCCTATTTGAGTCAAAAGGTGTCAAAATTACCCCAAAACGCGCGTCCGGGCCGCACTAAACCTTTCCCCAGCGCCCGGCGCTGGGCACGGCGCTGAGTTCGCCCCCTAAGCCCCGGCTGGAAAAGACTAGAAGTAGCGCCCTTGCTGGCGGCCCCAAATCCGACATTTTCTGCTCCGACATCCTTTGGGAAAATGGCCATAACGTCTTCGTCCGAACTCCGATTTCGATGATTCAAGATGTTCTGGAAAGAGGAGAAGTAGATCTACAACTTTCATTCTTTGAGTGTTTCGAAATAATGTCAGGAGCTATAGTCAAATTGGCTCTAAAGTGACTGCTGTGTAAATGGCAAGCCGAAAACGCGAATCTAGCCACCCCAAACATCGATCCATGTAACTTTTGTCCCAATTCCTATAAAATAACATAAAACATGCATGAATAGACACAAACACATAAAAACATCCTAAAAGACTTAAGAACAACAATAAATTAAGCCCGAATGTATCCAATTCATGGGTATAAAACTCACTCATCAAATACCCCCAAACTTAAATCTTTGCTTGTCCTCAAGCAAAAACACAAAAATGTTATGCAATGCAATGTAATGTAATGAAACTAATCTATATGCCTATGAATCCAACAGTAATGACAGAAACAAGTCTATTCAACCAGCCTTAGAGAAATCAAGTAAACATGATAATACATCATATTAAAACAAATCAGTAATTTCCCAATCAATCATCAAATCTTAGATATTATCAACGATATAGTGCGTGTGTGCTCCACAACAATGTTAAGCGATATAAAATCAAATTTAAGACATAATAGATATCTTTGAAGGCATCATCATACGGTGCAAATTCACAAAATTCACGAACAAGCTATATCCAACTAAAGTCAAACATCCACCAAGTTCAAGAGTCCAACTGGGGATACTTATGCTTTACTTTTTCATTACGGGGCTTTTTGCTCTTTTCCCGTTTTATTATTTTTTTTAACCATAAGCGTGCGATGTCTCATTCCATTAGGCTAACAGTGTCACCCTTAGCGAGCTTTAGACCAACGACTCCCGGACCATATAAGACCTTAGGGCGCTTAGGTTTTAAGATACCCCTTGGGCGTGCTTACTCAAGTAACAAAGGCCCCAAACAAAACTAGCCACTTTAATTTTTTTTTTTTTTTTTTTTTTTATAGATGGTTGGTGAGTCGTTTTTCGCTCCATCTCACGCTTGTGTTTATGGGGAGTGTTTCTCCTCAACCCACCACAAGACTCAACATGTTTTTTTTTTTTTAAAGCTTATATACCCCAAAATTTCCCCCCAAACTTAAGTTTTTATCAAAATTTAGCCATCTCACTTTATTCATGTCTTTCATTCCTTCAAACTAGTATTATCCTTAAAAATCCATTATGTATCAATTTAAACTTAATCGGTTAACATAGTTTTTATTAACGTCTTAACCTTGATTATACCCGATTTCAAACAGGAAAAGATTCAATTCATAACAAGAAATCACATCAAAGCTTTGAATATTCAATACTATACTTATCTACTTAACTCCGGTCTCATCATTGGCCAAAATAGACTTTTACTATCTAACAGTTGGAATCATGCAAATATAAACTAAGCGCAACAAACATAGTAAACTAACTACTATTTTTTTGCGATTTTTAAATTTTTTTTTTTAAAAAAAAAAAAAAAAAAGCGAATGCAACAACTAAATGTAAATAACCCGAAAACATAACGAACTACAATGTAAATAACTAACTATATGCAATACGACACTAAAATGCCCCCAAACTTAAACTAGACATTGTCCTCAATGGCTACAATAAAAAAAAATTAAAGCAGAGGACTTCCCTGAAAATATAGCAATCTTCCTCCTTGTCCGCTAAGTTTGGGGAATAGGCTAAGCACATGGAACAAATTGGGCACCACACTTGAATTTGACTTGAATAACTCAGAAAACCATGATAGAAGCAATTTTATTAAATCCTAAATAAATGCAAATTCCAAACTACTAATATAAAACTTAATAAAAATTAAAAATAAAAATTAAACTTGGGTTGCCTCCCAATAAAGCGCTTGTTTTATAGTCTCATTTGACTTCTTCAATTCTCTATCCAATTCCCCTACGAAAGTTGAGGAACCCTCCATCCATCGAAAAATAATATAGCTTTTGGTAGGTTCCCATTTGTAATAGCCATTGTATTAAAGTCACCTAGAATGCTTTCTTGAGATAATATCACATTCAAGAACGTCCAAAGATCTAGGTGGTTTCTCCATTAATGTCTGCGAATATATTCGCATAGAGGCTTGTCGACACACAACAATTTCTTCTTCTATCTTCTCCACTCATCGCACCATGGTTTCGAAGGTCTACTTGCTTTTACATCACAGAGAGTATTGCCGACGACATGACTACCAATCGGACAAGGTTTTGCAAATCTAACCGGACTCTTGAACTGTGGAGGAGAAGGCACTTGAGGCATAAATAACATTGGCTCATCATCATTGGTTCTCATAATTAGTTCTTCACCGACCTTGTTGTCATTATCCCTACTTGTCTCCTCTTTTTCATCTCATGGCTCATCCAGTTGTAGATTTGGCTCGGGCTCTCCATCAGTCTCGGAATCCATGTCATAGGTCCAGGTGTATTGAGGATTTCGCTGTTCAACGCATGTGCTATCTCTGTTCCACTTGATTTTCCAAATTCTTGATCAACGCCTTGGCTTTGCAAATTCAGCTCTACTTGATTCATTTTCTTGTCTTGTTCCTCATTCCTTTTTTCAGAAGCTTTAATAAATTTTTCCAAGGCTTCCTCCCAATTTGAATGTTCTTCCTGTTGTAGTGGAGGTGGACACAAGAAATCCATGTGGGTATGTTGGACTTGGAGCATAAAATTGATCTTGATTGTTACTCCATGAAAAATCCGGGTGATACCCCCAACTCGATGATAGTTGTTGGGATAGACATAATTATTGGGGTAATCACCACTATCTTATCTTATACTCGGCCGATGGCGCATTGATGACTTGTATGATTTCCAAGACAATAATCACAAGTAACCGCCATACATTGACGACATTGAGCTTCAAAAGCTTCAAACATCCTCGAAAGTGTCTCAATTTGTGCTGACAATGCAAAAAGTTTCTCGGGTCTGTCAATCTCCGCTCCCCTTGGTTGAGTCATGTTCGTGTATGGCCATTGATACACAAAGCCATCCATGGTACACAAAAGAGAAAATATAGAAAGAGAATTAAAATAAAAATAAAATGTTTAAGTTAAGACTAATTTGATTGAAATTAATATTGGAAACTAATTATTAAATTAATTCCCAAACAATTGCGCCAAAAAACTTGTTGATCGATTTACGTAATCAATGAATACGTGCAAGTATACACTATTGACAAGTAATAAAGTGAAAGTAGAGTATCATTCCCACGAGGAATTATTTAATAAAAATCACCAAGTACTAATTCTTAACCAAAACTAATTTTATTTAAACAATCTCAAATCATTATTTTTCTAATTAAGAAAACTAAATTAAACAATTAAAAGAGATTAGTCTAAAAGAAAGCAAATAAACAAAACTAAGATTTGATTGAATTCGGGTAAATAAGGATTAAGACTCCAATATCCCCAATTATGAACTATAAATCAATTATCCAATTATCCCAATTATTATGTCTCTTTGAATTGTTAAGGAAACTCTCAAATGCCAAAAGCCCTTTTCCAAGTGATCAATTGCCTTCTATTTAATCCAGATTAATTTTGCTATATTCCTATGCAAAACAATTGAATTAAACTCAATTACAATCCCAATTCCTTATGTGTTACATGCGGCGAAAAGATATTTCCATTCTATTCACAAACCTAATTATTCATTGTGCAAATAACTAAGTCACATGATATCATGCCCGATTCTAACCTAGAATTCCTCTTCCAATTCCTTCTAGAGTAACAAAGTAATTACTGATCAAATAATTAAGCAATAAGCACAAGACAAGATAAACAACTCACTTTAACATAAATAATTAGAATATAATGAATAACTAATTCATAGCCATAAAAAGTTCAATTGAAATCTTAATAAAAGAGTTAGTTCATAATTAATGAATTAAAACCAAGAATCCACAACTGAATAGACATCAAAAGATAAAAGTAAGATGAGAGAAGAGAATAGAATCTGTTGTCAGCAAATCTGTTGCTCCCCTCTTGCTCTTGCTCTTGATCTTCAATGGTCTCCAAGTTGCTTCAATCTCCAAAACTAATAAGAACTAGGGTTATTTTCTAATCTAAAGGAGTGTTTAATCTAGGCTAAGCTATGTAATCTCCTAGCTAAGCTATGTATTCCCCCTTTATTTTATGCCTTACATCAAGTATTTATAGGTTACAAGTCCAATTTTTAGTTTAGGAACAAACCCAATCCTATTTGGAGTCAAAAAGGTGTCAAAATTCGCCCAAAAGCGCAGCGTCCAGTAGCACTAAACCTTTCCCCAGTATTGTTTGTGGCTCGCAACACAATGAGTTCGCCCCTAAGCGCCCATTGACGCCCCCAAAATCCGACATTTTCTGCTCAGACATCCTTTGGGAAAATGGCCATAACTTCTTCGTCCAGAACTCCGATTTCGATGATTCAAGATGTTAGGAAAGAAAGTAGATCTACAACTTTCATTCTTTGAGTGTTTTCAAATAATGTCGGAGCTATAGTAAAATTGGCTCTGAAGTGATCATGTAAATGCAAGCGCGAAAACGCGAATCTAGCCACCCCAAACATCGATCCATGTAACTTTTGTCCCAATTCCTATAAAATAACATAAAACATGCATGAATAGACACAAACACATAAAAACATCCTAAAAGACTTAAGAACAACAATAAATTAAGCCCGAATGTATCCAATTCATGGGTATAAAACTCACTCATCAACCATGTATGCGGTACTTTACATAGACAGGTTATTCCAACATAATAATAAAGAATGAAATAACAGAAGCTCTCTTCATGAATACGAAAGAAATAATACCCCTTACCTTAGAAAGAAAGCCTGGATCTTTGGGCGGAGAAGTATGAGACTTCTCTTCTTCTTTCTCTCTATATTTTCTCTCTATAATAATTGCTCTGTAGCTTTATTGAATTGGTGAGAAATGAAGGAAGAATGAGCTTCTATTTATAGGAAAATATAGTTTCGATAATTGCACATTTTGGGACTCGAAATATTACAGTATAATACCTTCCTCTTTATCTTCATTTTTAATTTAGTCCTGCAAGTATTATCAAACTTGCACCACCTCCCCTAATAGTAAATAATGTGAATCAATAGTTCAATCATGTGAATCGATAGTTATAATCATGTGAAAATACGAATTACAGTATAGTACCTCCATCTATACCTCCATTTTTAACTTAGTCATGCAAGTATTATCAATCTTGCACCAACTCCCCTAATAGTACAAGGCGTGAATCAATAGGACACACATGTGAACAAATAGTTATAATCATGTGAATTAATAACCATTAATTACTCATTTATCCGATTAATTACCCGACTGGTCAGTATAACTTCCAAACATCAATTAATATCGAAATAAATGTCGATTTCCGCTAACACTAATAATTCCAACACAATGGAACTATCAATTTCATCTTTAATCAACACAAACTTATTCATCATTAATATTATAACTCACAATATTTAACAACCAGGTCGTTCCCAAGAAAGAGGGGGCTTTCCGATAAGGATTTCTCCTTATTGGCGCGCAATTAAATGACCAAACCTCTCCTTGACAAAACTTCTAGACATTGTAAATATTGCAATTTAATAATATGAATAACTTTGTCGTCTCAATTATTGATTTAATAATATATCATATAATGCAGATGATACTGTGACAATAATCGAATCAATAATATGAGAGATATGATGCAACAATTACTGTAGCAATAATTGAGTATAACTGAGTGACTTCTCACGTAAGCATCAATAATCAATATCGTGTGCTACTATGCAACCACACGTATTACTATACTTTTACTACCGGGAGGTTCAACAGTTTAACGGTAAAATTTTTGCCATTATTTTTATAAAAAAGATAATTATGTCATTTTCTAACTACGACAATACTTCCGTTGTGGGGTCCACCAATGATTGTCTTGTCGTCGAAATATTCCTGTTAAAATGAATATTCACGACCAATCGAATATTATAAAACCACTTGCTTACTTTGAAAAATTTGTAAATATTACCCCACAACTATAACATTATATCAAATCCACACCATAATATTCAAAAATATATTTCGAGAAAATTATTCTTTATTCATAAAAGTTGGGGTCTCACAGATTTGGTACATATGACTACAGAAAAGATTTAAATTTTTCGAAATATTTTTTTTAATATTATGGTGTGGATTTGATATAATGTTATAGTTGTGGGTAATATTTATAAATTTTGCAAAGTATGCAAGTTGTTGTATAATATTCGATTGGTCGAAATATTGTTTTTGTTTCAAGAGAATATCCGCATAACGGCACAATCATTGGTGAACCCATTAATGAAGTATTGTCGTAGTAATAAAACGACGAATTATTTTTATGAACATAACTAGTAGTGTTACCAATTAAAAGCGTTGAACTACTCGATAGTAAAAGTAAAAAGAATACGCTGGCGTGGTTGAGTAACAACACAAGATTGATTATTGATGCTTACGTGAGAAATCACTCGCTTATACTCAATTATTGCTTCAAGAATTGTCGATCGTATCTTATATTATTGATTCGATTATTATCACGATATCATCTCGCAATATGTTATATTATTAAATCAATAATTGAGATGACAAAGTTATTCATATTATTAAATTTCAATATTTACAATGTCCGTAAGTTCACAAAGGAGAGGTTTGGTCACCTAATTAAGGCGCCAATAGGAGAAATCCTTTATCTGAAAGCCCCTCTTTCCTAGGAACAACCTGGTTGTTAAATATTGTGAGTTATAATATTAATGATGAATAAGTTCGTGTTGATTAAAGATGAATTTGATAGTTCCATTATGTTGGGATTATTTGTGTTAGTAGAAATCGACATTTATTTCAATAATAATTGATGTCTGGAGATTATATTGTTCAATCGGGTATTCAGGGCACTTTTCGTGTTGGAGTACTATTCACGAGTTACTATTGATTCACATTCACTTACTATTAGGGGAGTTGGTGCAAGATTGGTGATACTTGCATGACTAAGTTAAAAATGGAGGTATAAATAGAGGTACTATACTGTAATTAATTTTTTTACATGTTTAGAACTATTGAGTCAAATGATTTACTATTGATTCACATGATTTACTGTTAGGGGAGGTGGTGCAAGTTTGATAATACTTGGATGACTAAAGTAAAAATAAAAGAAAAGTTGGAGGTATTGTACTGTAATATTTCGAGCGCCAAAACATGCAATTATCGAAACTATATTTTTCTATAAATAGAAGCTCATTCTTTCTTCATTTCTCACCAATTCACAAAAGCTTTAGAGCCATTATTATAGAGAGAAATTATAGAGAGAAAGAAGAAGAGAAGTCTGCTACCTCACTATTCCAATATCCGCCTTTCTTTTGAGGTAAGTGGTATTATTTCTTTAAGATTCATGAAGAGAGCTATTATTATTCCATTCCTTATATTACATTGGAATAATCTGTCTATGCAAAAATACCGCATACATGGTGAAATTCTTCATTATTTCCATTCTTTATTATTATGTTGGAATAACATGTATATGCAAAATCTTTCGCATACATGGTGAAATTCTTCTATTATTTTGTTCTTTATTATTACATTTGGAATATCCCATGCATGCGTTTTACGTCGGACTGGTTCATTTTTATTATTCTGAATTGGAATATTCTGTGCATGCGTTTTCTGTGGGACTGGTTCCGCCTTTATTATTACATTGGGAATAACCTATCTGTGCGGTCTCTATCGTATGCATGGTGAATCCTTCTGTTATTCCATTCTTTATTATTCTGTTGGAATAACTTGTCTATGTGGATTACCACATGTATGGTGAATGATCCTTCGTATTCATTCCTTATTAAATTGTGGAAATGATCTGTCTACGTAGATTACCGCATGGCGGGCAAAAATCCATTTCCAGTTTCATATATTCTCTTATACTCAGTTGGTTAAAGTTTTGGCTTCTATACTCCATGAAATTTGTAGAATATCCTTGATATTTGCGCTTCATCTAGTATCTTTTTATGGAAATATTCTTCTGAGCATTCTTAAATTTTACTCCACAAAGCAGTATCTTTTAAAATTTATTCTTGAACTTGTTTTATTGAATTATTATGTCATTGTCATGATGAGTTATGTTGGGTATTATGTGAAAACATGAAAGTTTCTTAGAAATCACAAAGGGTTGAAAATCAGATTTTGGTGAAAATGGAACATGAAATTGAACTGACCATATCTCCTATTATATTTTGAATTTTTGGGTGTGGTCAATTTCTAGAGTTAGATCTATGAGTTTCCTAACTTATCCAAGTGGAATCACTGGAAAAGGTGTTGTAGATTTTAAATGGAATTGATTTTAGCAAAGCACCTAAAAAAAAAGCTGGAAAATGGAAAATAGCTCTCGTCCAGATTTTTAAAAGGGCATTTTTGGCCACTTAATTTGTGAGAAAAATTCCGGCCATTTGGGACATGAAAGTATATGGTATAAAGAACCTCCTATCCAAAAATGAGCTCATTCCGACTTAAAATGAGCAAGTTATGACTATTTCAATATTTAGTTTTTTCCGACGAAAAATGCTATAACTGGAGTTCTATAACTCTGATGACCATGAAATTTAAACTGGAAGCTCACGTTAACATGTGTAAGATCCTTCCAAGATTTGGGAATTTTTGGAGTTAAACTTGAGGTAGCTAATTTCTTAAGGAATTAATTAGAAATTAATTTTGAAAAATAGTAAATGAATTTTAAAAATTCGAGAAAATATATGTTCATTATGGGACTATATTCTGCTAAATTCCAGAAAAGAAATATTTTTGGGACTGATTTGGTATTTTTCATGAAAATGGTTTAGTTATGAACGTATGAGTTAAATATGTTATGTGAAGTAACAAAGTTGAAAAATAGGATTTTATGGCCTGAAAATCCTATATAAGGTATATGCAGATTTTTTTTATAAGGGATTTGATCATTGGTAATGAAATCTTATGAGTATGACATTTTTGAATGATTAAATGCATTATTTGGTAAAGTGTAAACAATTGAAATAAATTATTTATAAGTTTAAGAAGTGATTAAAATATTGTTATGATATTAATAATATTAGATTATGAGTTTATTAAGTGATTGATAATATTTGGATAAATTTAAAGTCTTTAATATTTATCCTTGTTTTAGTTTGATTAATGCTTATATCATTGTCATCATCCTCATGCTTATATGGTGATGAAAGTATTTGGTTTACGTGAGAAGAGGGACTGTTGTTTATTAAATTATATATCTTTGGCTTACGTGCAAAGATGGATTGTTGATTATTGGTTTTATTGTTGTATATCTTTGGCTTACGTGCAGAGATGGACTTGGATTGATTATGACCAGAGATTATTCGGTATAGTCATGACCATTGATGATTTAAAGAATATCCTTGGCCTGTAGTGCAGGGATGATTTGAGGATGTGGATTATTTATTAAGCTGAGTCTTAGCGATAAAAGTGATGAAAAACTTTTAAAACATAGAAGATAGTAGATTTTATTCTCTACTTGACTCTTCTAATGGATTGCTTGTTCTGCTGCAGTTAAACTTGATGTCTATTATGTTTTATCAGTTTAACATTGTTAAAGACTAATGATAATTTATTCTGCATTATCATAGTCATAATATTTCTTCTTGGGCTAGTTGAGCTCACCCTTTTCTTTCACTTTGCTCTTTCGAGAAAATGAGAACGTGGCCAAGGGGACTAGTCGGGGAACGGGTGATGGTCCAAGATGGTGTATTAGTAGTCCTCACTATTACAGCAAAAATAGTGTGATAATAAATGTAATGAGGACTCTATTTGAGAGTGGATATTGTCTAGAAGGCAATATTCCTGTTTAAACTCTCAGTTATATTTTTTTCGTATTTTACACGACAGTTGTATAATTAAGTTTTTATTTGTATTTTGTACCATGTATTTGGTGACTCAAGATGGGTGATGTATACCTATTTTGGGGGCATCACAAAATCTGGTCTCAATAACATTGCTTCACCCACCTCATCCCAGCATACTGGAGAACGACACTTTCTTCCATACAACGCCTCAAATGGAGCCATGCCAATACTTGCTTGAAAACTATTGTTGTAGGAAAACTCCACAAATGGTAAGAACTTGTCCCAACATCCCTTGAAGTTAAGGACACAGAGTCTTAATAAATCTTCAAGAGTTTGAATAGTCCTTTCCGACTGCCCATCCGTTTGAGGATGATATGCCAAACTAAATCGTAAATCCGTGCCTATAGCTTTTTGCAAACTAACCCAAAATCTTAAAGTGAATCTTGGGTCTCGATCAGAAACTATGGATACTGGCATACCATGCAATCTTATAATCTCGTTTATATACATACTAGCAAGACATTCAAGTGTAAAAGTTTCTCGTATCGGTAAGAAATGAGCAGACTTGATCAATCTATCAACAATGACCCAAATCGCATCTATGCCTTGAGAAACCTTGGGAAGACCAGTAACGAAATCCATGGTAATGTGCTCCCACTTCCATTCTGGAATTTCAAGTGGTTGAAATGGACCATTTGGCACTTGATGCTCCACCTTGACTCGTTGACAAGTTAGACACCTTGAGATAAACCCCGCTATCTCTCTCTTCATATTGCTCCACCAAAATATATGTCGAAGATCACGATGCATTTTGGTACTCCCAGGATGGATTACAAATGGTGTGTTGTGCGCCTCCATCATGATTTTATACTTCAAGTCAAAGTCGTTAGGAACACAAAGTCTGGAGATGACTCGAAGTATTCCTTCTTCATCAATTCTTGCTTCCGGACTAGCACCTTCTTGCACTTTCTTCTTCATACGCATCAGCTCTAGGTCTGTAGTTTGAGCAGCTTTAACTTTATCGACTAAAGTCGGTTCTACTCGTATATTGGCCATCATCACATGGGTCCCTGGAGTCTTTAACTCTATCTCCATCCTTCGTAAATCATACAAAATGGGTCTTTGCATTGACAATATTGCACTCGTACCCGCATATGATCTTCTACTCAATGTGTCAGCTACTACGTTCGCTTTTCTAGGATGGTATTGGATGGTATGATCATAATCTTTCAACAACTCAAGCCATCGTCGTTGCCGCATGTTGAGTTCCTTTTGAGTGAAGAAATATTTGAGGCTTTTATGATCCGTATAAATCTCCACCTTCTCTCCATACAGGTAATGCCTCCAAATCTTAAGCGTAAAAACGACTGCTGCCAACTCTAGATCATGAGTAGGATAATTCCTCTCATATTCTTTGAGTTGTCAAGAGGCATAGGCTATGACTCCCATGTTGCACGAGAACACATCCTAAACCTTTTGCCTGAAGCATCACTGTAGATGACAAATCCCTCCGAGCCAGATGGTATTGTCAGAACAAGTGCTGAAATGAGTCTCCTCTTGAGTTCTTGAAAACTCTTTTCACATTCCTCACTCCAACTGAATTTTGTATCTTTTCGAGTCAGCTGAGTTAATGGAGTAGCGATTCAAGAAAATCCTTCCACGAATCTCCGATAATAACCAGCTAAGCCGAGAAAGCTACGTACTTTGGTCACTGACTTAGGTTGCTCCCAGCTTTGAATTGCTTCAATCTTTGTCGGGTCAACAGATATTCCATGATTTAATATCACTTGCCCAAGGAATGCAACTTCCTCAAGCCAGAATTCATATTTCTTTAACTTGGCATTAAGCTTGTTTTCACGAAGCTTTTGAAGTATCAGCCTCAAGTGTTGCTCATGGTCTTCACGGGTTTTGGAGTATATGAGGATGTCATCAATAAAGACGACCACAAAGTGATCCAAATATTCCTTGAATACTCGGTTCATCATGTCCATGAAGGCAGCAGGAGCACTAGTCAATCCAAAAGACATGACTAGGAATTCATAATGCCCGTACCGTGTTCTGAAAGCAGTCTTTGGAATGTCATCAGTTTTAATCTTTAACTGATGATATCCGAAACGAAGATCAATCTTTGAAAAGAATTTGGCTCCTTGCAACTGGTCACACAGGTCATCAAAGCGAGGCAACGGGTACCTATTTTTGATAGTGACATGATTCAACTCCCGATAATTAATACAAAGTCGCATACTTCCATCTTTCTTCTTTACGAATAGAACAAGAGCACCCCAAGGAGACGTACTAGGACAAATGAAACCGATGTCTAACAAATCATGTAGTTGGGTTTTTAACTCCTGAAGTTTAATAGGAGCCATTCGATATGGGGCTTTGGAAATGGATTTTGTATCGAATTTAAGGTCGATACAAAATTTAATTTCACGCTCTGGGGGTAGGCCAAGAATTTCTTCAGGGAATACGTCAGGAAATTTATTAACAATAGAAATATCATTCAAATCTGATGTATCTTTATTTAAATCCATGACATGGGCTAAGAAAGCTTGACATCTGCTTTTCAATAAACGAATAGCTTTATGACTTGATATGACAGTGATTGATTTTAGTGGTTTGGTTGCTTGAATTCGCATAATAGGTTGGTTAGGAATATGAAAGCTAACAACCTTACAAAAATAATTGATTTTAGCATGATGAGTAGTTAACCAATCAACCCCTAAAATCATATCAAATGCAAGTATTTTCAAAGAAATAAGATCGACAGGTAACGTGCGGTTACCGATTTGAATCAAACAAGACTTATAAACCATGGATGCAATGAATGTTTCTCCCAACGGAGTTTCAACAGATAAGTCAAAGTCTAATTTATCCGAAGTCAAATTTAAACATTGAGTGCAAGTAGGAGAAATAAAGGAATGGGTAGAACCAGTATCAAATAAAGTATAAATTTCGCTAGAGTTTATGATTAGCTTACCCGTGATAACCTTGTTTGGATTTCTCGCTTTTTGGGAGGTTATGACAAACGCTCTCCCTTGAACTACCAGTTTTGTCTTGTCTGGGACACCCTCTGATGCCTCCATCTCAACTGGACTTGACTTTGGTGCACGACAAAATCGGGCAAGGTGACCTTCTTTTTCACAATTATAACACGCTTTGGACTGCATCGTGCAGTTTGGACTTATGTGTCCTTCCCCTCCACATTTGTAGCATACGACCGGTGGTCATTCTCCTTCCTTAACAACGTGATCTTTGGTCTTGATGTCTTTCCATCCTTGTTGAATCTCCTCTTCTTGAAATGTCCACTCTTATTGTCATGGCCATGATTACCACCGAAGTGATTATCATTTCTGGCATGTTGATTCCCTCCACATTTGTTGTCACGTCTTCGATGACTGCTGCCACTGGTATTATCGACTTGTCGGTTGCTCTCTCTTGGTTGGGTTGACTCATTATCGCGCTCCAATAACTGAGCCCTATTTACAACATCTGAATACAAACACTGTTTGTGAGAAATTAGGTATTGACGTATCTCGGGTTTCAAACCTCTTAGAAACATCCGCGTCATTCTCTCCTCATTATCAACTAAGTGGGACGTAAACCGAGACAACTCGGCAAACTTAGCTTCGTACTGCGCCACGATCATATTATTTTGCTCAAGCTTGATGAACTCTACTTCCTTCATGTGACGAATACTTTCAGGAAAGTACTTGTCATTGAACAGCTCTTGGAACTTCTCCTAAGACATTTTGAGTGCGGCAGGTTGAGTACGCTTTTACAATTCCAACCAATGTCTGCCTTACGCTTTCATAACATGAAGGTGGCAAAGGGAACCTTTTGCTCCTCGGAACATCCCAAGATATCAAATATCTTGTTGATCTGCTTTATCCACTTCTCCGCCTTAAGTGGTTTTGGCTCTCCAAAAAACTCCGGTGGTCCAACTCCTTGAACTTCTTAGCGGTGACCGTCCAAGAGTTGTAAGTATTTCCACCTGCATTTTGGACAGGAGTCGCTTTCACCTGATGTTGCATGAATTGCATAAAGCCTCTGAACATCCCATCGGTCACCATTTCATCGGTGTTATTGTTTACATGAGGATTATTGTCTTCCTGTTGCACATTATCCTGGGCATTAATCTGTGGTGACTGGTCTCATGTGCTTCATTATTTATCTCAACATTTTCGGATGCCATTTTCAAATACTGCCACAAAACAAGGCTTAATTAACATATCACATATTATTCCTATACTCTGATCGACCAATTAAATACCAAATAAACTTAGGTAGGTCATATTAGCGAAGGAATTCACTGTCTCTCCCCTCCTAGTTTTTGTCTCACATCTCAGCCAGGGATCATATCCCTAAGCTTTGATACCAACTATGACACCCCCAAAATAGGTATACATAACTCATCTTGAGTCACCAAATACATGGTACATAATACAAATACAAACTTAATTATACAACCGTCGTGTAATATACGACAAAACATAACTGAGAGTTTAAATAGGAATGTTGCCCTCTAGACAATATCCACTCTCAAATAGAGTTCTCATTATATTTATTGTCACACTATTTAACAGAATAGGGAGGACTACTAATGCTATCTTCTGGACCATCACTCCGTTCCCCGACTAGTCCCGGCTACGTTCTCATTTCTTGAAGAGAATAGTGAAAGAAAGGGTGAGCTCAACTAGCCCAGTAAGAAATATCATGACTAAGATAATGCAGAATAAATTATCATTAGTCTTCAACAATGTTAAACTGATAAAATACAATAGACATTAAGTTTAACTGCAGCGGAATAAGCAATCCATTAGAAGAGTCAAGTAGAGCATGATATCTACTATCTTCTATGATTTAAAATGTTTTCATCAATTTTTATCGCTAAGACTCAACTTAATAAATAAACCACATCATCGAATCCTCTCTGCACTACGGGCCAAGGATATTCATTAAATCATCAATGGTCATGACTATACCGAATAATCCCTGGTCATAATCATACCAAAAACTGTCCATCAATGCATAACAGGCTACTGAGGACTTTTACTACATCGTTTATAACATTACAGGTCATGATTATACCGAATGATCCCTAGTCATAATTATACCAAGTCCATTTATGCACGTAAAGCCAAAGATGACTTTCATCACAATATAAGCATGAGGATGATGACAATGACATAATAATTCAATAAAACAAGTTCAAGAATAAATTTATAAGTTAATTTATCCTGAAATCAATAACGTCCAAATTGTCATCATGATACTGCTTTGTGGAGTAAAATTCAAGAATGCTCAGAAGAATATTTCCATGAAAAGATATCGGATGAAGCGCAAATATCCAGGATATTCTACTAATTTCGTGGAGTATAGAAGCCAAAACTTTAACCAAATGAGTATCATAGAATATATGAAACTGCAAATGGATTTTCACCCGCCATGCGGTAGTCCACGTAGACAGATTATTTCCATAATTTAATAAGGAATGAATACGAAGGATCATTCACCATGCATGTGATAATCCATATAGATAGGTTATTCCAACAGAATAATAAAGAATGGATCCAGGTCACGCGTAATCTGCACAGACAGGATATTCCAACAGAATAATAAAGAATGGAACCAGGTCTAGTGTAATCCGCACAGATAGGATATTCCAACAGAATAATAAAAATGGAATAACAAAGAATTCACCATGCATGCGATAAACCGCACAAACAGGTTATTCCAACATAATAATAAAGAATGGAACCAGGTCTAGAATAATCCACATACGCATGGATATTCCAATGTAATAATAAAAAATGGAACCCGGTCTAGCGTAATCCGCGATAGTATGTGATATTCCAACGAATAATAAAGAATGGAATAACGAAGAATTTTACCATGTATGCGATAGTTAGATAGACGGAGTTATTCAACATAATAATAAAGAATGGAATAAAAAAAGCTCTCTTCATGAATACTGAAAGAAATAATACCCTTACCTTAGAAAGAAACGGGATCTTTGGGCGGAGAGGTAATGAGACTTCTCTTCTTCTTTCTCTCTATATTTTCTCTCTATAATAATTGCTCTATAGCTTTATTGAATTGGTGAGAAATGAAGGAAGAATGAGCTTCTATTTATAGGAAAATATAGTTTCGATAATTGCACATTTTGGGACTCGAAATATTACAGTATAATACCTTCCTCTTTATCTTCATTTTTAATTTAGTCCTGCAAGTATTATCAAACTTGCACCACCTCCCCTAATAGTAAATAATGTGAATCAATAGTTCAATCATGTGAATCGATAGTTATAATCATGTGAAAATACGAATTACAGTATAGTACCTCCATCTATACCTCCATTTTTAACTTAGTCATGCAAGTATTATCAATCTTGCACCAACTCCCCTAATAGTACAAGACTGTGAATCAATAGGACACACATGTGAACAAATAGTTATAATCATGTGAATTAATAACCATTAATTGCTCATTTATCCGATTAATTACCCGACTGGTCAATATAACTTCCAAACATCAATTAATATCGAAATAAATGTCGATTTCCGCTAACACTAATAATTCCAACACAATGGAACTATCAATTTCATCTTTAATCAACACAAACTTATTCATCATTAATATTATAACTCACAATATTTAACAACCAGGTCGTTCCCAAGAAAGAGGGGGCTTTCCGATAAGGATTTCTCCTTATTGGCGCGCAATTAAATGACCAAACCTCTCCTTGACAAAACTTCTAGACATTGTAAATATTGCAATTTAATAATATGAATAACTTTGTCGTCTCAATTATTGATTTAATAATATATCATATAATGCAGATGATACTGTGACAATAATCGAATCAATAATATGAGAGATATGATGCAGTAATTACTGTAGCAATAATTGAGTATAATTGAGTGACTTTTCACGTAATCATCAATAATCAATATCGTGTGTTACTATGCAACCACACGTATTACTGTACTTTTACTACCTGGTAGTTCAACAGTTTAACGGTAAAATTTCTGTCATTATTTTTATAAAAAGATAATTATGTAGTTTTCTAACTACGACAATACTTCCGTTGTGGGGTCCACCAATGATTGTGCCGTCGTACGAATATTCCCTGTTAAAACGAATATTCCCTGACCAATCGAATATTATAAAACCACTTGCTTACTTTGAAAAATTGGTAAATATTACCCACAACTATAACATTATATCAAATACACACTATAATATTCAAAAATATATTTCGAGAAAATTATTCTTTATTCATAAAAGTTGGGGTCTTATAGTTGTTCACCTCAGCTTTTCAACATCTGAATCCACACCAAAACAATTTGATTTGGCATAGTTTGACAAAGAACGATTGAATTTCATGAACATCTTTCAATATTCGTCTAGCTGAATCAAATAGCATAGATTTCTACAACAATTCAGACATCAATCGAAATATACATATACATACACACACACACACACACACACACACACACATATATATATATATATATATATATATATATATATATATATATATATTCTCATATCTTAAAGAAATCTCACAATCTTTTTATGACGTCATGATACCACATTGTATTTACAGTCCGTTTGAGGATTCCGTCATTTGGTGATTTTATCATACTACATCATACCATAGTTGGCTAACGATCCATAGATCACATCCAGCACTAAGTAATACTTCATTGATGACTCCATCATTTTTGTCATCTCTGCACCAGGTTACATGATGCATTAATGATATAAAAAAAATATATTTTGATATACTTCAAATCATTTTTGTGTAGCTAAAACAATTAGCATAGACATACGAATAACGGTATTGTTTTTTTTTAAATGCATTGGTTTCATCATTTGATCCAATGTTTTTCAAGAAAAAAAAAGTGCAAACATCAGCACGAAGTCAATAAATTTTGAAAGTCTAGCATGGCTAGTAGATTTAGAATATATAGGTATCCATCAGCTTCAATCTTTACTTCATTACTTCATTACTTAACCATTCTATCAATATTCAACTTCATCAATGTTCTCTATACTATAACCGTTTTCTACCCAAAATAGTTCATCAAACTTACCGCACATTGGAAGTTCTGCAGAAATCCATTTGTTGCTCATTTTCTTGCTAAGTTCCACCACGAATCCACCTTTTAAGTCCAAATGCTATGCCACCACACCTAAACATGAAACAACAATAAATAAGTAAAACAAATCATAAAAATAAAGAATTAACACACTTTAAGCTTGAATTATAGGCCGATTCATAAGTATAAAACCCACTTATAAATATACGCAACGACTTTGTCATTTTGCATAAGCACACATACTAGTCCTTTATGTGATGCATCACTATACACCACAAAGTTTCCTGTATTATCCAATAATGACAAGACAAGTGCCATGCTAAGCTTCTTCTTCAAGTCCCGGAAACTCTCTTCACACTTTTCCGTCCAAACAAATTTTACAGATTTCCTTGTCAAATTTGTTAACGGAGTGGCTATCTTGGAAAAGTCTTGAATAAACCGTCTATAGTAACTTTCCAATCCCAAGAAACTTTTCACGTCTGATGGTGTCCTTGATTGTTCCCAATTTATTATAGATTTGACCTTTGATGGATCCATTAAAATCCCATCTTTGTCAATCACATGCACAATAAATTGTACACGTTCTAGCCAAAATTCACACTTAGAGAATTTTGTGTACAACTTTTCCTTTCTTAGCATCTCCAACGTCAAATGTAAATGTTCCACGTGTTCTTCTTGAGATTTTGAGTACACCAGAATATCATCAACGAATACCACTACATACTTATCTAAAAATGGTTTAAACACCCTGTTCATTAAATCCATGAATGCTGCAGGGGCATTGGTCAAACCAAAAGACATTACCAGAAACTCGTAATGTCCATACAGAGTTCTGAAAGATGTCTTAGGTACATCCTCCTTTCTTACCTTTAATTAGTGATACCCACTTCTCAAATATATCTTCGAGAAGTACTTGGCTCCTTTTAATTGATCAAACAAGTAATCTATTCTTGGTATCAGATATTTATTCTTAATAATGACTTTGTTTAATTTTCTATAATCAATGCAAAGACACATTAACCCATCCTTCTTCTTCACGAATAACACCGGCGCTCCCCATGGTGATACACTCGACTGAATGTATTTCTTATCTAACAGTTCTTGTAATTGTACCATCAGTTCCTTCATCTGTACCGCAACCATCTTGTATGGGGCCTTCGATATCAGAGCAGTTCCTGGTGCTAAATCGATAACGAACTCGATCTCTCTGTCAGGCGGAAGTCTTTGCAAATCTTCCAGAAATACGTCATAAAATCCCTAACCACTGGTATCTCCTCCAGTTTCACACCCTTTCTCTGAGTATCGACTATGTAGGCTAAGTACCCTATATAGCCTTGACTCAATAACTTCTTGGCCTGTGTAATCGTCTAAAATCTTGCTTGTCTAGGAAATTTGCTACCATAGAAAACTAAGCCTGACGGAGTCATAAGGTTTACACTTTTCTTTTGGCAATCAATTATCACTCCATAATTGAATAGCCAATCCATTCCCGATATAACATCAAACTCTCCAAGTTTTATCGGGATTAAATTTACTGTTATGACATTCCCCTTAATATTCATCCTACAATTCTTGTATACGAACATTACAGGAATCACCTCCCTATTCACAATTTCTATGTTTAAAGGGAAATTCAACTCTTCACTAGGAAATTCTAACCTCTTAGCAAAATCATCAGATATAAACGAGCAAGTAGCACCCAAATCAAATAATACATATGCATTTATATCATTTATCGGGATAATACTTGACACAATATCTTTTGATTGCACCGAATCCTGTACTATCATGTTGAAGGTTCTAGGTATGGGTCTGTTAGATGATGTTGGTCTAGCAATAGCCAATGTACCTCCACTGCTACCTCTGCACGCTGAGAATAATGACATAATAATTCAATAAAACAAGTTCAAGAATAAATTTTAAAGATTTATAAGTTAATTTATCTTGAAATTAATTACGTCCAAATTGTCAACATGATACTACTTTGTGGAGTAAAATTCAAGAATGCTCAGAAGAATATTTTTATGAAAAGATATCGGATAAAGGTCAAATATCCAGGATATTCTACTAATTTCATGGAGTATAGAAGCCAAAACTTTAACTAAATGAGTATCATAGAATATATGAAACTGCAAATAAATTTTCACTCGCCATGCGGTAATCCACGTAGACAGATCATTTCCACAATTTAATAAGTAATGAATACAAAGGATCATTCACCATGCATGTGATAATCCACATAGACAGGTTATTCCAACAGAATAATAAAGAATGGAACCAGGTCATGCGTAATTCGCACAGACAATATATTCCAACAAAATAATAAGGAATGGAATAACAGAAGAATTCACTATGCATGCGATAGACCTCACAGACAGGTTATTCCAACAGAATAATAAAGAATGGAACCAGGTCTAGCGTAATTCGCACAAACAGGATATTCCAACAGAATAATAAAGAATGGAATAACAGAAGAATTTCACCATGTATGCGATACTTCACATAGACAGGTTATTCCAACAGAATAATAAAGAATGGAACCAGGTCTAGCGTAATCCGCACAGACAGGATATTCCAACAGAATAATAAAGAATGGAATAACAGAAGAATTTTACCATGTATGCGGTACTTCGCATAGACAGGTTATTCTGACATAATAATAAAGAATGGAATAACAGAAGCTCTCTTCATGAATACGAAAGAAATAATATCCCTTACCTTAGAAACAAACTGAATACTGGAGTAGAGAGGTAGCAGACTTCTCTTCTTCTTTCTCTCTATAATTTCTCTCTATAATAATTGCTCTAAAGCTTTAGTGAATTGGTGAGAAATGATGGATGAATGAGCTTCTATTTATAGGAAAATATAGTTTCGAGAATTGCACGTTTTGGGGCTCAAAATATTACAGTACAATACCTTCAACTTTTCTTTCATTTTTAATTTAGTCCTGCAAGTATTATCAAACTTGCACCACCTCCCCTAATAGTACAAGAATGTGAATCAATAGTACACACATGTGAACAAATAGTTATAATCATGTGAATTAATAGCAATTAATTGCTCATTTATCCGATTAATTACCTGACTGGTCAGTAAAACTTCTAGACATCAATTAATATCGAAATAAATGTAGATTTCCACTAACACTAATAATTCCAACACAATGGAACTATCAATTTCATCTTTAATCAACACGAACTTATTCATCATTAATATTATAACTCACAATATTTAACCAGGTCGTTCCCAGGAAAGAGGGGGCTTTTTGATAAGGATTTCTCCTTATTGGCGCGTAATTAGATGACCAAACCTCTCCTTGACAGAACTTCTAGACATTGTAAATATTGCAATTTAATAATATGGATAATTTTGTCTTCTCAATTATTGATTTAATAATATATCATATTATGCAGATGATACTGTGACAATAATCGAATCAATAATATGAGAGATATGATGCAGCAATTACTGTAGCAATAATTGAGTATAACTGAGTGACTTCTCACGTAAGCATCAATAATCAATACTGTGTGCTACTATGCAACCACGCGTATTACTGTACTTTTACTAATGGGTAGTTCAACAGTTTAATGGTAAAACTTCCGTCGTTATTTTTAAAAAGATAATTATGTCATTTTCTAACTACGACAATACTTCCATTGTGGGGTCCACCAATGATTGTGCCATCGTACGAATATTCCCTGTTAAAATGAATATTCCCCGACCAATCGAATATTATATAACCACTTGCTTACTTTGCAAAATTTGTAAATATTACCCACAACTATAACATTATATCAAATCCACACCATAATATTCAAAAATATATTTCGAGAAAATTATTCTTTATTCATAAAAGTTGGGGTCTTACAATTATAACCAGGGATTATTCGGTATAATCATGACCATTGATGATTACATGAATATCCTTGGCCGTAGTGCAGAGATGATTCGATGATGTGGATTATTTATTAAAATTTGAGTCTCGAAAGATAAAATATTGATTATACACTTTTAATTCGTAAAAGATAGTAGATATCATGTTCTACTTGACTCTTCTAAAATAAAGTTGTATGTCTTTGGCCTGTAGTGCAAAGAATAAATTGTTAATGAATATCTTTGGCCTTAGTGCAAAGATGAATTTATTAGTATGATTATGAGCAGGAATTGTGATTTGGTATAACCATGATTTTTGATGTTTCGGTGAAGATAGGTGATGAAAATTATCTTAAATCCTAGAGTGCGAAGAGGAATTTAGAATCACAATTATGATTATAAGTTATTCATATTATTGTGGACATGAATTGTTGATTGATGTTACAGGGATAAAACATTATTGATGGACTTTTAACATGGAGAAGATAATAGACCTGATGGTCTATTTGACTCTTCTAATGGATTGCTCGTTCCGCTGCAACTATGGTTGAAAAGTTTTATCATCTACCATATGTTCTAAATCTCTAATTTATTATTGACGAAGGCTATTGATAATTTAATTATCTTTAGTCATGATATTCTTTACTAGGCTATTTGTGCTCACCCTTTGCTTCACAATTCCTTTCAGGTAATAAGAGTGTAGATGGGTCGAGCGAGGATAACAGGGGAATAATGTGATGGTCCGAGACTGCCGAAGTTTCTCAATACATTATAAAATGACATGACATGCAACAGATAATTGTATTGATGACCTAAGATGTGTGTGTCGTATTTTATACATCACTTAATAATTTATTTTGGCGAACAACAATAGGGTGATGAGAACCCAACTTTGAAAGTGTTAAAAGTGTACCTCATTAGAATGAATATGATAGTAATCTTCTCGTTCTTCTTTTGGGTCTTAAAATATTTGCTGCTGTATTTATATGGCATTGTAATAATTTGAGTTTGGATACTGTCTACGAGACAATATTGTATTAAAACTCATAGTTTATCTGTTGTCGTACTCTGCACGACAGTTCAACAGTTGTATAAATGAAGTTTGTTTTTGATTTTTATAGAGTGATATCTGGCGACTCAGAATGGGTCGTGTGGACCTATTTTGGGGGCGGCACACTATCAATCATATTGATATATTTAAATCTTTACAATTTAAATTAATTCCCTTTTAATTACGACCCTATAGGTTATTATTACGTTGGCAATAATTTTAAAATCATATTATAAAATTATAAACATTGAGCGGCATCTAGTAATGCATCACTTCTACCCAAGTAATAATAAGATCGATGATTCGATGCAACCTTTTCGTGATCAATATTTTAATGTAATTTAATCCTTTTAACCTTGACATCCTAGATTAAACTCGAGTCATGGAATGTGTCATACTCTTCATAATTTAATTAGTGTTTTCTTGATCAATGAGTAGACTATATGAAACAAATAACTATTTGAGCATGACCATGCATTTCATAGTCTTACTCAATCAAGAGGACTATGGATATCACCTCTAATATATAGGAGGGTTAAATTCCATCTAGATCACTCATATTCCTCACACGATTCATGATGTACCCAATAATCATCTTTATAGTCTACCATATTAAAGGTGACATTTGATGATATCAATGTACATAATTTCTCGTGTAGTAATATAGTGATTTCAGGTCAGAGGACTATTACATCATTGTCACTATGAGAATCGCTAATGACACTTTGCATACTGTTCCACGTAGAATTCTCATGGTGGGTCTGTCTAGTACATCGTTCTCTAACATGTACCAATGCATTGACTAAATATCTCATATATTTATGACCAATGAGAGTTAGTCATCAGTCAATCCACATACTAGTCTAAATGCATCATTGTTGTCCCATCAACAATGATACTCGACTAGGGACATTTAAGAGCAATGATACTAATTGTAATTATATAATCTCATGTTCAAGTCACATACTTGAAACTATATAATTTGTATCACTATTCTAAGGAATTTTATTATGTTAACATTTATATAACGCAGTAAATAAAACCATAATAAAATCATTCATTTATTCAATCAAATACAATATAAAAATGTTAAGCAATTATATCAAATAATTGGCCTCTAGGTCATAAACTCTAACTTAATTGGCTTTTGAAATTTTAACTAAAAAAATTATTTTGAAAATTTATTTTTAACTGATAACTTATGTTTAAGTTTTGTAACTAACAAAAATTGAATTGGGCGCATTATGTTTGTCAGTTTTTATTTTTCACGCATCATTTTTATTTGGCTTATACTTAGACTAAGAAGTAGAGAATACAAAAAAGAAGAGAGTTTGAGAGAAGAGAGAAATTTTGTGAATTAAGAAGTAGATAGGGGATTATCCAAGCACTTCTTTGTCATCTAACAAGGTTTAATCAAGCAATAATGAAGGTATAATTTTAATTTCCAAAAGTTTTAGTTCATGTAGACACTAAAAATTTTCTGTACACATGTTACTAACATTGCAGGGAGCAGATTCATCTTTCAGAGATAACCTTGGAAGACAGCTCACATCCATTCCAGATACCACCAAAAGTTCAGTCTCAACCCTGGAACACACACCGGGAGTATCAGTTCCAAGCTCGGAGATAACCCCGAGTTTCGTCCTTGGAGATAACCCCAAGGAATGTCGTTACAGTTCCGGCGATAACCCCGGAAATACTTGTTTCAAATGCATGCAATCAATTTCAACCTCGAAACTCTCGCCGAGGCACTCATTCAAAAGACCTGGAGATAACACCGGGAAGACAGGCACACTTAAATATGACCCCGAGGAGTTAAAACACTTGCAGTAGTCCAATCTCAGATATAACCTTGAGCAATGTCTGCTTTATCAGCCCAAACCGGAGATAACCCCGGTGAAGGGCAAAATTGTCATCTTGCCACCTCAAACCCACATCACGCCGTCTCAGCATTTCATACATACATATCTACATAGGAATGGCAATACACCGGATAGAATTTGAAGCTTGAAGACCATGGGCATGGTCCCCTCTTCCTGACTTCGTACAACCTCTAATCCTACGTCATTGTGTAGCTCTCGACAAAAGCGGTCTAGAGAAGGTCTTATACACCTCATTCGGATGCTCGAATTGAAGTTCTGTAAGTTCAAGCGGATATCACAGTGCACGAGTGCACGAACTTCGAGATAGCGGGACCCGTGGAGCCCGGGGCACCCTGGGCAGCCGTAGGTACACCTCCGGCCACCAGCCCTATAAATATAGAGCTTGGGGTGGCCATTTCCAAGAGAGAAAAAGGCGAGGAATCTTGTCAAATTTGCTTTTTACACACCCCATATTGAGTGCTTTCTCATTTTAAACACCTCTTAGCTCACATATAGCTATATTTTTACCGGTGAGAGCTGAGTGTTCATCCATTTATAGTCATAGAAGTCTACTTTGGCAGCCCACTGTAAGCCTTCTTACACTTTATAAAGCCTTTCTCTTCATCTTTGCACACACTATTCTTCACGTTGAGAGTCGTGTTGTGTGTGTATGGTCAAACTTCGGTCCGTGGTTTTCATTTACTTCAGTATATATATACTTGCATATATATATATATATATATATATATATATTTATATATATGGACTAACATTATCGAGTTATGCCTCGATTGAGCCTAGAACTTATGTGCAGGCGCGTTTACTTATTATATATATATATATATATATATATATATATATATTACATTGTCGGGGCCTAGAGTTTACTTATTGGCCTTTTCTTGCTTATTTACATTTCGTCCCTTTGGAGTTTACTTAGTGGCGGTTGATCGCCTCTTCTTGCTTTATTTAAATTTAGTCTACTTTGAGTTTACTTAAGTGGCGGTTGATCGCTTTATTTGTTTATTTACATTTCGATCCCCCATGGAGGAGCTTAAGTGGTGGTTGATCATGTCTATATATATATATATATATATATATATATATATATAAAAGCGGTAAATATATATATATATATATATATATATATATATATATATATATATATTTGACTTGTATATATATTGCTTACTGTTTTTCATATAAACTGCGGCATCATATGAGCCTAGGAATCATGTGATCACAGATTCAGTCCACTGAATCTAGATTTGGTTCCCGTAATGGACATCTTTAGTTGTAAGTAGCTTGTAAATTATTCATGGTGTTTGAATTTCCTTAGATGGTTGTCATTCCCATGACGAGTTCAGCACTGCTATATATTATTTTCCTGAAGATGCTTCGCATCTCGAAAATAAAAGAAAAAAAGTCGAACATTTAATAATAAAATGGAAGTATGAAAAGGTCTCCATTACTGTTGAGCACAGGGTTGAAAAACCTCTTTTACAAACTTCACTGCTATTTCATATTTAAAACTAAATTTTAATACAAATTCAAACCTTGTATATAGGTGCGAACGAGGCCTCACACTACTTCCAAATAAATTGCACATTGATCCACACACACACACACATTCATATAACAGTTTCTTGAAAAGTGGCGGTCACCGTGGTAACACGGATGTCGGGGGGTGCCTAACACCTTCCCTCTGCATAATCAAGCCCCCGAACCCAAATGAATCTCGATTTCATAGACCCGTTTAGCAGTGTCACATCACTGGGTCAATGTGCAAACCTTTTCTCGGTTGCATTGGTGCAACCAGTTAAAAACACCAACTGGCGACTCTTACAGTCAAATCGTTGAGATGATACATGTCAGACCTTTTTCACTTGTTTTTTCAAACAAATCTCACATAACATGAGAACACCCAAGAACAAAAATAGAAAAGGGACAAATAAAAATCCCGACTTCGATAGGTGGCGAATCTGTTGGGAACACCAGTAAGAGGGCTTAAGCCGCTACTACAAGATTTTCAAAACTGTTATATGCTTGTGTGTGAATGTTTCATTTACATTTATGATGAATGTGTACGAATGCATTTTACTTATTGCACTGCAATATATCTATATGTGATATTAGTGCTTCGCACATGTAATCATTTTCATAAACGGTGAGACACGTTGTATGTGAATTTATTTTGTGTGGTTCCTCCACCAGGAGGCTATCCTGTTTGTGTTTGATTACTGGACTCGTAGGAAGACTAATTCCAACAAGGCTCAGGAAAGGCACCACCTAGATTCGCTCCAGTTGAAAGACCGGATTAACTTCCCGTTAAGTAGATTGCGATGATCTGGGAACCTTCATGCCAAAAAGCCACGAGAGTAACCCTAAGATAGGTTAGCCTCTGATAAACTAAACGCGAAGGAAAGTCTCTTCATGCTTTCCATGTTCATCTTTATGTAATGGAAAATATGAAGAATGTTTGCACATACATGACATGCTATCAAATAACACCCGTTTTTCCATTATAATATTCCTAAAATGGACACATTATGATAACATATAAACATTTACATTATCCCTAAGACTAAACTACATAAGTTTTTGTAGGGAACAATTGGGCCCATTACTCGCTTAAAATCCAAAAAGGCCACGAGCCTACAGCCAACCATGTCTTTTTCTGACCAGTTTAATCCCGTTTCTCGAGAAGAATATGACGGATTAAGCAAACAAATTACAGATTTGGTTGTTCTACTAAAAAAATTACATCAGTCTACTCAGGGCTCAAAGATGCCTATACATACAATATCCTCTGCATAAGGAGGAGCACAAGGTTTGGATAAAACCAATCCAGAACCTCAGTTGGATACGACCAACAAAAACCTTGAAAACACCCATCTCAAAGGAGATCCAGACACCGGTGATATCAAGAAGAAGGTCCTTCAAATGGAAGAAACTATTTGTTCTCTCAAAGGGATTGGAACACACGGGAGTGTTTCATATGCTAACCTTTGCATATTCCCTGGTGTTCATTATCCATAAAAATTCAAAACCCCTAACTTTGAAAAGTATGATGGATTAGGGGATCCTTACACACATTTTAAGGTATTCATTGGAGAACTTAGATCTTATGTAGAAAACTAGAAGCTCAGAATGCAGTTGTTCCTAAAGAGTCTGTCTGGAGAAGCTCGATCGTGGTATAACAGATTAGATAACTCAAAGATCCATAGCTGGGAAGAACTAGCTCACGCCTTCCTTACTCAGTACAACTTTCAATCTCAAATGGCTCCTGACCGGTACCAGATTACCAAGGTCAAGAAACAGTCTCATGAGTTTTTCAGAGAGTACACTCAAAGGTGCGCCTTGCTGCTCAAGTTATTCCTTCCATAACGAAATCAGAAATGGTCATGACTTTCATAGACATACAAGAAGCTCCTTTCTATGAGAGTGTCTTAGCTGGTATTGGCAAACCATTTTCTGAAATGATCAAACACGGAGAGATGGCTAAGATGGGACTGAAGTCCAAAAAGATTCAAGACCTAGGAGCTCTTAAAGCAGTTGCTGAGCACATCCAGTCCGCATCTTATGGAAACAACCCCTGGAGGGTCCATAAAAAGAAAGAGGAGGATGTTTCCTAGATACTACAAGGTCAAAAAGGCAGTCAGAACATGCCTATAAAAAGGAGAAACTACTCCCCTTTCCAAGCACAGTCTTCAAAACCTCCATTACCTAAAGGTGGAGAAACAAAGCGCCCTCGAACGTTCACACCCTTAGGGGACTCGCTCGAGAATATTCTTGCTCTTCTGACTACTCAAAAGAAAATTACGCATCTTCTTCCAGCAGCCAACCCTAATGGAAGGGGTTTTAATGCTACTCGGAAGTGTGCTTATCATTCTGGGGCACCTGGACATGATACTCAAGATTGTTGGGCCTTGAAACATAAGATCCAAGATTTGATAGATAATGGTGAGATCGTGGTTACCAAACCAGATCAACCTCATGTGCAAGACAACCCTCTTCCTCAACATAAAGTAGAAGAGGTAAATATGATTAGTTGGAGCGGTGGACAGAGTTCCAATTTTAATGGTGAATCATCCCAGACCATCAAAGACGGTGTTGACATATGGGATTACGCAAAGTTTTAATTTGCTATGGTACGAAAGATGAAAGCTCTTTGTAAGGAAGTTGAACAATTGGCAGAACTGGTGATCCATCAGCATCAAGTCACAAGCCAGTTAGTCGGCCAGGAGCATGCCTATCTCCTTCCTTTTGTTATGAATGCTTCATCACCACCTTCAGAAAGTGAAGCACTGGAGGACAATGTTGCGAAGAGAGCAAGTGCTAAAGCCCGTCGGGATTTTGCCAATAGAAGGGAATTTACATACCTGGGCCAACCTATGGAGGAGATATTTTAGATGCTAAACAATGAAGGCAGAATCACCTCTCTTCTACCTTCAATTAATCCACGTTCAAGATAGTTCAACTCTGATGGAGTATGTCAATATCATTCACATTCTCGCGGTCACATCACAGAAGAATGCTAGGTACTCCGCCACCTTATTCAGAATTTAATTGACAGCGGTGTCCTGCAATTGGCAGACGATGACACTGAGCTACTTGAGAGTGGGAATACATGTCCTACCAAATGGAAGGGATTAGTAGCAGTTATATCCGCTGAGGCTAATGAGACTGTCAAACCATTT
Source organism: Panax ginseng (assembly GCA_020205605.1). NCBI lineage: Eukaryota > Viridiplantae > Streptophyta > Magnoliopsida > Apiales > Araliaceae > Panax > Panax ginseng. The sequence goes on along the minus strand of CM035132.1, from coordinate 87,983,906 downwards.
TCCATACAAGCAATTCAACTCAAAGGTGGCAATAATCCTTTAAAAGTGGCTGCACTAGAGCCAATTTCTTTACCCTTCAGACCACAGTATGAAGGATCCACGTCTCATACTACTGCTACAGTATTGAAGGAAAATCCACTGTATCTTCCTCAACGGGTAATGAAGCCTACCATAAAAGCAAAGGGGAAGATTCACATGGAGAAGATTGAGAAATTCCTCCACACTCTGGGCCATAATGAAGCCAAGGTGGTTTTAAGCTTAAAAGAAGCTCCACATCAAATCTCAATACTGGACTTAGTTTCTCTTCCGAGGATCACATGAAGATCTTACTGAAAGTTTTGGAAGAAGCCTACTTACCGAAATCAGTGGATGTGGAAAAATTTCAACATCTAGTTGATCACATTTTTAACAACAATATGATATCCTTTACTGATGATGACATACCGCCCAAAGGGACCGGTCATTGCAAGCCATTGCACATTACAGTTTTGTCCTCCGGGTATATGTTAGCTGGAGTTTTGATAAATGGAGGTTCATCTCTGAATATATGTCCTTATGCCACTTTGGTGAAGATGAATGTCAATCTCAAGCGGATCCGAAGTAGCCATACAGTTATCAAAGCTTTTGATGGGTCCCAACGAAACGCCGTTGGAGAACTTGAATTACCAGTGGAGATTGGTCCAAATACATTCAATGTATCCTTTCATGTCCTCAAGATAGATTCAGGATACAACCTGCTATTGGGGAGACCATGGATCCACATGGATGGAGCCGTTCCTTCTACACTTCATCAATAACTTAAATACATTGTCAACAATAGCCTAGTCACTGTCAACGCTTAGCCGGAATGTCCTGAACAAGGAAACCTACCACTCATCAGCTTCAATTCAGAAGTTGAGCCGACCAATTTTCATACTTTGGAAGTGAGCACCACACAATACCATCCTATTGGAGCGCCACTTCCTGTACCCAAGATTTCTACCGAAGTGATGGCAGCTACCCAAGAAATGATGTCATTGGGTCATCAGCCTAGACAAGGGCTAGGTAAAAATCAGCAGGGTATTAAGCACCTAATTCAAATGTCCAGTCAAACCGGGATAGCCAGATTAGGCTATTCTGCCAGTTCCAGTCATAGAAATCCTTATAAGCACAAACAGATTCCTTCAACTTCCGCCACACGGCGATTTTCTCCACCTACACCTCATGAGCTGATACAGTCTCTGGTAAAGGTGCCATCCCATGTTATGGCTATGTTGTTTCCCAAACCAGTACTATTTAAAGTAAAAAAGGTCCTGATTCCCGATCCCGAAGTGGAAGAAAGGGAACGGAAACGTAAACATGACATCGCCTTGATGATGTAAGGCATACGCATTATTGTCCATGATGAACATACAAATAGATACACCCCAAATGATGATTGCCCAGATGTTATGGTCATCATTTAGGAAAGGGAGGACGATGACAGCCCCTCCATCACTGCAGTCCATCAGGACTTTACCGTCGACAATTGGAGCAACACTCCATGCATTGGTCGACGAGAGGGCTAAACGCAAGCGAAAAATCCCTACGCCTGTAGATAACTTTAATTGCTTACTTTTACATGCAGTATTAGCAGTTATTTTATCTGTACATGCTAACACTTTTGTATGATTAAACAGTTTCATATATTAAGTGAAAGCTTATTTTGTTTTAGGACTCTGAATTTAGATGTGCCTGTACTTGCTGATGAGGTGCCTTTTCTCCACAAGGACTGTAACTTTGATGAAAAGTTGGACTCAGACTTGATGGAAATCCAAGAGGACATTGAGATACCTCAGGAGATTAAGGAATGGGTAAACCTAATCTTGATCAAACCACTTCTTTCAATCTCGGAACCTTAGAAAGCCCTAAGTTAATCCAGATTGGTTTAGACCTTACTCCAAACCAACGGAATGATATGGTTGCGCTACTAACCCAATTCCAGGATGTGTTTGCATGGTCTCATGAAGACATGGTTGGTTTGTCCACTGACATTGTCCTTCATTGCCTTCCCATTAAAGAAGGATTCAAGCCAGTCAGGCAGAAGCTCAGGCGATTGAAACCTGAGTGGAGTTTAAAAGTGAAAGAAGAAATTGTGAAACAATTTCAAGCTGGCATTATCATGGTGTCTACATATCTGGAATGGATATCCAACATAGTTCCCGTGCCTAAACCAGGAGGAAAGGTGCGAGTTTACGTGGATTACCGAGATCTGAACAAAGCTATCAACTTGCCTTAAAGATAGCTTTCTCGTGCCCTTTATCCACATTCTCATTGACAATACTGCTCAATACGACATGTACTCATTTACGGATTACTGCGTGGGGTATCATCAGATTATGGTCGTTGAGGAGGATCTTAAGAAAACTGCTTTCATCACACCTTGGGGAACATTCTGCAACAGATGGTTTTTATTTAGCCTCATCAATGTCGGGGCAACCTATTAGCAATCTATAATGGCTCTTTTCCATTACTTAATGCATAAAGAGATAGAGATCTACGTGGATGACATCATTGTCAAATCCCGAAGGCAGGAAGACCGGTTAGTCCATCTCAAAAAGCTATTCAACAGGTTGCGTAAGTACAACTTGAAGTTGAATCCAACCAAGTGCGCCTTTGGCGTTAAATCGGGCAAGTTACTAGGTTTCCTAGTTAGCCACAAAGTGATTGAGCTGGATCCCATAAAAATCCAGGCCATCAAGGAAATGCCCATTCCTCAGATAAAAAATGAAATACGGGGATTTTTGGGAAGAATCAACTTCATTAGTAGGTTTATCTCTCAACTCACAGCAACCTGTGAGCCCATCTTCAAATTGTTAAGGAAGAAATCCTTCATGAAATGGAATGACGAGTGTCAGAAAGCCTTCCTTGCAATCAAAGAGCAGCTAGTTAACGCTCCTATTTTGGTACCTCACAGGGATGATGTTCCCATATTTATGTACCTGTCCATTAATGATAATGCTATGGGCTGCATGCTGGGACAGAAAGACGATAGAGGCCAAGAGCGAGCTATCTATTACCTCAGCAAAAGATTCAACAGCAGTGAACACAACTACACTCTGATTGAGAAGACTTGTTGTGCTTTAGCATAGGCTTCCATGAGGTTAAAGCATTACCTCCATGGTCACACAACTCATCTCATATCCCGCGTGGATCCTCTCAAGTATGTGTTCAGTAAGCCCATACTAAATTGTCGGTTGTCCAGATGGCAGTTGATCCTACAACAATTTGACATCATCTACATGACACAAAAGTCTATCAAAGGTCAAGGAATTGCGGATCAACTGGCCGCCGCACCTGCAAGGGATTTCAAACCCTTGGAAACATATTTCCCCGATGAAGGGGTAATGGAAGTTCAACAACACCATCAGTACGATGTATGCCATACGTGGAAAATGTATTTTGATGGAACTATTAACATGGAAGGCTCTGGAGCTGGAGCAGTTCTAGTATCCGGTACGGGGGAGTAGTATCTTGTCGCTATCAAATTGTAGTTTGTTAGCACCAATAACAAAGCTGAGTATGCAGGTTGTATCATGGGGCTAAAACTTGCCCGTTCAATGAGCATCAGGCGGTTAACTGTCTTTGGGGATTCGGAGTTGGTAATCAAATAATCCACGGGAATCTATCAAACCAAGGAACTATATTTACTGCCTTACCATCGACAAGTTTTACAGATGGCTTTGGAGTTCAAAGAAATCTCTTTTTCACACATTCCTCGTAATAGGAATGATTTTGTAGATGCAGTAGAAACATTGGATTCCTTGATTCATATACCTGATAAGGAAAACATGTCAAGAATCACATTTGCCCTGTAAAAGGCCCCAGTCTATGGGAACTATGTTGGAGAAGTATCAGATGAGCTACCTCCCATCCACAACCCTTGGTATCAACATATCAAGGAGTATCTGGGAGATGGATCTACACCCGCTGAGGCAAGCCCAACTGAAAAGAGGCAGATTCATCGAATGGCTATGAGATTTTACCTGAGCGAAGATGCACTCTATAAAAGATATGCAGGATTAGGTCTCCTCAGATGTCTAGATAAAGACCAAGCTTAAAGGCTCATGGATGAGATCCATGGTGGATTATGTGGCCCACACATGAGCGGCCCCCTACTTGTTAAGAAAGTCATCAGAACATGGCATTATTGGTTTACGCTCAAAGCTGACTGTGATGATCACGTTAAGAGGTGCTATCAATGCCAAATTCATGGAAATGCTATCCACGCGCCTCTAAGGGAACTCCACAACATGAGTTTGCCATGGCCTTTCTCATTGTGGGGAATGGATGTGATCGGGCCCATCGAGCCCAAAGCCAATAATAGACATCGATTTTTCTTAACCATGATCGACTACTTCACCAAGTGGGTAGAAGCAACCTCCTTCCCTAGGGTTACCAAAGAAGTCATCATTGCTTTCATCAGAAACAATGTCATTTGTCGATATGGACAACCAGAGGTAATTGTGTCAGACAATGCTAAGAATTTCAACAACAAAATGATGGAGGAGTTATGCAGTAAATTCCACATCAAACACCTTAACTTCATCATCTACCATCCAAAGATGAATGGTGCTGTTGAAGCGGCTAATAAAAACATCAAGAAGATCATGAAAAAAATGTCTGCCAATCACAAAGGATGGCCTGACCTCTTGCCTCTAACATTATTAGCCTATAGAACTTCAATGCGTACTTCCACTGGGGCAACCCCCTGCTCATTAGCCTATGGGATGGAAGCAGTGCTCCCCATAAAGGTGGAAATGGAATCCCTCAGAGTATTGATGGACGCTCAGCTGGATGAGGACCAATGGGTACAATACATGTATCACCAATTGTCTCTAATAGACAAAAGGCGAACCGCGACTATCTTTCATAGTCAGTTATATCAGCAAAGGATCGCCAGATCCTACAACAGGAAGGTCCGGCTACGACAGTTCAACCAGTATGACTTGGTTTTGAAGAAGATCATTGACAACCAAGATCAATCTAAGGGAAAATTCACTCCTAACCGAGAAGGCTCATTTGTTTTCAAGGAAGTATTGACAGGAGGCGCTCTCAGACTACAGGAAATGGACGACGATGAATTTCCACAGCTTATTAACTCGGACACCGTGAAATGGTACTATGTCTGAGGTTACCATCAAGCAAACATTCTAGCTTTGGATCATCAAATCACTAGTCATTCCGGTTTTCTAACCCTCTTTACATACTCTTCTGCCCCTCAGGGAAACATACACTTCAAACCAGCAGCCTGGTTTCACCTTATTCCAAACCTTTCATAGAATTTCGGTTATCCCCCCCCCCCAGGGATTGAACCTTTCACACCTAAGGTTTATCCTGAAGACGGGATTAAACTTTTCTATGCTTACAGTTTTTCCTGAAGACGGGATCAAACTTTTTCACACCTGCAGTTTGTCCCAAGCATGGGATTAAACTTTTTTTCCCATGATATAGCTTTGCATATGGGATTGAGACTTCTCTTGGTACGCAAATCGTCTGAGGGGCAAACTACGTCGACCTGATCTCCCTGATACCTGGGAGAACGTAGGCAACCATATTCTATATGGCCCGGTCGTAATAAAAAAAACAACAAAAACATTTATGCCCTTTCTCTATAAAAACAAACAAAATCATTTCTGCCCTTTCTCTACATAAACAAAAACCACAAAAACACTTCTACATCCTTCTTCATCAATAAAGCTTCTACACCCATTTACACCTTTCACATTCAGCGTTGAACCTCTTACACCATGTTCGAACTACGCAGACCTGATCTCCTCTTCAATAGGAGTACGTAGGCAGCCATTTATGGTTTGGTCTAACCCCCTACCAGAACACAAATACTTGTCACATGGTACTGGGATCAAACTTCAATCCACCACATTTGATCGACTTCAGCCCAAAGGGATGGAACTACCAAACATCTCCACACAAATAGGAGATTCGACGACTATCTAAGCTGCGGTTGTACCTCAAAGAGCAACATCAATCTATAAGAGATGGAACTAACTGGGCTCCTCTTAAATAGGAGTACTGGCAACCATATGTGGTGCGGTCAATCTCAGAGAGGAAAAGCCACACTCCTCTCTACATCTACATACAGAAACCAGTCCCAAGACACCAACAATGGTAGGGATACACACAGATCAATGATCTGTCTTGAAAGATCGTGCGATGTCTCAATGTCCACACATCAAGGATAAGTTCAGAATGCATCAAGATCATAAGCCCTAAAGAAACAGGAAAATATCAAGCAAGTATCAAGGCATAACTGAAAGGGAACTGAATTAAAAAATATTTCCCTGCCATATATAATATTGTTTGATATATGCATATGTGTTATACATGACAAAATGGCTAAGCTAGTCTGTGTAGGAAAATACAAGTCTATCTACGGATCTGTGTGTATACGGACTATCAAATCTAACATAGCATCTCTCTCCGAAGAAGGAGGTAACGCTGCAAGCTCCCACCCAATGGTATTTACACGAGCTAGCAGATCCGAGGCTAACTACATGGTGGCATGATGCTCATCAATGTATGCACTCATATCGGCAAGGATGCCAATCATAAGGGATCTCACTGAAGTACTGTCAGTGACTGCTACATCCCGGGCAGATAGAGCAGCATCCCGCTCTATAATCAATTCATCTCTGTCTGATCTGGCCTCGTCTCTCTCTAATAGAGTTGTGTCTCTCCCATCAAGAGTTGTCAACATCAAGGCCCTAGCTTGATCTCTCTCAAAGGTCATCAGATGTAGACTCTGCTCCAGATACTGTGCTAAATGCTAAATAACAGTAGCACTCATAGTGGGAGAATCCATCACAAATGCTGGAAACCCAGTAGTCAAATCCCCATCGATGGGAGTCAGCCTCCTCCATAGGCTCCTCATCGTTGGAATCAGTCCCATGCACTATGGATACTACCGCAGCCGATGCAGTCTCTGTCTCCATCCATGCAGAATACTCTGCAGAACAATCCGGATGACTAACAGAAAACTCAACTAGCTCACACTGATCCCAACAGACATACAACCTGGATCTATCCTTTGCTGATAAGTGGCAAGAAGCGAAGCGCTGACTCAAAGTCCCCTCAAAAGGATGAAAATCCTTGAACTGGCCACACTGACACATCATGGCCAGTGGGTGGTAAGTAATCATACCTCTCAAACCAGCCAGAGGGAGATAATCCATGCCCGGAGCTTGAGTGATGAAGCTTCAGGGTGAGCAAAGCCCTGTACATGACAATATATCAAACGGATCTCCAATCCCTGCCAGGAAAGCTGACCAAGATGCAACATCTATACACTCCGTAGGCTAAAAGGAGTATGACATGGCTATATCGTGGGTGAAATAATACCCATGCCATCTAAAAGTGCTAATCGATTTCAAGTATGATATAAACCACACGTATAACATGACCGAGCTACCTTTAAACACTCCCGTCGGATAAGTGCAGCAGTATGTGGTCGACCTCAGAGTCTCTGCTATAATCATCGGTACGATGCTGTTATGATGACTCCTATGTCCAACTCATCCATGTACCGTGGCATGTAGACATACGACAGTACGCACAATAGTAGTACATCCACTATGGCCAAACGCCAATGATCCTCCAGTGTGGTGAAATCCCCAGAATGTCGTGTGTAACTATCCTCAGAGGCAAATTTGTCAAACAGAAAATGCTGGGATATAATGTGGCCAGATGTGAGCTCATCCTGCAACACCCTACGTCTCAATCCAGTGAGGGTCATGAACTGGCTACTTATGTCTCCAATCGCCATATGCATGCAAGGTCTGTCCATTGGCAGCATCGTGAAACGGGCATACTCCTCCAAAGTGGGAGTCAACTCTTGGGTCCCAAATCAGAAAACTTGCCTCTCCGATACCCAGTGCTCCAGCATGCCCTCTTTGAATCCTGCAGGAACCTGAAACATCAACAGGGTCATAGTATGCTGCAATAGCTGATCTACAGTCACCCTGTCTGATAGTGATATACTATCATACCACGATCGCATACCAGATGCGACTAATAATTGTGGGGTATGATCAATACGACTAACTGTCGAAGAAGACATCTTTACGGGTCGTGTCATAAGACCATCCAGGGGTCAATGCTGAATATCTCTAGACATACATACATATGCATAACATAATAACATGCATGATACAATAGATGGCAATATGATACAGGGAATGGAAAATTGTATATACATTCCTAAGTATATCATCATCTAATACATCTTTGTACAACTAAAATACATGAAAATAGGGCAAAACTGCCCTACAACTAACAGAGGCCTATTAAAAGATATAGCGAGAATGGGGTGAAGCTACCCAATGCCTAAAAGAGGCCTATCAAAAGATATAACAAGAATATACATCAGAAGAAGACAATGGTGTCAATGTCTACATCATCAATCCTGTCCACCTGATATAACTCCTCTTGAGTCACTGGATCTCTATCCATAGGGATGCCAGGCCTATATAATGGAGGATCTGTACCGGTAAAGCCATATGGGTCACCTGAGGGGCCAGCGCCAGAGCTAGAAGGATCAAAAGTATCTGCCTCTAAAGGATCTCTGCCCAAATGCCGGATAAAGAAATGTGCCTGGTCCAACTGTCGGGTCAAACTGTCAATCTGTGTCAAATTAGTCGGATATTGGACATAGGCTAGCCAATCCGTCATCATCACAGATCTTGGAACCATATCCCCCATGAACTGAGTGGTGCGGGTCTGGGCTCCAATGGTATAAGGGAACCACCAATGCTGGAACATCTCCTGAATGCAGGGACCTTCTGACAGTGCAAAACTGTTAACACCCAACAATGGGATATCAATGACGGGTGACTGGGAAATAGGCCATTAACGCCTGGCAGGAGGCAAGATCGGTATACGAATCTCTCTTGTGGTGCTCCTGATAGCACACTCTCCTAAGTAGAGCTCCATCCTCCATCTGTGAAGAGAGAAATCCTATGGGTGGAAATCACATGCTCAACTCCAGTCGGGTATCCATCCTCAAATCCAATGCTCAAGTGCTCCCCAGAGTAGGGAACCCACGTGATGACATCTGTTGTCAATAACTACAACTGTAGGCGACAATGAGTGAAACCCTCTGCAACAGGGACCTCCGCCAGTATGGAATGATGCCATCTTCATTCTCGTGGATAGGTATCTAAGCCTAACACACTCACAGGACGCAAACATGGGAGCCTCTCATAGGCCCAAAACTGCAAACACAAAGGCAAACATCTACTGTCAGTCAACGCTCTTAACTTGTACATGGGAAAAGACAAGAGAAATACTCACCAGCAGAAATGGGTAGAATCCTAGCCAAGCCTAGGTCATGTCCTGTGAGCGCATGCGCATTCCCCTGAGGAAGTAGGCAAAGGTGTAGGAACCCCAATCATAATCTCTAATACAGTCCACGTGTTGAGTGGCGCTGATCAAAGCGAAGGACACCGTAGAAGAGTTATCTGCTATAAAGCAGCCCCTAATGATCATCAGGAACAATCGTCGAAGAATGCGATCCCTGACTCTGACATCATCGGGTATGGGCTCACTCAACAGCCCGCTCATAGCATCTTTGCTCAAAGGACCTGCACGTACAGTCATGCCCTTGAGCGCCTCCGCCGAAACTCCTAACAAGGATCTGACTGCAGTCGGGGTAAAATTCGCCGTACAAGGCATTGGTGCCCCTCCAAACTCCATACCTATGATAAACTGCTAATCCATCAGCGTCATCATCACCTCACAATCCAGTAAATGGAGTGACTAAGTCTGGTGAAACCAGTGCTCAGTCAATGCCCTGAGGTAACCCCAGGGACAACGGTGGGGAAGAATGGAAAAGAAAGTCCCGAATCCCCAGCTATGTACAATCACTCTATAGTCATCATGCAGAGCCTGATACATAGAGTGGATGCTAAACTAGTTCCCTTGAGGCTGTATAAAGCTGGGAACCTACATCAAATGCAGATCAACATCAGAATCCTTTACTCCTCATCAATAGGAAAGAAGGAAGATTAAGATCTAACTTTACACCTCATTTGCGTACAGGTAAACTGAAGGGTGTCGACTCAAATCACCCAGGAGCTCTGGGTTCGCCAGTTGAATACCTGGAAAATTCCTACGGGGAATAGATGCAGTAGGAGTGGGAGCCTCAACCGGTACATCCTCCTCCTCGTCCTCGACGTCCATCACATCAACCTGGACAGGATGTATAATCGCCTCCACCAAACGATGAGGCTGTCTAACAGAACAGAGTCGAGGCACTTCAGAAGCCCTTCTCCTTACACCAAAAGTGGTCCTGCGGGAACTACTCGGCTATTCCGGATCCATATATCTGAACAACAAGTCTCCAAATCATCTCAGAAAGGGTGTGGTAAATTTTTATATGGAGCTTTTCAAAATTCATTTTTATGACTACATGCATGCATACATTATTTTAACATACATCTACAGTAGAGTTAAAAATGCATGACTACCCAATGCCTATATTTTGGAAAATTTTGTCGTAGTCCCCTTTGTAAATAGGACTATCCACATGCACATAGGCATGACTTGGTGGCCATTCAGTAGCACACCTACCCACATTCATATACATCCTACATGCATTAATACATCATAGTAAAAAATACATAAGTGTAGTCTAATTACCAGGATTATTTTGTTTTTCTACCTTTACTCATTTGTCCTCAAATAGGATAAGAAATGACAATAAAAGGTTCCAATTTGACTGTTTCAAAAGTCAATTTTTTTTCACATCCTTATGTTTAGCATGGTTTAATACTAACATTTACTATGTTGAATATTTTTTATAAAGTCATATTAGCATGCATATTCACTATTATTTGTCTGGATGCATTTCATGTGATAAGTCATTTTCCAACGAATAGAAACTCTAAAAGAATACATGCATACGTTACCACGACAGTGTAGAACACTTGTACGATAGCAGAATTTGCAAAAAATTTCCCGAACTTAGCAGATCTGAAGAAGAGCTCTTGGATTTCCTTTGCGGTGCAACTTGAAAGTGACTTATGAAAGCAACCCGCAGGCATTACATACCCATGGTTGGCTGCAGGTCCACTTATGGCTGCCATAAGTGGACATGTAGCACCCCTACATGGGTCCCACCCCTCCGGCTCCGTCCAGTTCGAGTTGTAAAAGGAGATTTCACAAGCTAAAAAGGCCAAATGAGGAATAAAAACGCTATGCGATTGAGCTGAATAGCTTAGAATCCTGGTTTTCATGGGTCAAACTCTGGCTTTACATGTCAGTCATTGGTATTTGCCTAAATATAAGGTACACTCTACCGATGATCTCAGTTTTTGCAAATCATACTCGGTAATGCCTCACACAGGTCAGATGCCGCCAAATACATGGTTGTAACCCTAAATAGTACACCCGACGGGGGTTACAACACAGATTTCATCCATCCATGTTCCCTGGCGGGGGTCACAACGCAATGCCACCATTGATATACGCGTCAATGAAGGTCAAGCAGCCTTGACATGTTCCCCGGCGGGGGTCCCAATGTAATGCCACCATTGATATACATGTCAATGAAGGTCAAGCAGCCTTGACATGTTCCCCGACAGGGGTCATAACACAATGCCACCATTGATATACACGTCAATAAAGGTCAAGAAGCCTTGACATGTTCCCTGGCGGGGGTCACAACGCAATGCCACCATTGATATACACGTGAATAAAGGTCAACCAGCCTTGACATGTTCCCTGGCGGGGGTTATAACGCAATGCCACCATTGATATACGTGTCAATAAAGGTCAAGCAGCCTTGACATGTTCCCCAACGGGGTCACAACGCAATGCCACCATTGATATACGCGTCAATGAAGGTCAAACAGCCTTGACATGTTCCCCGGCGGGGGTTACAACGTAATTCAACCATTGATACACACATCAATGAATGTCAAGCAACCTTGATAGTTTGCCCAATAGGGATCTATCCGGTGATACACACATCAGCGAAGGTTAGGCAGCCTTGACAATACATATTGTTGGCAGTAACTCCAACAGGACCATGGTATATGCTAGTGACACAAACCAGAGAAGTCCATCCTCATCGGAGAGGACTGATGATGGAATATGTTATACACATCTTCAAACAGATAAAGCTTTATCCCCACAGATCTTTTTCACACGAGAGGCACATCTTCAGAGTAAAGTTGGCATCAAGGATTCAAGACTTTGGTAATAACCCCAATGTCAACATCCTAGAAGACTTAGATCGCATGTCCAAGACATCACTGATTGTCATCCCCGGTAGGATAAATAGGGAACCGACAATCATCCCATCATCTTAGAAAACTATCCAACCAAACACATGCATCATGCATTTACATCATGTTGCTGCACATGTCATCATATTTATCTTGTTGTATTTCAAGTCTCTAGGATTCTTTATCCTATCCATGCCTTGCATTGCATGAATATGATAAAGAGGGGCATCTATAGACACTCAAAATTTTCTGCACACCAGTTACTAACATTGCAGGAAGGCAGATTCGTCTTTCAGAGATAACCCTGGAAGACAACTCACATCCATTCCGGATACCACCGAAAGTTCAGCCTCAACCCTGGAACACACACCGAGAGTATCAGTTCCAAGCTCGGAGATAACCCCGAGTTTCTTCCTTGGAGATAACCCCATGGAATGTCATTGCAGTTCCGGCGATAACCCCAGAAATGCTTGTTTCAAATGCATGCAATCAGTTTAAACCTCAGAACTCCCGCCGAGGCACTCATTCCAAAGACCCAGAGATAACACCGGGAAGACAGGCACACTTAAAGATGATCCTAAGGAATTCAAACACTTACAACAGTCCAACCTCAGAGAAAACCCTGAGTAACGTCTGATTTATCAGCCCAAACCAGAGATAACCCCTGTGAGGGGCAAAATTGTCATCTTGCCACCTCAACCCCACATCGCCCCGTCTCAGCATTTCATATATACATTTCTACACAGCAATGTCCAACAAGAGTCAAACATTTACAATCCTGAGTGACTATTACGTATGGCAGAACACCGAATAAAATTCGAAGCTTGAAGACTATGGGCATGGTCCCCTCTTCCTGACTTCGTACAACCTCTAATCCCATGTCATTGCGTAACTCTCGACAAAAGCGGTCCGGAGAAGGTCTTGTACACCTAATTCAGATGCTCGAATTAAATTTCTGCAAGTTCGAGCAGACATCGCAGTGTACGAGTGCATGTACTTTGAGACAGCGGGACCCGCGGAGCCCAGGGCACCCCGGGCAGCAGTAGGTGCATCTGCGGCTATCGCAGGTACACCTGCGTCCACCAGCTCTATTAATATAGAGCTTGGGGTGGCCATTTTCAAGAGAGAAAAAAATCAAGGAAGCTCTGTCAAATTTGCTCTGTACACACCTCATATTGAGTGCTTTCTCATTTTAAACACCTATTAGCTCACATATAGCTATATTTTTACTGGAGGGAGCTGAGTGTTCATCCATTTATAGTCATAGAAGTCTACTTTTGTAGCCCACTGTAAGCCTTCTTATACATTATAAAGCCTTTCTCTTCATCTTTGCACACACTATTCTTTACATTGAGAGTCGTGTTGTGTGTGTGTGCCCGAACTTTGGTCCGTGGTTTTCAATTCTGCCTGTATATATATATACTTACATATGTATATATTTATATATATGGACTAAGATTATCGAGTTATGCCTCGATTGAGCCTAGACTTATGTCTGGAGCGTTTACTTGTTTATATATATATATATATATATGAACTATTGTTGGATTAAATCCGATGAGCCTGGATTTTATATCTGGAGCGTTTACTGACTTATATATATATATATATATATATATATATATATATATATATATATATATATATATATATATATATATATATTTTACATTTATGTCAAGCACAGAGCTTACTTCATGGCCTTTTCTTTGCTTTATTTATATTTCATCCCTTTAGAGTTTACTTCATGGCGGTTGATCGTTTTTACTGCTTTATTTAAATTTAGTCCCGCCTGGAGTTTACTTCGTGACAGTTGATCGCATTTATTGATTTATTTACATTTTTGATCCCCCATGGAGGTGCTTCGTGGTGGTTGATCATGTCTCTCTATATATATATATATTTACATTTTCTAATCCCCCATGGAGGTGCTTCGTGGTGGTTGATCATGTCTGTATATATATATATATATATATATATATATATATATATATATATATAACTACTTACTTCTTTTCATATAAACTGCGGCATCATGTGAGCCTAGGAATCATGTGATCACATATTTAGTCCACTGAATCTATGTTCGATTCCCATGATGGACATTTTCAGCTATAAGCAGCTTGTAAATTATTCACGGTGTTTGAATTTCCTTAGATGGTTGTCATTCCCATGAGGAGTTCAGCACTGCTATATATTATTTTCCTGAAGATGCTTCACATCTCGAAAATAAAAGCAAAAAAGTCGAACATTTAATAATAAAATAGAAGTATGAAAAGGTCTCCATTACTGTTGAGCACAGGGTTGAAAAACCTCTTTTACAAACTTCATTGCTACATCATGTTTAAAACTGAATTTTTATACAAATTCAAACCCTTTGTATATAGGTGCGAACGAGGCGTCGCACTACTTCCAAATAAATTGCACATTGATCTACACACACACACATTCATATAACAGTTTCTTGAAAAATGGCGGTCAACGTGGTAACACGGATGTCGGGGGGTGCCTAACACCTTCCCTCTGCATAATCAAGCCCCCGAACCCAAATGAATCTCGGTTTCACAGACCCGTTTAGTAGTGTCATATCATTGGGTCAATGTGCAAACCTTTTTTTGGTTGTGTTGGTGCAACTAGTTAAAAACACCAACTGACGACTCTTATAGACAAATCGGCGACATGATACATGTCGGACCTTTTTCACTTATTTTTTCAAACAAATCTCACATAACACGAGAACACCAAAGAACAAGAACAGAAAAGGGACAAATAAAAATTCTGACGTCGACAGTTCATATATATGAAAAGTTTTCTGTGTTCTTGAGTTTCATAAAAATTCTTTGTAATTGAGTTTTAGTTGATGATTAGTGAGAATAGAAATTATTATTTAGATGATTATTGTTATATGTGGAATTAAATCAACAATATTGAATTTAATTGAAGGAACAGTGTTCTTGAGTTTCACCGTAAAATAAAATTTGTTTTCAAACTCTCTGTAATGCAACTGTTGATGAATTTTGGTGTATAAGGGATTAACTGTGTTTATATGGAATCGTAATGTTATAACCAACATCTAGAAAAGGATTTTGTTTAATAAATTAGGAAATCACGTTCAAAAAGAAAAGAAATCGATTATAGTGAGTGTATGTATGGATATGGCTTGTTGGAGTCCAAAATTGATAGTTGATTCGCGAATTAAATTGTAAAGTGATTCTTGAATGTGTTGATTCATTAAGAAATGAAAAGAATGCAGTTTAAATTAATTAATTTGGTGGAGAAATGAAGTCATAGTGATTGAATTCGTCAAACACATAAAAATTTGAGTTTTAGGTATGAACATAGTTTTAATTATGTTAGATTAATTGTTTTAGTTGTTTGGTTGTTCTAAATCAGTGTATATATGATGGGTAGTGTTTATATGAAGCCTATATTATATGGGTGTATATAATTTGCTGCTTAATTGGTGAAGTTCGTGAGTTTTGGGTATGAACAGAGCATGAAACCGTCTGCGTAGTTTCTCTCTGCGCACCAGCACAGCTGTTTTGGTGTCAAAGGCAGAAACAACGCAGCTGCGCTAGTTCTAGAGCTATAAACGGCGCAGCTGCGCCCTAGCCAGAACAATAGGGATGCCCTGTTAATGGTTTAGTCTGTAAAACTCATTATAACCTAGTCTAATGAAAATGTTAATGTGGTGAGCATGTAACAAAGATGCTATAACTGATTTGTAACATGTATGTGATAATTCCAAAGTTGAAAAATTAGTAAGTTGAGAAAAACTTTACGTTGTGATTTGTTAAAATCTAGAGATGGTGAATAATTGTTATAATGGTAAGACTCGTGATTTCAGAATTGTGTGTGGTGTTAGTGATTGGAACTTATACTAAAATAACAAATTCAACTAAATTAGGATTTAACTTGTAAGGTTAATGTTGGTATACCTAATATGTGACAAATGAGATTTTTGTAATTTAATTTTAATATTTATTAAATTAAATAAATATTTTCAATGATTTAATTATTGTGTTAAATAATTAATTGATGAGTTTGTGGTAGATTAATTTATTAGATGTGTTACATTGATTAAATTAATGTGGAGAATTTTATATTCAAATTATGTATTTAATTGAGCTTATTTGATTAAATGAATTAATTAATAAGCATAATGTTATTCTAATTAATTTAATAATTAATTAGAGATTCAATAATTGACATAATTAATAAATGAGAACTTAATTATGCGACTATGTGATTTTATGTGAAATTATTATATTTAATTGGATTAAATAAGATATTGATTAATTGTTTAAATAAGTGTGACATTATTAAACTATATAATAAATAAGTTAATTAAAATAAATGAAAATAAGCCTTTTAAAGGCTAGCCAAACGTGGATGTGACAACGCGAGAATTTGGATATTTATAAAATATTGAATTAAGGTTAAATAATAAACCTAAACAGAAAATAAGTGAATAGATTTTAGATTTTCGAGAAGGAATTTTGTGAATTTAAAATTTGTGTGGTAAATTATTCAGGATTGAGGGTATACGTGAATATGTTACGTGTATATATATTATATATGTATACGATGTGTGGTTAAGGGTCAAGGGTTGACCAGATAAGTTATATCAGTGGCAAACCCTAGTATTATATTTAGAACATCAACGTTCAGCTAGAAAACTCTTACGATTTATAAGAAATCCTAAAACCGGTTCTGGAAACCATAAATTCAGTTCCGGGAATCCGAAACCCTAATTCGAAATATGAAACCCTAATTTTAGAATTCAAAGGCTAAATTTAATGATTTAAGTATTTATGATTATAAATATAATTAGGGATACCCCTAATTGACTATTTAGAAAACCCTAATTCTTGGGTAATAGATCCTAATTCCCATTTTGGGAAAACCCTAATTATTATTAAAAAATTTAATTAGGAAATATAAATCCTAATTAGCAAGCTTGAATTATGATTAGGAAATTTTAATATAATTAGAGAATTCTAATTATAATTTAGAAATATAAATTTTCTATTTTGAAAATCAAAATTTTGAAATCTTAGAAATTTAATTTCAAAAATTTGAAGGGTTAAACCCTAAACCCTAAGGGTTAGGGCAAATGACATGTATGCCTTTAGAATTAAATACGAAATGACCCATTTACCCTTTTCTTACACATTAAGTAAAAGATTTGTGAAATCTTGTGAGTCATCACTCTATGTTTGTCCCATGTGTCTAAAATCTTCCCATATCAGATTTCCTTGCCACCTTGCATAGCTTGTATACATTGAATCTAAAATTAGAAGATTAAAAGTAAGTAAAAGCTTACTTTACTTTTCATTTGTTCCAAGTCCCTTCTTCCTCTTCAATTTCGGACCTTAGAGTGAGAAGGAGTGACAAACTAAGCCAAGATCATGTATTAGCAGGCCAAGATCAAGAATCAAAAGTCAGATTTTAAGATCAAAGCTTAGAAAAGGTATAAAAAAGCCCTAAACCTAGAAATCATATGATTTGATGTTAAATGTTGTTAATGATTTGTTAGATATGTGTTATAGGGTGTCTTTTAATGATTTGGGTTGTTGGATCATGGATCCATAACATCTAGATGCACGATTTTGAAGTTTTTAGAAATCTGGAAAATTGGAAAAATTGTGTCTGACATGTTAGGTCTCCTAGAGCTGTCACTGTTAATGTGTTTAGTGTTTTGAATGTTTGAACTTGTAGTATGTTATGTGGTCTTTGTTCTGTAGCTTGAATCAGGGTTGGATCGTGTCTAGATTTCAAGTTATAAGCAGTCAAACTGCGTTGACCGATCACGGAAACGGGTTTCTGGGCAACCTAGAAACCCAGCTCTTGACTGACGGCGTTTTGCAGGGCCTTGATCTTGCTTATGTTTATGTTTTAGACCATGTTGTTGTATTATATTCATAGATGGACATGAAGACTACACGTCCATGCTTTTATATTACTTAGATCATGACCAGAACGAAAATTAATATTGGTCAAACCGTGGTTGACCGTCTGTTTTGTTAAAATTCTGGAAAACCCAGAACCTTCAACAGCTGAACTTTCTGACAAGGGTTGACTAGCTTTTATCTGTCATAGGTGATATTGTTGTTATAATCTGATGATATGGAATTGTACCTTGACATCTCGACTACATATATGAACCATTAGATCACACCAACCGAGCCCAAAATGCTAAGATTCAAAGCTGCAATGTAAGTACCTTGGTTGTTCTTCATTTTCTGGGTAACCCAGAAAATGAAGAACATGTCTAACAAGGACTTTGATGGCCTATAATTTACTGTTAAGATGCAGGATGGCCATGAAAGTTGTTTGTAGTTGTAGTACTACATAAGTACTACAATCATAACACATTAAACTACCCAGAAACATGAAGATCAAAGATCTATGATTGGTCAAAGGTAGCAACCTGATAACTGACATGAACGCTCAAGAACAACTCAAGAACACCTATAGCGACAGTTTCGTCGCTATAGGGCCCTTTCGCGACAGTTATTTTCTAAAAATAATTATTTTATTTAATAAAGGAATAAAAGTGTTTTTTAATTATTAAAAATTCAAAATAAATTCCTAAAAATTATTTTAAAGCTTGAAAATTAGTTTTTAATTATTCTGAATATATTTCATAAATATTTAATATTTATGAAATAATAATGTTATTTAATTTATTTAATTATAATATTAAATAAATTATTTTAAAATGATTTTTATACATGAAAAATCATGAAAAATTATATTAAGGTATAAAAAAATATTCTAAGTTATTTTAGTGACTTTTAATATTTTGTGAGGAATTTCATTAATTAATTAATATTAATGATAATTAATTTATTTAATAACTATATTAAATAAATTGTGGAAAAATAGAATTAATGATTTAAAAATCATATAAAATTATTTATGTGTTATAAAATATTTTTAGTTATAAAATATAACTTTTGATATGTTTTCATGAAAACATTAATATTTATTATTAATGGCAATTATCGGATAATGAATTTAATTGTTTAAAAATCATATAAATGTGATTTTAAGGTATTAAAATACTTTAATATATTATAAATATATTGAAATATTATGACATGTATTTCATTAATATTTAGTATTAAATAAATATTAATGATAAAGGAATTATGTTGTATTTAATTCATATAAATACGTTATTAATGATTGAAAAATCTTTTTTTTAAATGATAATAATTATTTAAAAATTATTACGAGCTTATGAAAAATGTTTTGACTGATAATAAAATTATCTAAGATAATTGTGAAGTGTTAGACAAAGTTTAATTGAACTTAAACTCGATATTTTTTTGACTAAGCCGTCGGGATATCAGAATTGTGTCGAACTCGACTCAGACTATAAAAGTTTGACTTGAGGTTATGTTTTATGTGTTATAGACAGATAGGATTATGTGATAACGTGTTTAGGTTATTTTAAATATTATGATGATATTATTCTAACTTAGAAATAAATATTATTAATATTAGGTCTTCAGACAAAGCTTATTAAATTGCATAGCGGTAATCAATAGTACAGGCACGTTTTTCTTAACTTGACCTTGAGTTGTATTATTCAATTATACTTGTGGTTAATCATTTATGATTGCCATGTCTAAGAATTATTAAATTGCACACTGTGCATACTGCATGTACTCACCAGGTATGAAAGGCTGATCACCTTCATTACCATTCGGTCCAGATATATATATGTTCATGTTCAATGTTCGTTCAACTATGTAAAATTTGTTCATGTTAGTTCGCAATTAAATTATAGAACTGCAGCCAGCTTTTGTTCAATTCTTTCAATCATGATATATTCTTAAATTATTGAACTTAAAATTGCTAGGTAAACTTATTGTTCACCCTTGCTATATCATGATAAACATTGCAGATAAGGTGAATACTATTTGGATCTGAGAAAGGATAAATCCAAGTTCAAACTTGGGATTATATGTCTTGACTTATTTATAATGATTATGTATGATAATAATGTTATATGTTAGATAGTTTATGAATTTTGTATAAGTTAAGGTTACTCGAAATAGTGTTTAAAATTTATTGTATAAACAATTTATGTTTATATCTTCCGTAATAGTTGTAGAATGATTGTACTAAATCCGTGGTGATTTAGGACCCGAATTTGGGGCTCTCACAGTTGGTATCAAAGTCATGGGTTATGAACCTTAGGTAGAATACACGAGACTAATAACCGCAGATGATTAGGATAAGTACTAACTCAAATAGAGTTAGTCGATCACTTAAGAAGATTCAAAGATCGAATCTCGTGAAAGTTATAAGATACAAAGTTTCCTAACTCTGATAATAAAAGTGAACAGTAGTGATGAATAGATAGATTCTAAAAGACTAAAAGTACCGTGATAGGAGATCAAAAAGCAAAACGATCATAGTATAGAAATGAATCATAATATATATGATGAGATCACCCCGTGATCGGATAAGGTTATAGTATGGAGAAGGATCAAGTGAATGATTAAAAAGTTTACAGCAAGATTGCTAAGTGTCAGTTGTACTATGAATTGGTACAGATCCAGAAAAGGATTATAAATATGAGTTGAATGAAATTCGTATTGAGAAGGGAGTTAAGATTAGGATTGTGTCGCGCTATTTGATATATGTGTGTTGAGAAGGTGATTCTTTTCTCATGTGTATACCAGATAGATAGGTTACATGTAAGACCCCAACTTTTATGAATAAATATGAATTTTTCTATAAATATCATTTTTGAATATTATGGTGTTGATTTAATATAATGTTTTAGTTGTGGGTAATATTTATGAATTTTGCAAAGTAAGTAAGTTGTTATATAATATTCGATTGGTCGGGGAATATTCGTTTTAACTGGGAATATTCATATGACGACACAATCATTGGTGGACCCATAACGTAATTATTGTCAGATTGAAAAAATGATAAAAATATCTTTTTATGAAAATAATGGCGGAAGTTTTACTGTTAACTATTGGAATATCCGGTAGTAAAAGTACAATAATACGCGTGGTTGCATAGTAGCACACGATATTGATTATTGATGCTTACGTGAGAAGTCACTCAGTTATACTCAATTATTGTTACAGTAATTGTTGCATCATATCTCTCATATTATTGATTCAATTATTGTCACAGTATCATATGTATAATATTTTATATTATTAAATCAATAATTGAGACGATAAAGTTATTAATATTATTATTTGCAATATTGACGATGTTTAGAAGTTCTGTCAAGGAGAGGTTTGGTCACCTAATTGGGCGCCAATAAGGAGAAATCCTTATCGGAAAGCCCCCTCTTTCCTGGGAACGACCTGGTTGTTAAATATTGCGAATTATAATAATGATGATAAATGTTATTAAAACTATTGGGGTGATTTTTATGAAGTATTTGTTGTATTTATGAAACCACCCCCCCCCCCATTTATCCATTTTTTAAAATAATCGGTAGAAATTTGTTCTATATAATAAAAGTGGGGGCCACATGTGGGGTCCACGTGTGGAAAAATGAAAATTTGGGGGGGGAATCTAGAATGGTCACGGGAAGGAATATTGCAAGATGTGATATATATATATATATTGTGTATACATTTATGTAAAGTTGGCAGGGAAATGGGGGGGGGGGGGAAGAATTGGCGTGGGTGAGAGGTAATTGTTATTATTATTATTATTATTATTATTATTATTATTATTATTATTATTATTATTATTATTATTATTATTATTATTATTATTATTATTATTATATTATAATAAATTTTGTTTTTTTTGAAAAATAGAATATACTATATTATATATAAAGTTATTTGTTTTACTTGAATTTAATATTATTATTTTTAAAAAAATTAGGCGTTTGAGAATTCGTTGAAGACGTCCGTGATTTCTTTAAATAGTACCCCTTCCATTCTCCTATAAATAGGATGCTTAGTTTTGAAATTGAAAATCACACCAGAATCAAAGAATTCTTCTTCTATAATCTTGAGCGTATTTCTTTTGAGTTTTAGAAAGCTTTGAGCATAAAAAATAGTGAAAGTTTTCTTCAAGCATATCCCCGCTATACCAGTTGGAATACTCTTCTTTTTAAAGTAAGGGATATTATTTTTGTTCAATATTCGCTTGAAATAATATTTTCTTCCATACTCTATAGTATGTAAGTAATATTATTTCGTTTCAGATTTCAAATTCTATACTCATTTGGTTAATATTTTGGCTTCTATACTCCATGGAATTAGTAGAATATCCTTGATATTTGCGCTTCATCCAGCATCTTTTCATGAAAATATTATTCTGAGCAATCTTGATAAGTTTTAATTTTTTTATATCGGAGTACTATTCACGAGGTTACTATTCCTGAAGTACTATTCATGGGGTACTATTCACTCAGTTACTATTCACCCGGGGTACTATTCATGATAAAAATTGATTCGTTTTCGGTCCAAATCATTTTTGGTACAATATTATTCTTGAATTTTACTCCACAAAGCAGTATCATGTTGACAATTTGGACGTTATTGATTTCTGGATAAATTAAATTATAAATCTTTAAAAATATATCATTTGCTTTCATTTAATTGAATTCTTATATCATTGTCATCATCCTCATGTTTATATTATGATGAAAGTCATCTGTGGCCGTAGTGCATAGATGGACTTTTTATGAATATAACCAAGGATTATTCGGTATAATTATGACCGTAATGTTACAAATGATGTGGAAAAAGTCCTCATTGGTCCGTAGTGCATTGATGGACAGTTGTTGGCATGATCATGACCATCGGTGAAAACACGAATATCCTTGGCCCGTAGTGCATGGATAATTTGTGGTCGTGATACTAATGAATATCCTTAGCCATAGTGCAGGGGGATTCAATGATGTGGATTATTTATTAAGCTGAGTCTCGGTGATAAAAGTGATGAAAAACTTTTTAAATCATAGAAGATAGTAGATATCATGCTCTACTTGACTCTTCTAAGGATTGCTTATTCCGCTGCAATTAAACTTGATGTTTGTTATATTGTATTAGTTTAACACTGTTGAAGGCTAACGATAATTTATTCTGCATTATCTTAGTCATAATATTTCTTACTGGGCTAAGTGAGCTCACCCTTTTCTTTCATTGTTCTATTCAAGAAATGAGAATATAGCTGGGACTAGTCGGGGAACAGAGTGATGGTCCAGATGATAGAATTAGTAGTCCTCACTATTCTGTTAAATAGTGTGATAATAAATGTAATGAGGACTCCGTTGAGTATGGATATTGTCTAGATGACAATATTCATTTTAAAACTCTCAGATTATGTTTTGTCGTATTTTACACGACAGTTGTATAATTAAGTTGTATTTAATTTTGTACCATGTATTTGGCGACTCAAGATGGGTGATGTATACCTATTTTGGGGGCATCATAGTTGGTATCAAAGCTTTGGGATATGATCCCTGGCTGAGATGTGAGACTAGAACTAGGAGGGGAGAGTTGGGTAATTCCTTCGCTAGTATGACCTACCTAAGTTTAATTGGTATTTAATTGGTCGGTCAGAGTATAGGGATAATATGTGGTATGCCAATTAACCTTGATTTTGTGGCAGAATTTGAAAATGACATCCGAGAATATTGAGAATAGTAATGGAGAACATGAGACCGTTGAGTCACCACAAATCAATACCTATGATAATGTGCAACAGGAAGACAATAATCCTCACGTAAACAACAACACCGATCAAATAATGAACTACGAAATGATCAGAGGGTTTATGCAATTCATGCAACATCAGGCGAGAGCGGCTCCTATCCAAAATGCAGGTGGAAACACTGGTAACTCTCAGACGCTCACCGCTAAGAAGTTCAAGGAGCTGGGACCATCAGAGTTTATTGGAGAGCCAAAACCACTTAAGGCGGAGACGTGGATACAGCAGATCACCAAGATATTTAATGTCTTGGGATGCTTCGAGGAGCAAAAGGTTCCCTTTTCCACCTTCATGTTGCGAGGAGAGGCAAATTCGGTGGGAATCAGAAGCATACTCAACTGCCAGCCGAAGATGACTTGGGAGAAGTTCCAAGAACTGTTCAACGGCAAGTACTTTCCCGAAAGTATTCGTCACATGAAAGAGGTAGAGTTCATTAAACTGGAGCAAAACAACATGATCGTGTCGCAGTACGAAGCCAAGTTTGCCGAGTTATCCCGGTTTGCGTCCCACTTAGTTGATAATGAGGAGAGAATGACGCAGATGTTTCTAAGAGGTTTGAAACCCGAGATACGTCAATACCTTATCTCTCGCAAACTGTGTTTGAATTCAGATGTTGTAAATAGGGCTCAGTTATTGGAGCGCGATAATGAGTTTACCCAATCAAGAGAGAGCAGCCAACAAGTCAATAATACCAGTGGTAGCAGTCATCGAAGCGGTGATAATAAATATGGAGGGAATCAACATGCCAGAAATGATAACCACTTCGGTGGTAATCATGGCCAAGACAATAAAAGTGGACATTTCAAGAAAAGGAGATTCAACAATGATGGAAAGACGTCAGCACCAGCACCCGTTATTAAGGAAGGAGAACGACCACCTATCATATACTTCAAATGCGGAGGGGAGGGACATATCAGTCCAAACTGTGCGCAGCAGTCCAAAATGTGTTACAATTGTGGAAGAGAAGGTCACCTAGCTCGATTTTATCGTTCAGAGAAGCCAAGTCCAGCTGGGATGGAGGCACCAAAGGTCGTTCCAGAAAAGTCAAAACCAGTAGTTCAAGAGAGAGCGTTTGTCGTAACCTCCCAGAAAGCAAAAAACTCGAACGAGGTCATCACGGGTAAGCTTATCATAAACTCTAGCGAAGTATATACCTTATTTGATACCGGTTCTACCCATTCTTTTATTTCTCCTACTTGCGCTCAACGTTTAAATTTGACTCCGGAGAAATTAGACTTTGACTTATCTGTTGAAACTCCATTGGGAGAAACCTTCATTACATCCACTGTTTATAAGTCTTGTTTAGTTCAAATCGGTACTCTCACATTACCTATCGATCTTATTTCATTGAAAATACTTGCATTTGATGTAATTCTAGGGAATGATTGGTTAACTACTCATCATGCAAAAATTGATTATTTTCGTAAGGTTGTTAACTTTCATATTCCTAACCAACCTATTATGCGAATTCAAGCAACCAAACCATTATAATCAATCACTGTCATCTCAAGCCATAAAGCTATCCGTTTATTAAAAAACGAATGACATGTTTTCTTAGCTCATGTCACGGATTTAAACAAAAATACGTCAAATTTGAATGATATTTCAATTGTTAATAAATTTCCTTACGTATTCCCTGAAAAACTTCCTGGCCTACCCCCAGAGCATGAAATTGAATTTTGTATCGACCTTGAACCCGGTATAAAACCCATTTCCAAAGCCCCATATCGAATGGCTCCTGTTGAACTTCAGGAGTTAAAAGCCCAACTGCAAGAATTGTTAGACATCGGTTTCATTCGTCCTAGTATGTCTCCTTGGGGTGCTCCTGTTCTATTCGTAAAGAAGAAAGATGGGAGTATGCGACTTTGGATTGATTATTAGGAGTTGAACCATGTCACTGTCAAAAATAGATACTCGTTGACTCGCATTGATAACCTGTTTGACCAGTTGCAAGCGCCAAATTTTTTTCAAAGATCGATCTTCGTTCCGGATATCATCAGTTAAAGATTAAAACCGATGGCATTTCAAAGAGGACTTTTAGAACTCGGTACGGGCATTATGAATTCCTAGTCATGTCCTTTGGATTTACTAATGCTCTTGCTACCTTCATAGATATGATGAATCGAGTATTCAAGGAATATTTGGATCATTTTGTGGTTGTCTTTATTGATGAAATTCTCATATATTCCAAAAGCTGTGATGATCATGAGTAACACTTGAGGCTGATACTCCAAAAGCTTCGTGAAAACAAGCTTTATGCCAAGTTGAAGAAATATGAGTTCTGGCATGAGGAAGTAATATTCCTTGGGCACGTAGTATCAAGTCATGGAATATCTGTTGACCCAGCAAAGATTGAAGCAATTCAAAGTTGGGAGCAACCTAAATCAGTGACCGAAGTACGTAGCTTTATCGGCTTAGGTAATTATTATCAGAGATTCGTAGAAGGGTTTTCTCGAATCGCTACTCCATTAACTCAGTTGACTCGAAAAGATACAAAATTTGGTTAGAGCGAGGAATGTGAGAAGAGTTTTCAAGAACTCAAGAGGAGACTCATTTCAGCACCTATTCTGACAATACCATCTGGCTCGGAGGGATTTGTCATCTACAGTGATGCTTCGGGCAAAGGGATAGGATGTGTTCTCATGCAACATGGGAAAGTCATAGCCTATGCCTCTCGACAACTCAAAGAATATGAAAGGAATTATCCTACTCATGATCTAGAGTTGGCAGCAGTTGTCTTCGCACTTAAAATTTGGAGGCATCACTAGTATGGGGAAAAAGTGGAGATCTATACGGATCATAGAAGCCTCAAATATTTCTTCACCCAAAAGGACCTCAACATGCGGCAACGACATTGGCTTGAACTGTTGAAAGATTATAATCATACAATTCAACACCACCCTGGAAAGCAAACGTGGTAGCTAACGCATTGAGTAGAAGATCATATGCAGGTACGAGTGCGATATTGTCAATGCAAAGGCCCATTTTGTATGACTTGCAAATGATGGAGATAGAGTAAAAGACTCCAGGGACCCACGTGATGATGGCAAACATACGAGTAGAACCGACTTTAATCAATAAAGTTAAAGCTGCTCAAGCTACAGACCTGGAGCTGATGCGTATGAGGAAGAAAGTGAAAGAAGGTGCTATGCTGGAAGCAAGAATCGATGAAGAAGGAATACTTCGAGTTAACTCCAGACTTTGTGTTCCTAACGATTCTGAATTAAAGTATAAAATCATGATGGAGGCGCACAACACACCGTTTACAATCCATCTAGGGAGTACCAAAATGTATCATGATCTTCAATGTGACGCCCCCAAAATAGGTATACATCACCTATTCTGAGTCGCCAGATACATGGTACAGAATACAAATAAAATCTTAAATGTACAACATGAGCTGTGAGTTTTAATAGAAATATTGTCTTCTAGACAGTATTCGAACTCAAAATAAGTCCTCGATACATTTATTATCACACTATTTCATAGAATAGTGAGGACTACTAATGTTATCATCTAGACCGTCACTCCATTCCCTGACTAGTCCCTGCTACGTTCTCATTTCCTGAAGAGAACAACGAAAGCAAAAGGGTGAGCTCAACTAGCCCAGTAAGAAATATTATGGCTAAGATAATGCAGAATAAATTATCATTAGTCTTCAACAATGTTAAACTGATAAAATACAATATACATCAAGTTTAACTGCAGCGGAATAAGCAATCCATTAGAAGAGTCAAGTAGAGAATAAAATCTACTATCTTCTATGATTTAAAAGGTTTTTCATCACTTTTATCGCTGAGACTCAGCTTATTAAATAAACCACGTCATCCCTGCACTACGGCCAATGATATTCATTAGTATCACGACCATAAATTATCCATGCACTACGGGCCAAGGATACTCGTGTTTTCATCAATGGTCATGATCATGCCAACAACTGTCCATCAATGCACTACGGGCCAATGAGGACTTTTACCACATCGTTTGTAACATTACGGTCATGACTATACCGAATAATCCCTGGTCATAATCATACCAAGTTTATTTATGCACTATAGGCCACAGATGACTTTCAATATAATATAAACATGAGGATGATGACAATTACATAATAATTCAATAAAACAAGTTCAAGAATAAATTTTAAAGATTTATAAGTTAATTTTTCTTGAACTCAAAAATGTCCAAATTATCAACATGATACTGCTTTGTGGAGTAAAATTCAAGATTGCTCAGAAGAATATTTCCATGAAAAGATCTTTGGATGAAGCGCAAATATCCGTGATATTCTACTAATTTCATGGAGTATAGAAGCCAAAACTTTAACCAACCCGAGTATAATAGAATATATGAAACTACAAATGGATTTTCGCCACCACGCGAAGAATCCACGTGAGCGAGATCATTTCCACAATTTAATAAGGAATAAATACAAAGGATCATTCACCATGCATGTGGTAATCCACATAGACAAAGTTATTCCAATGTAATAATAAAGAATGGAATAACAGAAGAATTCACCATGCATGCGATAGAGGCGCACATGCATAAAGTTATTCTCAATGAGAATAATAAAGAATGAAACCAGGTCATGCGAAATCCACATAGATAGGATATTCCAATAGAATAATAAAGAATGGAATAACAACATAATTCACCAGGCATGCGATAGATCGCATGCATAAAAGTTATTCCAATGTATAATAAATAATGGAACCAAAGTGCGAAACCCGTATGATGCAGAGATATTCCAAAGAATAATAAAGAATGGAATAACAACAGAATTCACCAGGCATGCGATAGACCGCACAGACAGGTTATTCCAATAAAATAATAAATAATGGAACCGGGTCATGCGTAATTCGCACAGACAGGATATTCCAACAGAATAATAAATAATGGAATAACAAAAAAATTTCACTATGTATGCGGTACTTTGCATAGACATGTTATTCCATCATAATAATAAAGAATGGAATAACAGAAGCTCTCTTCATGAATACGAAAGAAATAATACCCCTTACCTTAGAAGAAACTGGATATTGGAATAGTGAGGTAGCAGACTTTTCTTCTTCTTTCTCTCTATAATTTCTCTATATAATAATTGCTCTAAAGCTTTAGTGAATTGGTGAGAAATGAAGGAAGAATGAGCTTCTATTTATAAAAAAAATATAGTTTCGATAATTGCATGTTTTGGGGCTCAAAAAATTACAGTACAATGCCTCCAACTTTTTCTTCATTTTTAATTTAGTCCTGCAAGTATTATCAAACTTGCACCATCTCCCCTAAATAGTAAATCATGTGAATCAATAGTAAATCATGTGAATCAATAGTTCTAGACCTGTGAAAATATGAATTATAGTATAGTACCTCCATCTATTCCTCCATTTTTAACTTAGTCATGCAAGTATTATCAATCATGCACCAACTCCCCTAATAGTAAATGAATGTGAATCAATAGTACACACATTTGAATAAATAGTTATAATCATGTGAATCAATAGCAATTAATTGCTCATTTATCCTAAGCATTACATCTTGGTCGATATAACCTCCAGACATCAATTATTATCGAAATAAATGTCGATTTTCATTAACACTAATAATTCCAACACAATGGAACTATCAATTTCATCTTTAATTAACACGAACTTATTCATCATTAATATTATAACTCACAATATTTAACAACCAGTCGTTCCTGGGAAAGACGGGGCTTTAGATAAGGATTTCTCCTTATTGGCCAAGCAATTAGATGACCAAACCTCTCCTTGTGAACTTCTAGACATTATAAATATTGTAATTTAATAATATGAATAACTTTGTCATCTCAATTATTAATTTAATAATATATCATATTATACGATGATGATCTTTATTACGATAATTGAATAAATAATATGAGAGATATGATGCAACAATTACTGTAGCAATAATTGAGTATAACTGAGTGACTTCTTACGTAAGTATCAATAATCAATACCATGTGGTACTATGTAACCACGCATATTACTGTACTTTTACTACCGGGTAGTTTAACAGTTTTAACTGTAACACTTCCGCCGTTATTTTTATAAAAAGATAATTCTGTCGTTTTCTCAATCCGACAATAATTTCGTTGTGGGGTCCACCAATGATTGTGCCGTCGTACAAATATTCCCTGTTAAAACAAATATTCCCCGACCAATCGAATATTATATAACAACTTGCGTACTTTGTAAATTTTTTAAATATTACCCACAACTATAACATTATATCAAATCCACACCATAATATTCAAAAAAATATTTTGAGAAATTTAAATCTTTATTCATAAAATTTGGGGTCTCACATTTGACATACATTTTGGTGGAGCAATATGAAGAGAGAAATAGCGAGGTTTATCTCAAGGTGTCTAACTTGTCAACGAGTCAAGGCAGATCATCAAGTGCCAAAAGGTCCATTACAACCACTTGAAATTCTAGAATGGAAGTGGGAGCACATTATCATAGATTTCGTCACTGGTCTTCCCAAGGTTTCTCAAGGCATATATGCGATTTGGGTCATTGTTGATAGATTGACCAAGTCTGCTCATTTCTTACCAATACGAGAAACTTATACACTTGAACGTCTTGCTCGTATGTACATAAACGAGATTGTAAGATTGTATGGTAAGCTAGTATCCATAGTTTCTGATCGAGACCCAAGATTCACTTAAAGATTTTGGGTTAGTTTGCAAAAAGCTATGGGCACAAATTTGCGATTCAGTTCGGCATATCATCCTCAGACGTACGAGCATTCGGAGAGGACTATTCAAACTGTTGAAGATTTATTAAGACTCTGTGTCCTTGACTTAAGAGGTAGTTGGGACAAGTTCTTTCCATTGGTAGAGTTTTTCTACAATAATAGTTATCATGCAAGTATTGGCAAGGCTCCATTTGAGGTGTTGTATTGAAGAAAGTGTCGTTCTCCAGTATGCTGGGATAAGGTGGGTGAAGCAACGTTATTGGGACCAGAGGTTGTACATATGACTACGGAAAAGATTCAAACAATCTGACAACGTATAAAAACCTCACAAGATCGACAAAAGAGTTATGCTGATCTTCATCGAAAGGACGTGGAATTCGATATTGGAGATCATGTGTTGTTACGTGTTGCTCTATGGAAAGGAGTTATGAGATTTGGAAAGAGAGGAAAACTCAATTGTGATGCTGCCAAAATAGGTATACATCACCCATTTTGAGTCACCAAATACATGGTACAGAAACAACTATAACTCTATTAATACAATTGTCGTGCAAAATATGACAACACATAAACTATGAGTTTAAATACAAATATTGTCTTTTAGACAATATCCACACTCAAATAAGTCCTCATTACAATTTTGATACATTATTTTACAAAAATAGTGAGGACCACTAAAACAACTTTCTAGAACCATCATTCCATACCCCGACTAGTACTCGCTACATTCTCGCCTTCTAAGAAGAAAAATAGAACAAAAAGGAAAAGGGTGAGCTCAACTAGCCCAGTAAAGAATATTATGACTAAGATAATATAGAACAAATTATCGTTAGTCATCAACAGGGAAAAATCTGATAGAATATAATAGACAACAAGTTTTAGATCAATATTTGTAGCAAAAATAACAATTCATTAGAAGAGTTAAGTAGAGAATGAAATCTACTATCTTCTATGATTTTAAAGTCCATCATCAATATTTTATCCCTGTAATATCAATCAATATACATTTTGAATAAAATATTCATCTTTGCACTACAGGCCAAAAATATTCATCAGTTGGTCATGATCATCTCAACACCTGTTCATCTTTGCACTACGGGCCAAAGATATTCATCGGAAAATCATTCATCTTTGCACTACATGCCAAAGATATTCAGTTATATCATCATTTAGGACTGAGGATGATGAATTTTTTTTTTAAAGAGAACGAATCCAGTGAAACAAAAGAACAAATATTAGGGATTCGTACTTCGGTTTATTCATGTTCAAAAACACCCCATAATATACTATGGTGGAGTAAAATTCAAGAATAATGATCAAAACATGGATATAACTAAAGATAGTAACAAAAATAGACATCTGGGACAAAGAACAAAAATTTAATTTTTCTGTGAATAGTGTCGTATACATGAATTGTGCCGTATACGTGAATAGTAACCCCGACACAAAAGGTAAAAATTTCACAAGAAAAATTATACTAATATTTCGGCATAATGATATTGAAAGAAATAATATCATTTACAAAGAAAATAACATCCCTTACCTTAAAAGGACAGTACGTCTGACTGGAATACCGGATATAATGTTGAAGGGAACTTGTATAGCAATACTCAAAGTATCAAAATACTCACAAGAATACGCTTGATAATATAGAGAGAGAAAACTTCAGTTTCTGGTGTGATTTTTAATTCTAACCTAAGCACCCTATTTATAGGAAAATGTTTAGAACACCAAAGCAGAAAATTTAATAAAAGATTAATATAATTAAAAAAAATTCACGCCCACCTTAGACAAACTGATTTCAGCATGTTTACAACACATGTGGGGCCCACCAAATGAAAAAAAACATTTTTATTAAGAAAATATTTAAAATTTCAAAAATTAATTATTTCGGAACTTCAATAATTCATAATAAATAGCCCTTTTATCAGGAAAATTTGAATCTTATTTCCATGCCATAGGAAATTCATTTCCCTACAACTTTGTAAGTTTAAGTTTTTCCAAATTCCAAATAGAAATTGACCGAAATTCACATCGGACGATTTTACATGCTATAATAAAATTTCAGTCAAGAAATGGGGCCCACCAATATGTTTAACATGTTTTTAACATTTATTGTAACAAAATACTCTTTCTCCTCATTTATTCATATATCATACATTCATTGAAAAAATATCACCATTATTATATTATTAAAATATAATAATATACTTAAATGAATTATTTTATCAGAAAAGAAAAAAATATCAATTTTCAACAATTGTCATTTTTCTAAAAATTCCTCCATTTCTATCCACATAAATAAATATTTTTCTTATCATATATATCAATAATTAATTATTCATAAATAATATTACAGAATCACAATATTGACAACCAGGTCGTTCCCAGGAAAGAGGGGGCTTTCCAATAAGGATTTCTCCTTACTGGCGCGCAATTAGGTGACCAAACCTCTCCTTAGATAGAACTTCCTTAGACATTGCCAATAATGCTATCTAATAATATTATTCAAATAATATGAATTATTGATCTGATAATGGAAATACTATGCAGTGACAATTATTAAAAACAATAATATAAAATATCAACGTAGCAATTATTGAATCAATAAAATATTAAACAGTAATTACTGTAACAATTATTGAGTAGTGCGTTCTTACGTAAGAATCAATAATTGGTGCAATCTGCAGTATAATCTTCTTGTCGCAACAACACGCGACATTACTATGTTTTAACCACCGGGTATTCTAACAATGTTAACGGTAATAACTATGCCGTTATTTATAAAAAAAAACTTATACTTGTCATTTTCTTCATCCAATCACTTTTCGTTATGGGACCCACACAAGGCTGCGCTATCGTACGAATATTCCTGACAGTAAAAATATTCCACGACCAAACGAATATTCCCCGACAACAATGAATATTTTATAACCACTTGCTTATTTAAGATATTTGTGCATTTTACCCATAACTAACCATATTAATCAAATCAACCCTTACCATTTCAAAATAATAAATAGAGGAAATTCAATTTCATTTATAATAAGTTAGGGTGTTACAACCTCCCCTCCTTATGAAATTTTGTCCTCGAAATTGACGTACATACCTGGCATTTCAAAAAGGCGAGGATACCTCGCTTTCATTTCCGTTTCCAACTCCCAGGTCATTTCCTCAATAGCATGGTTCCTCCACAAAACTTTGACTTGTGGTATGACCTGTGTGCGTAGGACATGCTCCTTCATATCCAAGATCTTGACAGGTACCTCCTCATGCATTAAATCTTCGGCTATTTCGTCTAGTTCTAACTCAATAACGTGGTTCGGGTCTTTCACATATTTATGAAGCACAGATATGTGAAAAACATTATGAACACGAGACATACTTGGAGGTAACGCGAGTCTATATGCCACATTTCCTACTCTGTCAAGAATCTAAAATGGACTAATAAATCGTGGATTGAGCTTTCCTATTTTCCCAAATCTTGTAACTCCCTTCCATGGAGCAACACGCAATAATACATGATCCCCAATACTAAATTCCACATCCTTTCGATGAAGATCCGCACAATTCTTTTGTTGATCCTATGTCGTTTGTATACATTGTCTAATCATTTGGATCTTTTCTATAGTCATACGTACCAACTCTGGTCCCAACAATGTTGCTTCACCCACCTCATCCCAACATACTGGAGAGCGACACTTTCGTCCATACAATGCTTCGAATGGAGCCACACCTATACTTGCTTGATAACTATTGTTGTAGGAGAATTCCACTAATGGTAAATACTTATCCCAACTCCCTTTGAAGTCTAGGACACAGAGTCTTAATAGATCTTCAAGAGTTTGAATAGTCCTCTATGATTGTCCGTCCGTTTGAGGATGATATGCCAAACTGAATCGTAAATCCTTGCCCATAGCTTTCTACAAGCTAACCCAAAATCGTGAAGTAAATCTTGGGTTTCAATCCAAAACTATGGATACTGGTATGCCATGGAATCTCACAATCTCATTTACATACATACGAGTAAGACGTTCAAGGGAATAAGTCTCCCATATCGGCAAGAAATGACCAGACTTAGTTAATCTATCAACAATAACCCAAATATCATTT
The DNA here is from genome assembly GCA_020205605.1 of Panax ginseng. NCBI lineage: Eukaryota > Viridiplantae > Streptophyta > Magnoliopsida > Apiales > Araliaceae > Panax > Panax ginseng. The sequence continues at coordinate 87,949,083 of CM035132.1, read as the reverse complement.
ATGCCTTGAGAAACCATGGGAAGACCCGTAACGAAATCCATGGTAATGTGTTCCCACTTCTATTTCAAAATCTCAAGTGGTTGTAATGGACCCTTTGGCACTTGATGCTCCGCTTTTACACGTTGACAAGTTAAACACCTCGAGAGAAACTTCGCGATCTCTCTCTTCATATTGTTTTACCAAAATGTATGTCGAAGATCATGATACATTTTAGCACTTCCAGGGTGAATTAAAAATAGTGTATTGTGTGCCTCCATTATGATTCTATGTTTCAAGTCAGAATCGTTAGGAACACAAAGTCTGGAGTTGAATCAAAGTATTCCTTCTTCATCGATTCTTGCTTCTGGGATAACACCTTCTTGTACTTTCTTCTTCATACGCATCAGCTCCGGGTCTGTGGCTTGAGCAACTTTAACTTTATCAATTAAAGTTGGTTCTATGCATATACTTGACCAGTATCTATAGTTTCTGATCGAGACCCAAGATTCACTTCACGATTTTGGGTTAGTTTGCAAAAAGCTATGGGCACGGACTTACACTTTAGTTTGGCATATCATCCTCGGACGGACGATACAATCAGAGAGGCCTATTCAAACTCTTGAAGATTTATTAAGACTTTGTGTCCTTGACTTCAAGGGAAGTTGGGACAAGTTCTTACCGTTGGTGGAGGTTTCATACAACAACAGTTATCAAGCAAGTATTGGCATTGCTCCATTCGAAGCGTTGTATAGAAGAAAGTGTCATTCTCCAGTATGCTGGGATGAGGTGGGTGAAGCAACGTTGTTGGGACCAGAGTTGGTACGTATAACTACAGAAAAGATTCAAATGATCTGACAACGTATAAAAACCTCACAAGATCGACAAAAGAGTTATGCTGATCTTCATCGAAAGGACGTGGAATTTCATATTGGAGATCATGTGTTGTTACGTGTTGCTCCATGGAAAGGAGTTACGAGATTTGGAAAGAGAGGAAAGCTCAATCCTCGATTCATTGGCCCATTTTTAATCCTCGATCGAGTAGGAACTGTGGCGTATAGACTCACTTTATCACCAAGTATGTCTTGTGTTCATAACGTTTTTCACATATCCATGTTACGTAAATATGTGGAAGACCCGAACCACATTATTGAGTTAGAACCGGACGAAATAGCGAAAGATTTGACGTATGTAAGAGGTTCTTGTTCAAATCTTGGATAAGAAGGAACATATTCTACGCTCCAATGTTATACCTCAAGTTAAAGTTTTGTGGAACCACGATGTTGAGGAAATGACCTGGGAGTTAGAATCTGAAATGAAATCAAGATATCATTACCATTTCGACATACCAGGTACGTACCCTCTTTCGAGGGCAAAATTTCATAAGAAGGGGAGGTTTTAAGACCCCAACTTTTTAAATAAAGATGATTTTTCTATAAATATTATTTTTAAATATTATGGAATGAATTTGATATAATGTTATAGTTGTGGGTAATATTTATAAATTTTGCAAAGTACGTAAGTTGTTATAAAATATTCGTTTGGTCGGGGAATATTCTTTTTATCGGGGAATCTTCGTACGATGACATAATCATTGGTGGACCCCACAACAGAATTATTGTCGGAGTTAGAAAATGACAAAAATATTTTTATGCAAATAATGGCGGAAGTGTTACCGTTAACACCGTTGGAATACCTGGTGGTTAAAATACATTAACACGCGTTGTTGCATAGTAGCACACGGTATTGAATAGTATTTTTTGAATTATTGATTCTTACGTAAGAAGGCACTACTCAATAATTGTTACAGTAATTACTGTTTAATATTTTATTGATTCAATAATTGCTATGTTGATATTTTTGATTCAATAATTGTCATTACACAGTATTTCAAATTATCAAATCAATAATTTATTTAAATATATTATTATAATATTATATTATAGTAGTATGATGTGATTATATGATAGTATGTTTTTTTATATAATTTGAATGGTAACATTATTATAGTAAATTCATGGTATAAAAGTAAAATGAGGTGGAAGAAAACAATTTGAATTTGAATTCTGATGATGTAAGCGATGATGTCATCAGAACGATGAGGTAAGCAATGATGTCATCAGAAGGATGATGTAAGCAATGATGTCATTTGATCGATGATGTAAGAAATGATGTCATATAATCGATGATGTAAGCGATGATGTCATAAATTATGGCGAAAAGACTATTTTACCCTTACTCTACCAAGCTTATAAATAGAAGCTCATTCCTTCATTATTTTTCATGAATTCACTAAAGCTATAGAGCGAGAAAGAATAGAGAGAATAAGAGAGAAAGAAGAAGAATCTTCTGTTACTACAATATTGCGGTATCCAATTTCCTACTAAGGTAAGGGGTATTATTTCTTTCTTATTCATGAAGAGAACTTCTGTTATTCCATTATTTATTATTCTGTTGGAATAACCTGTATACGCGGGCTACCCTATACTTGGTGAAATTCTCCTGTTATTTCATTCTTTATCATTATGTTGGAATAACCTGTCTATGCTAAGTACCGCATACATGGTGAAATTCTTTTTTTTTTTCCATTTTTATTATTTTGTTGAAACATCCTGTCGGTGCGTTATGTATGACCTGGTTCAGTTATTTATTATTCTGTTGGAACATCCTATCTTTGCGTTTACGCATGACCTGGTTCCATTATTTATTATTCTGTTAGAATATCCTATCTGTGCGTTTGCGCATGACCTGGTTTCGTTATTTATTATTCTGTTGGAATAACCTGTCTGTGAGGTCTATCGCATGCCTGGTGATTTCTTTTGTTATCCTATTCTTTATTATACTTAGTTGGTTAAAGTTTTGACTTCTATACTCCATGAAATTAGTGGAATATCCATGATATTTGCGCTTCATCCAGTATCTTTTCATGGAATTATTCTTCTAAGCATTCTTGAGTTTTACTCTACAAAGAAGTATCATGTTGACAATTTAGACGTTATTAGTTCCTGGATAAATTAATTCTTGAACTTGTTTTATTGAATTCTTTTATCATTGTCATCATCTTCATGTTTATATTATGTTGAAAGTCATATGTGGCCCGTAGTGCATAGATGGACTTTGGTATGATTATGACCAGGGATTATTCGGTGTAATCATGACCGTAATGTTACAAATGATGTGGAAAAAGTCCTCATTAGCCCATAATGTATTGATGGACAGTTGTTGGCATGATCATGACACTTGATGAATACACGAATATCCTTGGCCGTAGTGCATGGATAATTTGTGGCTGTGATACTAATGAATATCCTTGGCCATAGTGCAGGGATGATGTGGATTATTTATTAAGCTGAGTCTCAGCGATAAAAGTGATGAAAAACATTTTAAATCATAAAAGATAGTAGATTTTATTCTCTACTTGACTCTTTTAATGGATTGCTTTTTCCGATGCAGTTAAACTTGATGTTTGTTATATTTTATCAGTTTAACATTGTTGAAGGCTAATGATAATTTATTCTGCATTATCTTAGTCATAATATTTCTTACTAGGCTAGTTGAGCTCACCCTTTCTTTCACTGTTCTCTTCAGGAAATGAGAACGTAGCCGGGACTAGTCGGGGAACGGAGTGACGGTCCAGATGATTGTTTTTGTAGTCCTCACTATTCTGTTAAATAGTGTAAAAATAAATGTAAAGAGGACTCTTTTGAGTGTGGATATTGTCTAGATAACAATATTCTTATTAAACTCTCAGTTTACGTTTTGTCGTATTTTACACGACAGTTGTATTATTAAGTTATATTTAAATTTTGTACCATGTATTTGGCGACTCAAGATGGGTGATGTATACCTATTTTGGGGGGCGTCACATATCAGGTGTAGATACTCGAAATTTTCTGCACACCTGTTACTGACATTGCAGGAGGGCAGATTCGTCTTTCAGAGATAACCCAGGAAGACAGCTCACATCCATTCTGGATACTACCGAAAGTTCAGTTTCAAAACCTAGAACACACACCGGAAGTATCATTTCCAACTCCGGAACACACACCGGAAGGATCATTTCCAACCTCGGAGATAACCCCGAGTTTCGTCCTTGGAGATAACCCCAAGGAGTGTTGTTGCAGTTCCGGCGATAACTCCGGAAATGCTTGTTTCAAGTACATGCTATCAGCTTCAATCTCAGACCTCCTGCCAAGGCACTCATACCTCAGACCCGGAGCTAACACTGGGCAGAAAGGTACTCTCACAGATGACCTTATGGCATTCAAACACTTGCAGCAGTCCAATCTCAGATGTAACCCTGAGCAACATATGTTTTCAACTCAAACCGTAGATAACCCCGGTTAGGAGTCAAACGTCATCTTGCCACCTCAACACCTATGCGTCATCTCAACACTTCATACATACATACAACAATGTCCTACAAGAAACAAGGAGTTCCAATCCCGTGTGACTATTATGCACGGCAGCACACCGGATATAATTTGAAGCTTGAAGACCATGGGCATGGTACCCTCTTCCTAACTTCGTATAACCTCTAATCCATGTCATTGTGTAACTCTCGACACAAGCAGTCCGAAGAAGGTCTTATATACGTCGTTAGGATGCTCGAATTGAAGTTCTGCAAGTTTGAGCGGACATTACAGTGCACGAGTGCACGTACTTTGAGACAACGGGACCCGCGAAGCCCGGGGCACCCGGCGATCAGTAGTGTGAAGTCTGCCAGCAGTACACTGCTGCTCCCCTCTATAATAGAGGACTTGGGGTGGCCATTTGAGAAAAAAAAGAGAGGCGTGGAAGCCCAGTCCAATTTGCTCTGTACACACCCCATATTGAGTGTTTCCTCATTTTAAACATTAGTTAGCTCACATATAGCTATATTTTTACCGGCAGGAGCTGAGTGTTTATCCATATAGAGTCATAGAAGCTGCATTGGCGTTTCACCGTAAGCCTTCTCACACTCTATAAAGCCTTTCTCTTCATCTTTGCACACACTATTCTACACATTGAGAGTCGTGTTGTGTGCGTATGCCCGGACTTCTGTCCATGGTTTTCATCTATGTCTATATATATATACTTATATATCTATATATTTATATATGGACTAACATTATCGAGTTATGCCTCGATTGAGCCTGAACTTATATGTCTCGAGCGTTAACTTGCTTATATATATATATATATATATATATATATATATATATATATATATATATATATATAATCGTGTCGGACATATCTCGATGAGCACAGGATTTTACATCCTAGACGTTTACTTGCTTTTTATATATATATATATATATATATATATATATATATATATATATATATATATATACTTATATATATAACTATTATTATCGACATATCTCGATGAGCACGGATTTTACATCCAAAGCATTTATTATTATATATATATAATTGTTGTTTTACATATCTCGATGAGCTTTGGATTTTATATCCTATGCGTTCTTCGCTTTTATATATATATATATATATATATATATATATATATATATATATATATATATACGGAGAGGCTCTAAAAGCGAACCTTAAAAAAGCAGACCAAAGATTTAACTGTCGTCTTTGGTGTCTATGGCGACAGTTCAATTCAATTCGTAAACAAAGACTACATGGCTATGGAGACATATCGAACCATCGCCATGTAGACACCAAAGACGCATTTGTTCATCTTTGGTTAAGCTCTTTAAAGTTCGCTTTAGAGTCGGATTCGACCATATATATATATATATATATATATATATATATATTTATATATTTAATTATTGTCGGACATATCCGATGAGCCCGGATTTTATATACAAATACGTTATCGCTTATATATATATATATACGGATTCGGATCAAGTGCATACCCTTATCTTACTCACATTGTACTCACCCCCCCTTTAGCGACGGACCCGACGCTATATGTTATCCGTCGCTAAAAGTATAGACGATGGTTGTATGACCGAAATCGTCGTTGGGTCCGTCGCTAAAGGGGGGTGAGCATGGGTGAGTAAGATAAGGGGTATGCACTTGATCCTTGTTCTCTCTCTCTCTCTCTCTCTCTATATATATATATATATATATATATATATTTACATTTCTTTCAGGCCTGGAGTTTACTTCATGGCGGTTGATCATCTTTACTGCTTTATTTACTTTTCTGATCCACCATAGAGTTGCTTCGTGGTGGTTGATCATGTCCATATATATATATATATATATATATTTACCGCTTTTATATATTTACATTTCTGATCCCCCATGGAGTTGCTTCGTGGTGGTTAATTATGTCTGTATATATATATATATATTTACAGCTTTTATATATATAACTACTTACTGCTTTTCATATAAACTGCGGTATCATGTGAGCCTATGATGTGATCACAGATTCAGTCTACTGAATCTAGATTCGGTTCCCATGATGGACATTTTCAATTTATGGCGGCTTGTACATTATTCTACAAGTATGAATTTTCTTAGATGGTCATCATGCCCAAAGATCCGAGAATGTTGAGAACATCAATGGAGCACAGGAGACCGTTGAGTCTCCACAGATCAATAATCAGAACAATGTGCATCAGGAAGGCGGCAATCCTCATGCAAACAACAACACTGACCAAATGATGAACGATGGAATGTTCAGAGGCTTTCTGTAATTCATGCAGCATCAGGCAAGAGAGACTCCTGTCCGAAATGCAGGTGGAAGAATCGACAACTCTCGGGCGGTCACCTTCAGCGATTCAAGGAACTGGGACCACCGGAGTTTTTTGGAGAGCCAAAACCACTTGAGGCTGAGACGTGGATAAAGTAGATCTGCAAGATATTTGATGTCTTGGGATGCTCCGAGGAGAAAAAGGTTCCTTTTGCCACCTTCATGTTGCATGCAGAGGTGGATTACTGGTCGGAATCTGTAAAATGTACTCAACCTACCGCACTGAAGATGACTTGGGAGAAGTTCCAAGAATTGTTCAATGACAAGTACTTTCTAGAAAGTATTCATCACATGACCGTGTCGCAGTACGAAGCCAAGTTTGTCGAGTTGTCCCGGTTTGCGACCCATTTGGTTGATAATGAGGAGAGAATGACGCGAATGTTTCTAAGAGGTTTAAAACCCGAGATACTTCAATATCTTATCTCTCATAAACTGTGTTTGTATTTAGATGTTGTTAATAGGGCTCAGTTATTGGAGCGCGATAATGAGTCAACCCAACCAAAAAAGACTAGCCGGCAAAATGATAATACCAGTGATAACAGTCATCGAAGCGGTGACAATAAGCATGGAGGGAATCAACATGCCAGAAATGGTAACCACTTCGGTGGTAATCATGGCCAAAACAATAAGAATGGACATTTCAAGAAGAGGAGATTCAACAATGATGGAAAGACGTCAGCACCAGCACCCGTGGTTAAGGAAGAATAATGACCACCTATCATATGTTTCAAATGCGGAGGGGAAGGACACATCAGTCCAAACAGCGCGATGTCGTCCAAAGCATGTTATAATTGTGGAAGAGAAGGTCACCTAGCCCGATTTTGTCGTTCACCGAAGACAAGTTCAGCTAGGATGGAGGCACCAAAGGACGACCCAGAAAAGTCAAAGCCAGTAGTGCAAGGGAGAGTGTTTGTCGTGACCTCCCAAAAAGCAAGGAACCTGAACGAGGTCATCACGGGTAAGCTTATCATAAACTCTAGCGAAGTATATACCTTATTTGATACCTGGTCTACCCATTCTTTTATTTCTCCTACTTGCGCTCAACGTTTAAATTTGACTCCGGAGAAATTAGACTTTGACTTATCTGTTGAAACTCCGTTGGGAGAAACCTTCATTACATCCACTGTTTATAAGTCTTGTTTGGTTCAAATCGGTACCCTCACATTACCTGTCAATCTTATTTCATTGAAAATACTTGCATTTGATGTAATTCTAGGGATTGATTGGTTAACCACTCATCATGCAAAAATTGATTATTTTCGTAAGGTTGTTAGCTTTTATATTCCTAACCAACCTATTATGAGAATTCAAGCAACCAAACCATTAAAATCAATCACTGTCATCTCAAGCCATAAATGTAAGGCCCCAATTTTTTTTTATTTATTATTATTTTTTTTAATAAAATGGAACTTCCTCTATTTGTTATTTTGAAATAGTAAGGGGTTGATTTGATTAATGTGGTTAGTTATGGGTAAAATGCATAAATATTTTAAATAAGCAAGTGGTTATAAAATATTCATTGTTGTCGGGAATATTCGTTTGGTCATGGAATATTCTTCTTCTGTCGGAATATATTCATACGACGGTAGCGACCTTGTGTTATTGGGCCCCATAATGGAAAGCAATTGGATGAAGAAAAGCGACAAGTATAAGTTATTTATAAATAACGGCGCGTAGTTATTACAGAATTAATACTATTGGAATACTCGGTTGGTTAAAACACGATGTTTGTTACACACCATATTTGCACCAATTATTAATTCTTACATAAGAAGCGCTTTACTCAATAATTTTTCTTTGTAATTCTTGTTTAATATTTTATTTTATTGATTCAATAATTGCTACGTTGATATTTTATATTATTGTTGTTTCAATAATTGTCATCTTTACTTTATTTTTCCCATTATCAAATTAATAATTCATATTATTTGAATAATATTATTAGATAGCATTATTGGCAATGTCTAGAAAGTTCTGTCTAAGGAGAGGTTTGGTCACCTAATTGCGCGCCAGTAAGGAGAAATCCTTATTGGAAAGCCCCCTCTTTCTTGGGAACTGCCTGGTTGTCATTATTGTGATTCTATAATATTATTTGTGAATAATTAATTACTAATTTATATGATAAGGAAAATATTCATTTTATGTGGATATAGATGGAGAAAATTTTTAATGTGACAATTGTTGAAAATTGATATTTTATCTTTTTCTGATAAAATAATTCATTTAAATATATTATTATATTTTAATAATATAATAATGATGATATTTTTACAATAAAAGTGTGATATATGAATAAATGAGGAGGAAGAATATTTTTGTTACAATAAATATTAAAAACATGTTAAACATGTCAGCGGACCCCATTTCTTGACTGAAATTTGTTTATAGCCTGTAAAATCGCCCGTTTGTGGATTTCGGTCAATTTCTATTTGGAATTTTGAAAAACTTAAACTTACAAAGTTGTAGAGAATGGAATTTCCTATGGAAAAGACATAAAGTTTGATTTTTTCTGATAAAATGGCTATTTATTATGAATTATTGAAGTTTTGAAGTTCTAGAATAATTGATTTTTGAAGTTTTAAATATTTTTTAAAAGAAAAACGTTTTTTTCATTTGTGGGCATGTGTTAAATGGCTGAAATCAGATTTTTTATGGTGGGATTGAAAATTTAATAAATAATATTATTATATTAAATTTTCTGCTTTGGTGTTCTAAGCATTTTCCTATAAATATGGTGCTTAGGTTAGAATTGAAAATCACACCTGAAACTGAAGTTTTCTCTCTCTATATTATCGAGCGTATTCTTCTGAGTATTTTGATATCTTGGGTGTTTCTATACGGTACAAGTTTCCTTCGGCGTTATATCTGATATTCCAGCCAGAAGTACTATTCTTTTGATGTAAGGGATGTTATATTTTTTAAAAATGATATTATTTCTTTCAATATCATTATGCCGAAATATTGGTAAGAATTTTCTCGTGAAATTCTTATCTTTTTATGTCGGGGTTACTATTCATGAGTTACTATTCACGAGTTACTATTCATGAGTTAATATTCACGAGTTACTATTCACGAGTACTATTCACGAAGCATGATAATTTTTCTTGTGGAATTTCTACCTTTTAGTGTCGGTGTTACTATTCACGTATACGTCACTATTCACGTATACGGCACTATTTACAAATACGACACTATTCACAGAATTTTTTTTTCTTTTTTGTGTTCAAGATTGTCTATTATGGTTCCTATCTTTGATTAGATCTATGTTTTGATCTTCATTTTTGAATTATGCTTCACAATAGTTTATTATGGAGTATTTTTGAACATGGATTGTCTAAAGTACGAATCCCTAATATTTGTTCTTTTGTCTCATTGGATTCATTTTCTTTAAAATATTTTTCATCATCCTCAGTCCTAAATGATGATATAACTGAATATCTTTGGCCTGTAGTGCAAAGATGAATAATTTTTGATGAATATCTTTGGTAGTAGTGCAAAGATGAACATGTGTTGAGATGAACATGATTGATGATTAATATCTTTGGCACATGGTGCAAAGATGACTATTTGATTAAAGATGTATATTGATTGATGTTACAGGGATAAAATATCGATGATGGACTTTTAAATTCATAGATGATGGTAGATTTCATTCTCTACTTAATTCTTCTAATGAATTATTATTTTCGCTGCAGTTGTTGATTTAATACTTGTTGTCTATTGTATTCTATCAAATTTTTCCCTGTTGAAGACTAAGGATAATTTGTTGTACAATATCTTAGTCATAATATTCTTTATTGGGCTAGTTGAGCTCACCCTTTTCCTTTTTGTTCTATTTTTCTTCTCAGGAGGTGAGAATATAACAGGAACTAGTTGGGGTGTGGAGTGATGGTTCAAGATAGTTGTTTTAGTAGTCCTTACTATTTTGTAAAATAGTGTATCAATAATTGTAATGAGGACTTTATTTGAGTGAGGATATTGTCTAGAAGACAATATTTGTATTTAAACTCACAACATAAGTGTTGTCTTATTTTTCACGATAATTGTAATAATGAAGTTGTAGTTGTTTCTGTACCATATATTTGGCGACTCAGAATAGGTTGGGTGGATTGGACCTATTTTGGGGGCATCACAGTTGGTATCAGAGCTTAGGGATATGATCTCTGGCGGAGATCAGGGAATAGATCTAGGAGGGGAGAGACAAGTAAATCCTTCACTAGTGTGTCCTACCTAAGCTTATTTGTTGGTTGGTCAGAGTATAGGGTTATTATGTGCATGTTAATTTTTTTAATTAACCCTTGTTTTATGACAGTATTTAAGAATGGCAACTGAGAATGTTAACAGTGGAGTAAATGAGATCGTGGAGACACCTTTACTCACCAATCAGGAGAACGTGCAACAGGAAGACAATGTTCCTCCTCTAAACAACACCACTAATCAGACGATGAACGATGGGATGTTTAGAAGCTTTTTGCAGTTCATGTAAAATCAGACGAGGGAGACTCGTGTATAAAATACAGGTGGAAATGATAGCAATGCACGGTTTGTCACAGCCAAGAAGTTCAAAGAGTGGGACCACCAGAATTCTGGGGAAAGCCGGATCTGATTAAGGCGGAGACGTGGGTCAAGCAAATTACCAAGATATTCGATGTCTTGGGATGCGGAGAGAAACGAAGGTTCCATTCGCCACTTTTATGTTACGTAATGAGGAGATTACTTGGTGGGAATCATGAAGTGTACCCACCAATGCGCACTTAGCATGTCTTGGGAAATGTTTCAGAAACTGTTCAATGACAAGTACTTTCCTGAAAGTATTCGTCATATGAAGGAGGTAGAGCTTATTAGACTAGAACAGAACAACATAACGGTGTCCCAGTTCGAGGTGAAGTTCACGAAGTTATCCAGGTTTGCACCTCATTTGGTCGAGAATGAAAAACGTATGACGCGGATGTTTCTGAGAGGTTTGAAACCCGACATACGTCAATATCTCATTTCTCATAAATTTTCTCTATATTTAGATGTTGTGAATAGGGCTCAATTATTGGAGCGCGATAATAAGTCACTCAATCAAGAATAACGACCAACAACTCGATGATAATCGTACCCGATTCTGTGATGGTCATCGAACAATGATAACCATCGTGGAGGAAATTATCATGCGAAATGGTAACCACTTGATTGGTAATCATGGCCAAGATATAATAGAAGAAATAATTCAAGTGGAAATTTCAAGAAGAAAGATTTAACGATGGCGGAAAGAAGTCGCTTACAGCACCAAAGACGAAAGACCAAAGAACAAATTCTAGGGAGGAGAACAACCGCCGGATTAGATACTACAAATGCGGAGAGGAGGGACATATAAGTCCAAAGCTGTTCACGACCTTCCAAGGTATGTTTTAGTTGTGCAAAAGATTTACGTATATAGCTCGATTTTGTCACTGTAGCGAAATCAAGTCTAGGCTGGGGATGGTGCTTTGAAGGCGGATCTGGATAAGTCAAAGTCAGTGGTTCCTGGAAGAGCGTTTTTCGTGACTGGCCAAAATGCGAGGAACCCGAACGAAGGTATCACGGGTTAGTTAATTATAAATTCTTGCAAAATCAATACCTTATTTGATACCGGTTCTACCCATTCTTTTATCTCTCCAGCTTATGCTCAACGTTTAAACTTGACTCCGGAGAAATTAGACTTTGACTTATCTATGGAGACTCCGTTAGGAGAAACTTTCGTTACATTCACTATTTATAAATCTTGTTTGATCCAAGTTGGTACCATCACATTACCTGTTGATCTTATCTCTTTAAAGATACTTGCTTTTGATGTGATTTTAGGGATTGATTGGTTAACTACTCATCATGCCAAAATTGATTACTTTCGTAAGGTTGTTAGTTTTCATATTCCTAAGCAACATGTTATTCGAATTCAAGTAACCAAACCATTAAAGTCAAACTCTTTCATATCAACCCATAAAGCCATTTGTTTATTGAAAAATGAATGTCAAGCTTTCTTAGCCATGTCATGGACTTGAACAAAACTACGTCAGATTTGAATGATATTTCTGTTGTTAGTAAATTTCCTGATGTATTTCTTGAAGAATTTCCTAGCCTACTCCCAGAGTGTGATATTGAATTTTGTATCGACTTTGAACCCGGTACAAAACCCATTTCTAAAATCTCATATCGAATGGCTCCTATTGAACTTCAGGAGTTAAAAATTCAACTATAGAAGTTGGCACCCGAGCCTCTTTCTGGTGATTTCCTTTGTGGAATGCACCGAAGCCAGACTCTCCGTAGGGGACACCATATTCGTGCGATAGTAAACTGATAGGTGCCATTGTGACGTGATATCCAAGATTGGGATATGAGTCACAGTTGAGAGCAACCTAAGTCAGTAATTGAAATATGTAGCTTTCTAGGCTTAGTTGGTTATTATCAGAGATTCGTGGAAAGATTTTCTCGAATCGTTATTCCATTAACTCAGCTGACTCGTAGAGATACAAAATTCGAATGGAGCAAGGAATGTGGGAAGAGCTTCCAAGAACTCAAGAGGAGACTCATTTCGGCACATGTTCTGACCATACCATCCTGGAAAAGCAAACGTGGTAGCTGACGTGTTGAGTAGAAAATCATGTGGTTACGAGTGCGATATTGTCAAAACCCATTTCATATGACTTACAAATTATAGAGATAGAGTTAAAGACTTTAGGGACCCACGTGATGATATAGGAGTATAATCGACTTTAATCGATAAAGTTAAAACTGCTCAAGCTACACACCGGAGCTGATGAATATAAAGAAAAAGGTGCAAGAAGGCATTATTCTAGAAGTAAGAGTTGATGAAGAGAAGAAATCTTAAACTTCTATTTATTAGTCCATTTAAAATTCTCGATCGAATAGGAACTGTGGCCTATATACTCGTTTTACCGCCAAGTATGTCGCGTGTTCATAACATTTTTCACATATCGATGTTACGAAAATATGTGAACGATCCAAATCACGTTATTGAGTTAGAACCGGACGAGATAGTAGAAGACTTAACGTACGAGGAGGTACCTGTCAAGATCTTGTATAGGAAAAAGCATGTCCTACGCACAAAGGTCATATCACAAATCAAAGTTTTGTGGAGGAACCATGCTATTGAAGAAATGACCTGGGAGTTGGAATCAAAAAATAAAAGCGAGGTATCCTCACCTTTTCGAAACACCTGGTACGTATGTCAATTTCGAGGACGAAATTTCATAAGGAGGGGAGGTTGTAAGGCCCCAAATTTTTTTATTTTTATTTTTAATAAAATGGAATTTCCTCTATTTATTATTTTGAAATAGTAAAGGGTTGATTTGATTAATGTGGTTAGTTATGGGTAAAATGCACAAATATTTTAAATAAGCAAGTGGTTATAAAATATTCATTGTTGTCGGGGAATATTCGTTTGGTCGTGGAATATTCTTCCCATCGGGAAATATTAAATGCGACAGTAGCGACCTTAATGTGGGCCCCATAACTAAAAGCAATTGGATGAAGAAAATGACAAGTATAAGTTGTTTATAAATAACGGCAGGCGTAGTTATTCTGAATTAATCTTGTTGTAATACTAAATGGGTTAAAACACGATAAGACATGGTATTGCACTAATTATTGATTCTTACGTGAAAACACTACTCTCGATAATTTTTACTATAATTCTTGCTCAATATTTTATTTTATTGATTCAATAATTGCTACGTTGATATTTTATATTATTGTTGTTTCAATAATTGTCATCTTACACGATATTTTCCATTATCAAATTAATAATTCATATTATTTGAATAATATTATTAGATAGCATTATTGGCAATGTCTAGAAAGTTTTGTCTAAGGAGAGGTTTGGTCACCTAATTGCGCACCAGTAAGGAGAAATCTTTATTGGAAAGCCCCATCTTTCCTAGGAACTGCCTAGTTGTCATTATTGTGATTCTATAATATTATTTGTGAATAATTAATTATTGATTTATATGATAAGGAAAATATTTATTTTATGTGGATATAGATGGAGAAAATTTTTAATGTGACAATTGTTGAAAATTGATATTTTATCTTTTTCTGATAAAATAATTCATTTAAATATATTATTATATTTTAATAATATAATAATGGTGATATTTTTACAATAAAAGTGTGATATATGAATAAATGAGGAGGAATAATATTTTTGTTACAATAAATATTAAAAACATGTTAAACATGTCGGCGGACCCCATTTCTTGACTGAAATTTGTTTATAGCCTATAAAATCGCCCGTTTGTGGATTTCGGTCAATTTTTGTTTGGAATTTTGAAAAACATAAACTTACAAAGTTGTTGAGAATGGAATTTCCTATGGAAAAGACATACAGTTCGAATTTTTCTGATAAAATGGCTATTTATTATGAATTATTGAAGTTTCGAGGTTCTAGAATAATTAATTTTTGAAGTTTTAAATATTTTTTAAAAGAAAACTGTTTTTTTCATTTGTGGGCATGTGTTAAATGGCTGAAATCAGATTTTTTATGGTGGGCTTGAAAATTTAATAAATAATATTATTATATTAAATTTTCTACTTTGGTGTTCTAAGCATTTTCCTATAAATAGGGTGCTTAGGTTAGAATTGAAAATCACACCAGAAACTGAAGTTTTCTCTCTCTATATTATCGAGCGTATTCTTCTGAGTATTTTGATATCTTGAGTGTTGTTATATCTGATTGCAAGTTTCCTTGACGTTATATCGATATTCGATGTAAGTACTATTCTTTTGATGTAAGGGATGTTATATTTTTTTAAAATGATATTATTTCTTTCAATATCATTATGCCAAAATATTGGTAAGAATTTTCTTGTGAAATTCTTATATTTTTATGTCGGGGTTACTATTCATGAGTTACTATTCATGAGTTAATATTCATGAGTTACTATTCACAAGTACTATTCATGAAGCATGATGATTTTTCTTGTAGAATTTCTACCTTTTAGTGTCGGAGTTACTATTTACGTATACATCACTATTCACGTATACGACACTATTTACAAATACGACACTATTTACATAATATTTTTTTTCTTTTCTGTGTCCAAGATTGTCTATTATGGTTCCTATCTTTGATTGGATCTATGTTTTGATCTTCATTTTTGAATTATGCTCCACAATAGTTTATTATGGAGTATTTTTGAACTTGGATTGTCTAAAGTATGAATCCCTAATATTTATTCTTTTGTCTCATTGGATTCATTTTATTTAAAAATATTTTTCATCATCCTCAGTCCTAAATGATGATATAACTGAATATCTTTGGCCTGTAGTGTAAAGATGAATAATTTTCGGATGAATATCTTTGGCCCGTAGTGCAAAGATGAACAGGTGTTGAGATGAACATGACCGACTGATTAATATCTTTGGCCTGTAGTGCAAAGATGACTATTTGATTAAAGATGTATACTGATTGATGGTACAGGGATAAAATATCGATGATGGACTTTTAAATTCATAGATGATAGTAGATTTCATTCTCTACTTAATTCTTCTAATGAATTGTTGTTTCCGCTGCAGTTGTTGATTTAATACTTGTTGTCTATTGTATTCTATCAGATTTTTCCCTGTTGAAGACTAAGGATAATTTGTTGTACATTATCTTAGTCATAATATTCTTTACTGGGCTAGTTGAGCTCACCCTTTTCCTTTTTGTTCCATTTTTCTTCTCAGGAGGCGAGAATATAGCGGAAACTAGTCAGGGTGTGGAGTGATGGTTCAAGATAGTTGTTTTAGTAGTCCTTACTATTTTGTCAAATAGTGTATCAATAATTGTAATGAGGACTTTATTTGAGTGAGGATATTGTCTGGAAGACAATATTTGTATTTAAACTCACAACATAAGTGTTGTCTTATTTTTTGCGACAATTGTAATAATGAAGTTGTAGTTGTTTCTGTACCATGTATTTGGCGACTCAGAATAGGTTGGGTGGATTGGACCTATTTTGCGGGCATCACAATAAAGCTATTCGTTTATTGAAAAACGGATGTCAAGCTTTCTTAGCTCATGTCACGGATCTAAACAAAAATACGTCAGTTTTGAATGATATTTCTATTATTAATGAATTTCCTGACGTATTCCTTGAAGAACTTCCTGGCCTACCCCTAGAGCGTGAAATTGAATTTTGTATTGACCTTTAACCCGGTACAAAACCTATTTCCAAAGCCCCATATCAAATGGCTCTATTGAACTTGAGTTAAAGACCCAACTGCGAAATTGTTAGACATCGGTTTCATTTGTCTAATACTTCTCCTTGGTGCTCTGCTTCTATTCGTGAAGAAGAAAGATGGGAGTATGCGACTTTGTATTGATTATTGGGAGTTGAATCATGTCACCATAAAAAATAGGTACCCATTGCCACGTATTGATGACTTTATTTGACCCGGTTGCAAGGAGCCAAATTCTTTTCAAAGATTGATCTTCGTTAGGATATCACCAATTGAAGATTAGAACCGATGACATTCCAAAGACACTTTCAAAACTCGACGATGTGCTTTATGAATTCCTAGTTATGTCTTTTGGATTAACTAATGCCTGCTCCTATTCATGGATATGATGAACCGAGTATTCAAGGAATATTTGGATTACTTTGTGGTCATCTTTATTGATGACATCCTTATTTATTCCAAAAGTCGTGAGGATCATGAGCAACACTTGAGGCTAATACTCCAAAAGCTTCGTGAATATAAGCTTTATGCCAAGATAAAGAAATGCGAGTTCTGGCTTGAAGAAGTAGCATTCCTTGGGCACGTAGTATCAAGTCATGGAATATCTGTTGACCCATCAAAGATTGAAGCTATTCAAAGCTGGGAGCAACCTAAATCAATGACCGAAGTACATAGCTTTCTCGGCTTAGCTGGTTATTATCGGAGATTCGTAGAAGGGTTTTCTCAAATCGCTACTCCCTTAACTCAGCTAACTCGGAAAGATACAAAATTCGGTTAGAACGAGGAATGTGAGAAGAGTTTTCAAGAACTCAAGAGAAGACTCATTTCAGCACCTGTTCTAACAATACCATCTGGCTCGGAGGGATTTGTCATCTACAGTGATGCTTCAGGCAAAGGGTTAGGATGTGTTCTCATGCAACATGGGAAAGTCATAGCCTATGCCTCTCGACAACTCAAAGAATATGAGAGGAATTATCCTACTCATGATCTAGAGTTGGCAGCTGTTGTCTTCGTACTTAAAATTTGGAGGCATTACTTGTATGGGGAGAAAGGAGATCTTTACGGATCATAAAAGCCTCAAATATTTCTTCACTCAAAAGGAACTCAACATGCGACGGTGACGTTGGCTTGAACTGTTGAAAGATTATGATCATACCATTCAATACCATCCTGGAAAAGCGAACGTGGTAGCTAACGCATTGAGTAGAAGATCATATGCGAGTACGAGTGAGATATTTCCAACACAAAGGCCCATTTTGTATGACTTGCAAAGGATGGAGATAGAGATAAAGACTCCAGGGACCCAAGTGATGATGGCGAATATACGAGTGGAACCGACTTTAATCGATAAAGTTAAAGGCGCTCAAGCTACGGACACTGGAGGCGATGCGTATGAGGAAGAAAGTAGTACAAGAAGGTGCTATCTTAGGAAGCAAGAATCGACGAAGAAGGAATACTTCGAGTCAACTCCAGACTTTGTGTTCCTAACGACCCTGATTTAAAGTATAAAATCATGATAGAGGCGCACAACACACCGTTTGCAATCCATCCTGGGAGTACTAAAATGTATCATTATCTTTGACATACATTTTGGTGGGGCAATATGAAGAGAGAGATAGCGCTGTTTATCTCAAGGTATATAACTTGTCAACGAGTCAAGGCAGAACATGAAGTACCAAAAGGTCTATTGCAACCACTTGAAATTCCAGAATGGAAGTGGGAGCACATTACCATGGATTTCGTTATTGGTCTTCCCAAGGTTTCTCAAGGCATAGATGCAATTTGGGTCATTGTTGATAGATTGACCAAGTCTGCACATTTCTTACCAATACGAGAAACTTATACACTTGAATGTCTTGCTCGTATGTACATAAACGAGGTTGTAAGATTGCATGGTATGCCAGTATCCATAGTTTCTGATCAAGACCCAAGACTCACTTCAAGATTTTGGGTTAGTTTGCAAAAAGCTATGGGCACAGATTTACGATTTAGTTCAGCATATCATCCTTAGACGGACGGACAATCAGAGAGGACTATTCAAACTCTTAAAGATTTATTAAGACTCTGTGTCCTTGACTTCAAGGGAAGTTGGGACAAGTTCTTACCATTAGTGGAGTTTTCCTACAACAACAGTTATCAAGCAAGTATTGGCATGGCTCCATTTGAGGCGTTGTATGGAAGAAAGTGTCGTTCTCCAGTATGTTGGGATGAGGTGGGTGAAATAACGTTGTTGGGACCGGAGTTGGTACGTATGACTACGGAAAAGATTCAAACGATCCGACAACGTATAAAAACCTCACAAGACCGACAAAAGAGTTATGCTGATCTTCATCGAAAGGACATGGAATTCCATATTGGAGATCATGTGTTATTACGTGTTGCTCCATGGAAAGGAGTTACGAGATTTGGAAAGGGTGGAAAGCTCAATCCTCGATTCATTGGCCCATTTTTAATCCTCGATCGAGTAGGGACTGTAGCCTATAGACTCGCTTTACCCCCAAGTATGTCTCGTGTGCATAACGTTTTTCATATATCCATGTTACGTAAATATGTGAAAGACTCGAACCACATTATTGAGTTAGAACCAGACGAAATAGCGGAAGATTTAACGTATAAAGAGGTTCTTGTTCAAATCTTGGATAAGAAGGAATATATTCTACGCTCCAAGGTTATACCTCAAAGTCAAAGTTTTATGGAGGAACCACGATGTTGAGGAAATGACCTGGGAGTTAGAATCTAAAATGAAATCAAGGTATCCTTACCTCTTCGACACACCAGGTACGTACCCTAATTTCGAGGGAGAAATTTCATAAGAAGGGGAGATTATAAGATCCCAACTTTTATGAATAAAGATGAATTTTCTATAATTATCATTTTATGAATATTATGGAATGAATTTGATATAATGTTATAGTTGTGGGTAATAGTTATAAATTTTGCAAAGTACGCAAGTTGTTATATAATATTCGATTGGTCGGGGAATATTCGTTTTAACAGGGAATATTTGTACGACGACACAATCATTGGTGGACCCCACAACGAAATTATTATCGGATTGAGAAAACGATAAAAATATTTTATGAAAATAACGGCGAAAGTTTTATCGTTAACTGTTGAAACACTCGGTGTTAAAAGTACAGGAATACGCATGATTGCATAGTAGCACACGGTATTGATTATTGATGCTTACGTGAGAAGTCACTCAGTTTTGCTCAATTATTGCTTCAGTAATTGCAGCATAGTATCTCACGTTATTTGATTCAATTATTGTCAATATTTTATATATTATTAAAATCAATAATTGAGATAACAAAGTTGTTAATATTATTATTTGCATTATTAACGATGTCTAGAAGTTACGCCAACGAGAGGTTTGGTCACCTAATTAACGCGCTTGATAAGGGAGAAATCCTTATTAAAAGCCCCTCTTTCACGGGAATAACTTTGTCGATTAATAGTGTGAATTATGATAATGATGATGAAGTTTTGTTTTATTTGTATTATTAATGTAATAAAATGAAAAAGCTTTTTATATAAAACAAAATAATTTTATAAAGTTATTTGTTTTATTAGGCTAATAGTAAAATCTTTTTATATAAAATGAATACTTTTATAAAGTTATCTGCTTTATTAGACAATAATTAGAATATATTATATTTTATTATTCATAGTGTTTGCATATAAAGGCCAGTATAGTGTTTGCATAGTAAAATCTTTTTATATAAGCAGAATACTTTTATAAAGTTATTCATTTTATTAGATTATAAATAGAATATATTATATTTTATTGTAAACCAATCTGGACCGTCCGTTTAAAAGTAAATCAATCTGGATCGTTCATGGATTGGTTACTATTCAGTCCATTCTTCTATAAATAGAAGTTCATTCCTTCATTATTTCTTATGAATTCACTGAAACTCTAGAGAGAGAAATTGTAGAGAGAATTCTTCTTCTATAATCTTGAGCGTATTTCTTTAGCGTTTAAGAAAGCTTTGGAGTACTCTTCTTTATAAGGTAAGGGGTATTATTTATTTTCATATTCATGAAGAGAACTTCTGTTATTCCATTCTTTATTATTCTGTTGGAATAACATGTATACGCGGTCTACCCTATACTTGGAGAAATTCTTTTGTTATTCTATTATTTATTATTCTGCTGGAATAACTTGTCTATGCGAAGTACCGCATACATGGTGAAATTCTGTTGTTATTTCATTCTTCATTATTCTGTTGGAATATCCTGTTTGTGCGTTTTTGTGGGACTGGTTCCGTCTTTATTATTACTCGTTGGAATATCCTTTATATGCGTTTTACGTGGGACTTCGAATTCCGTCTTTATAATTCTATTGGAATATCACATGCATGCGTTTCTGTGGGACTGATTCCGTTATTTATTATTACATTGGAATAACTTTGTCTATGTAAAGTCTTTGCATGCATGGTGATTTCATTGTTGTTATTTCATTCTTTATTATTACATTTGAATATCACGCTTGGTGCGTATTACGCTTTGACACGGATTCATTATTTATTATTACATTGGAATAACTTGTCTATCTGCAATCCGCATGCATGGTGATTTCTTTTATTATTCAATTCTTTATTATACTCAGTTGGTTAAAGTTTTGACTTCTATACTCCATGAAATTAGTGGAATATCCTTGATATTTGCGCTTCATCCAGTATCTTTTCATGGAAATATTCTTCTGAGCATTCTTAAATTTTACTCTACAAAGAAGTATCATGTTGACAATTTGGATGTTATTAGTTCTTGAATAAAATAATTCTTGAACTTGTTTTATTGAATTCTTATATCATTGTCATCATCCTCATGTTTATATTTTTTTTGAAAGTCATCTGTGGCCTGTAGTGCATAGATGGACTTGGTATGATTATTGTAACGCCCCGAAATCCGGTCTATCTTCACACCCGAATTCCGAACGTCACGAGTACATTATTCATCCAAACATATATCATTATATACTGAAATATAATAACATACATTCTAAATTCCCAAGTTCTAAAACCTTATAACCTTTCTCATTACAAATAATGATAATTACATCATTCCTTTCATCTTACAAGAGTGACTTTTATCCACCATGACGGATACATAACAATTCATTAAACTAGTCTATAGTTTAATTTTTCATCTTTCTACATTACAAGTCTTCACTTGATCTTTTCGTTCATTCACATTCTGAATGGCACTTCATCTGGATATCGTCAGCTTGATCCTTACGGGATCTTTAAGTTCTTCTAACATCGTTCGCTGAAAATGTTTTTCATTTAAAGAAAGTGTGAGCATTCAATTGCCCAGCAAGTCATAGCAGTTGAACATACATCTTCCTTCATTGTCTTACTTGCGACAACGCTTAATCTTCTCTAACACCTACAATGCTAAGTCTATTGAAAATACTTACTTTCAGTTTAAACATTCTTATACCTTAGTATAGTTCATCAACTTACCACACTTTATGTGTTTAGGAACTTTCCACAACCATATGTGTTTAAGAACTTATCTTCGCAATATGTAATCCAGGAACAAATCAAGGACTATCCATATGCTTAGGGCTCAAAAACATAGCATATAACTATGAGTCACAAACTTTTCATAAGTATGAGTTTCAAGAACCCGCACCTATCTTATCATTTTCTACCTATCAAGTATATACATGAGAAAAGATTCACCTTCTCGTCATATACATATTGATAACACGACATACTATTCCAATGATTATCATTGTAATAATTAAGTAATCAAAAACCCCCTCCCATTCGAAGGTTCGTACTACTCAGCTATCACATGAGTCCTCAATCGAAATCTTAGAACTTCTAACTTTCTCTTTACTTAATACGAATTTTCTTTAATTCGTAAGCTATCCTTTACAACTCAATCTGAGTTCTTCTTCCCGTACTACTTCGTAGTACCATTCATTCATAGCATTGGCTATAAATCATTCATCGTTTAATAGCTCGTCTGTTACTACGATTTACTATGATCACGTGGTGATTTTCTTATCCTTCTCTCTACGATTATAGTCTTAGGTACTCATACCTAAGATTTATAATCTATCAGCTCTGATACCAACTTGTAACGCTAATGGTACTTCATTCTATAGCACCTCACAAGGGTACCTATCAGCTTGCCATCGACTTGCTCGGCGTCCCCTACGGAGAGTCTGGTTGTGGTGCATTCCCATTTAAGGACGTCACCAGCGAGAGGCTCGGGGTTCTTAACGCATTGCGCTTATAGCTCTGATACCAACTTGTAACGCCCCAAAATCTGGTCTATCTTTACACTCGGATTCCGTACATCATTCATCCAAACATACATCATTATATACTGAAATATAATAACATACATTCTAAATTCCCAGGTTCTAAAACCTTATAACCTTTCTCATTACAAATAATGATAATTACATTATTCCTTTCATCTTACAAGAGTGACTTTTATCCGCCACCAAGGATACATAATAATTCATTAAACTAGTCTATAGTTTCATTTTTCATCTTTCTACACTACAAGTCTTCACTTGATCTTTTCTCTCATTCACATTCTGAATGGCACTTCATCTGGATACCGTCAGCTTGATCCTTACGGGATCCTTATGTTCTTCTAACATCGTTCGCTGAAAATGTTTTTCATTTAAAGCAAGTGTGAGCATTCAATTGCCCAGCAAGTCATAGCAGTTGAACATACAACTTCAAGAGTTTAACATTCCTTTGGAACTTCGATAACCGAACAAAGGTTATGAAGCAGCTTGAATAATAGGAATAATCTCGATTCCTATTATTTTAAAACATTAGTCACATTCACTTTGAAATACTTCCATTCTCTACTTTCTTACATACACATTCTGTCTGGCTAGAATCAATAGCACAGACTCAACAATAACGGTTCATGTTTAAACAGAACATGCTCATATTGAACAGTTCAATCACTGAACAGTTCATATCATAGAAACACTGAAGTGTTCAAATTGTGGCACAAGGCCTCATACGTTTTACCACCTTGCACAAATATCATACATTTGCCCATAGACAGAACTTCTCAAGTTCAACATCTGAGAAGTCTTAGAAACTAGCATTCATTTAAAATATGAATGAAGTTAGGAAACTTGCCTTTACGTGATACTGACTCGACTTACCATTTGACGAATCGCTTCATTCCATTCCCTATAACACATAAGGAAATAACACATACACCAATTAGTCATATACTTGACTTACACATTGGTTTACTTAACTTTACTTCTTAGGGTTCGCGTTCTTGCAATATAATTTTACACGACTAACTTTAATTATCGGTTTACGGCTTCATGACATACGGAGATGTCTTACTCAAAACGTTAATCATCTTTGATGATTCACATTCTTATCTTCTTCTTATAACTTCTCTAGGACTCAGCACACATCGCTTCTCTACTGGTAGTCCATATGGTACTCTGAGTGGTTTTCCACAAAAAACCAACAAACAAGTTCCCGTCTCATCTACACTGCCATCACAGTGAGTTAGATCGGTTGCCAGTTTCGTATATACCTTCGCTCTCTGAAGGAATTGTTTAGCCCAGCTACCATATGTCAACCATCAAAGGTTACAATTGTACCACAACCTAAACTTATCTTAACTTATACGAACTATTAACTATAATGTTCGTTAAGTCAATTTCTTATTCCTTTTGGCTTTCTGGCAAGTAATTGCCATACCTCATGACTCATTCTTATCCAACTCACATTCGACTTTCATTAATCTTATTACTGTTCGATACGGCTTTCTCGATACCATTCATATGATACTTACTACCTTTGTCAACGTCTATGTCATACAACCAGGGTATACTTAGCACGTTCGTCCAATGCAAATATGATTCACGAGAATTGTTTACGTATTCAACATTCACGTTGCTCATCTCTTAACCTCTCATTCAACCTTTACTCAAGGTTTTAATAAATTTCAATCGTTATACATACCATTAACCCCATGTTCATTATTCTTTCTTAATGTCGAAGCCATACACATCGTTGTATGCTAAGACCGATCATTCATCGCAACAAAGTTGCATTCACAGCATCTATATGCTTTACATTCATCTCGCATTACTATGACATAACATCGAAATGTTATTTATTACCCTCGTCACTCAACGTCTAAGGAATCACAATCATAGCAATCCCTCACGTTCGTTTATTGCGACTACAGTCCCCAGATATAGGTTCCCTAACCCACGTCTACATTCTGTATCTTTTAATCTCGTTTAATCTTTTTGTTCGACCTTCATCAAAGGTTTAATACACTTGATTAAGTGTTACATTAGTTGAACATTATGTTCTTATTTCTTTCTTGCACATCCCGCAGCAGTTGAGCACTTAAAAGCTCATTACTGGCCTTTTTCCCTCAGTCTGCACATTTCTTGCTTTCACTTTCTTCATTAAGACTACATGGCAAGGCGAGAGTTAGCGATGTTAGGCTCTCGATCACGGTGCTTGATTGCCACCTTACAAGGCATGTCTGGCGCCGCGACGCCAAGTCCTTCTTCTCTAAATTTTTTCTAAGTGTTAACTTCATTTTGAGACGCTTACTTTCCGATCTCATAACTTCTTCCTTATAACTCAGAACGAGGTCGTTCTAAAGCCATTTTCTTCCTTATCTTACGTATTTTGATTACCCATGGATAGAACTTCATTCTGAATCCGTTAACATGCCAATTGATTGGCTTAATCTTTGCCCTTCATTCGTTTTAACGTTCTTTGTTCGTTCGTCCGTAATTAGGTCATCCGAACTCAGAATTCATTCGTTCTTGAGTCCATGACTCACGTTTTATATGTTCTCTTACATTCTTATGAAACCCTACACGTTCGGGTTTATTTACTAACTTTCTAATTCTCGCTCATCTTTTATGAAATTTTCGCCATAACTTCGTTATAGCTCCGTTTTAATCCGTTCTTCATGAATGTTTCTACCTTTCCTAACCAAGAAATAAACATCTAACTTATACGCGATGGTTTTAAACTTGTCCATCAACAACAATTATACTACGATGGTTTTACATTTGTCCATCAACAACGTTCTTCGTGTGTTCTTTGTGTTCTTCGTTCGTTCTTCATTTTTAATCGATATTTTGGATTATGATTTCACTTTTTCTTGGATTTGATGTTATAGAACATCATTCCTTACTTATTTAACCTACTCATTCATAAGATTCATTCGGATCGCTGAAAATCCTTACGAATCTTATACTTCCTTAAGAAATTTATTAAATAAACTTCTAATTCTTATTTCTTCATTTTCTTACTATTTCAACCATATGAATTCATTCTCAATATCTTTTACTCCTTATTCTCATTAAGTTATGTTTTTGAACATAAAACTTAAAGAAAATTTCTAAGAGACTAGGTTTTGGATTACCTTTC
This sequence comes from Panax ginseng, assembly GCA_020205605.1. Classification (NCBI taxonomy): domain Eukaryota; kingdom Viridiplantae; phylum Streptophyta; class Magnoliopsida; order Apiales; family Araliaceae; genus Panax; species Panax ginseng. The sequence continues at coordinate 87,922,758 of CM035132.1, read as the reverse complement.
TCCTTTGATCTCCTTCCGTCGGACAAAGTTTGCTCACGAGCAAGCTTTTCCTCCTTCTTCTCCTTCTCTTCTCCCATCCGAACTCTCTCTCTTTCTCTCTCAAGTGTAGGATTTTCAAGAATCCAAACAAATGAGCTTAAGCTCCTTCTTCTCTTCCTATTTATAGATTTTCAAGGCTAGGGACAAAATAGTCATTTCGCCATCCCTAACCTCCTTACTATTCATGGCTTAAGGACTAAGTTAACTTAGCCCTCAAGTTTGCTTAGCCCTTAAGTTTCGTAGTTCCGTCTTTTGGGTTTCGTCCGACAGTTTTAAAAATTGCGATTCTCAGAATCCAAATATTTTTGGATATTTCGTCTTTCCTTTACCGATTAACTTTTAAGTATTCTTTGAATTTCCGAAAAACTAAAAAACACTTTTTGATGTCAAGCGTTTTCCTTCACCTTTTCCCCTAACGTAGTTAAACGAATAAAAAGTACATAACAGTACTTTTCGTCGTTTTTATTTTATCCGATTTCTGCATGTTTTTTGAGAAAAACTTTTATCGGCTTACTTAACTTTTCACGATATATTATCATCAAATCTTTCGAAGGAATGTCATTCTGACATACCGAACTCTCGGAATGGCTTAGGTTATTCAAACCCTAACCCTTAGGTTTCGTATTTTTCTCCAGAAATATTTTGTTCCCGAAAAATTTTTATTTTCGTCTTGAAAATTCTTACTCGTTCAGTCTAGCTCGTAGCCAGAATTCTCCCGATTTATAATCATTCTAGGTTATAGAATGATTAATAAACACATAGCACAGAATAATATTAATAAAAATTCATTTTATTAATAATTAATTCTTTAATCTTAAATTTTGAACAATCCGGATTTTTCGGGTTGTTACAATTATGACCAGGGATTATTCGGTGTAATCATGACCGTAATGTTACAAATGTTATGGTAAAAGTCCTCATTGGCCCGTAGTGCATTGATGGACAGTTGTTGGCATGATCATGACCATTGATGAATACACAAAAATCCTTGGCTTGTAGTGCATGGATAATTTATGGTTGTGATACTAATGAATATCCTTGGCCGTAGTGCAGGGATGATGTGGTTTATTTATTAAGCTGAGTCTCAGCAATAAAAGTGATGAAAAACATTTTAAATCATAAAAGATAGTAGATTTTATTCTCTACTTGACTCTTTTAATGGATTGTATATTCCGTTGCAGTTAAACTTGATGTCTATTGTATTTTATCAGTTTAACATTGTTGAAGAATAATGATAATTTATTCTGCATTATCTTAGTCATAATATTTCTTACTGGGCTAGTTGAGCTCACCCTTTCTTTCACTGTTCTCTTCAGGAAATGAGAATGTAGCCGGGACTAGTCGGGGAACGGAGTGATGGTCTAGATGATAGTATTAGTAGTCCTCATTATTCTGTTAAATAGTGTGACAATAAATGTAATGAGGACTTATTCTGAGAGTGGATATTGTCTAGAAGACAGTATTTGTATTAAAACTCACAGCTCTCTTGTTGTATATTAAAGATTGTATTTGTATTCTGTACCATGTATTTGGCGACTCAGAATAGGTGATGTATACCTATTTTGGGGGTGTCACAACTTTTCCCGACCCTTCCTACTTAAGGCATCGGCAACTACATTGGCTTTTCCAGGGTGATACAGGATTTCACAATCATAATCCTTTATCAACTCCAGCCATCTCCTCTGTCTCATATTCAACTCCTTCTGTGTGAAGATATATTTTAGACTTTTATGGTCTGTGTATATCTCACATTTTTCCCAATAAAGATAATGTCTCCATATCTTTAAAGCAAATACTACCGCGGCTAGTTCCAGATCATGAGTAGGGTAAACTTTCTCATAATCATTCAACTGCCGTGATGCATACGCAATGACCGAGCCATGCTACATGAGCACGCAACCAAGTCCTTTATGCGAAGCATCACTATATACTATGAAATTTCCTGTGTCATCGGGTAATGACAAAACAGGCGCTTCACTCAATCTTTTCTTCAGTTCTTGAAAACTGTCTTCACATTTATCTGTCCATACATATTTCACCGTCTTCCTTGTCAATTTAGTCAACAGAGTATCTATCTTCAAAAAATCTTGGATAAATCTTCGATAGTATCCCGCTAACCCTAGGAAACTCTACACCTCAGTCGGCGTTTTTGGTTGTTCCCAATTCATCACTACTTCTACCTTCGCTGGATCCACTGAAATCCCTTCTTGGTCAATGACATGACCTAAAAACTGCACCTTCTCTAGCAAAAATTCACACTTAGTGAATTTCGCATATAACATCTCCTTCCTTAGTGTCTCCAACACTAACCTTAGGTGTTCAGTATGATCTTCTGGCATCTTAGAATAGACCAGAATATCATCGATAAACACAACGACGAACTTGTCCAAATATTGTTTGAACACTCTGTTTATCATATCCATAAATGCAGCCGGTGCATTGGTTAACCCAAATGACATCACCAAAAACTCGTAATAATGACCATAACGAGTCCTGAATGCCGTCTTTGGTACATCTTCCTTCCTAACCTTCAATTGGCGATACCCCGTCCGCAAATCTATCTTAGAAAAATACTTTGCCCCTTTCAATTGATCAAAAAGATCATCGATCCCGGGCAATGGGTATTTATTCTTTATCGTTAACTTGTTCAACTCTCAGTAGTCGATACAAAGCCTTAACGATCCGTCTTTCTTTTTGACAAACAATACCGGTGCCCCCCATGGGGAAACACTTGGTTGAATGTACTTTCTATCAAATAGTTCCTGTAACTGAACCATTAACTCTTTCATTTCCACCAGCGCTATACGATATGGTGCCCTTGAGATAGGTGTCGCTCCTGGCACAATGTCTATTACAAATTCGATATCCCTATCCGGCGGTAAACACGATAATTCACTTGGAAATACATCCATGAATTCATTCACCATAGGTATCTGATCCATGGTCGCTCCCACTCGCTGGGTATCAACAACATGACATAGATAACCTACACCCATCTTCCTTAACAGTTTTCTAGTTTATGTTATCATAAGGCAACACGAACGTCCTGGCGATGTATTACCGTAAAATATTATAGGAGATTGTTTTAACGTCCTAATGCTCACGCATTTCTTTTGGCAATCTATAATTGCTCCATGGTAAATCAACCAATCTATTCTGAGAATTACATCGAATTCTTCTAACTTTATCGGTATCAAATCGATCGATAATTTACAACCACGAATATCTACGCAACAACTCCTATGAATATCTTCAACAGGAATTATCTCTTCGTTTGCTACCTTAATATTCAAAGGTATAGGCAACTTTTCAGGAAATAATTCTAATCGTCTAGCAAAATCACATGCTATAAACGAATCAAGTAAGACCCTTAATCAAACAAAGACGTAAGCATTTATGTTGTTGATCGGAATAATACTTGCGACTACATCCCCTGATGCCACCGCATCTTGGACCGTCATATTAAAGGTACGAGCCATTGGCCTACCCGGCTGTGCTGGACCACCAATAGCTAACTTATCGCTATTAGTGCCCTTGTTTCCATCCGTCCCCTTCTTCGGGCAGTTTTTTGTTATGTGATCAGTTGCTCCACATACAAAGCATCCATGATTTTTCTTTGGACTTGGACAGTTAGGCGAAATGTGCCCTTCTTGTCTACAGTTATAACATACTGCCTTTCCCTTGAGACAAACTCCTAAGTGAGTCTTCTCACAGGTTTAACAGGCCTCCATCCTTTTCTTAGGATCCCCTTGTTTTACTCTGGTATTCCCAGAGTTAAATCCCTTCCTCTTTTGACCATTGCCATTACCGCTGGCTCCCTCGGTCTTTATTCTTCCATTGGCTTTACCCTTGTTTTTCTTATCTTTGTGGTACTGGCAAAGAGCCTCATTCCCACCTTCAGCAATTATTGCCTTATTTAGTATGGTCCCGAAAGAAGTACTTTGGAACACCGAAATTCGACTATAGAGCCAGGGTTTCAAGCCTTGCTCGAATCGTCTAGCCTTCATTACCTCAGTGTCCACTTGATGTGGAGTAAACCTTGCCAGTTCGTTAAATTTGGCAGCATACTGGGGAACCGTCATATCCCCTTGCTTTAAATCAAGAAATCGAATCTCCATTCTTCCTTGCATGCTCGTGGGAAAGTAGTTCTCGAAGAAAATCTCCTTGAACCTTACCTACGTTAGATTTTCTATACCGGCCCTAGCCTGGTTTGCCTCCCACCAGAAATTGGCCTCACCCTTCATCATATAAGTTGCAAAAGCAACCTTTTGCCCTTTGTCAACATTTGCTATAACAAATGATTTCTCAATCTCTTTCACCCATGTCTGGGCTTCTAAAGGGTCCGTAGTTCCTTTGAACTCTGGCTGACCGACACTTTTAAAATCCTTAAAAGTAGTAGCTCGTACTACTCCAGGATTTATGGGTACATTAGCCCTAGTTCTATTAAACGCGACCGTTAAAAGATTAACGAACTCTTGCATTGGATTAACCAGACCTCCCTCCGGTTGTCTCCTTCTTGACGGCATTTTGCTGTTAAGAAAACAACACATCATTATTACTTTCTTCTTGTTGGTTAGTTATTATTCGTGATGAAATAATAACTTATACTCATTACTCAATATATTTCCATAAAAAGACATATATTGATTCATTACTTGTAGTATAATACTACATTACTTACATTGTATAGCCTAAGCTGACTACATTACTATCCCGCAGTTGCTTTCCAAAAGTTGGGATTTATAAAAGACTACCCTTTTATATACAAAAGAGGTTTTACGTCACTACTAGATATATAATATTTACATATCTAAACTATTCTAGCTATTGCTAGATTACATCTTCCGTAAGGCATTCTCAAAATATTTCTTGGCCAGACCGGCAATAACATCTCGACTAATAGTATGTCAGGTCTACCCTTCTTCTATCGGGTACCCAGCTACTTGCTACTGGAAATCCGCATTAGAACTCCTATGTATATAGGACATTCTTTCTATCTTTTATCTCTTAGTCTTTAGCTCATCCTTGAGCTCAAAGACATCATTTTTCAGCTCGTGGACCTTGTCCTTGGCCAAAATTCGATCATCATTCTCCTCTTCCCACATACACTCCATACTACTCTTGTCCTCTCGGACAGCTTGAAATTCCTCTTTTAACTCCTTTACCTCCTTACAATACTGGACATTTCTATCCAATACTGACATGAATAATGCCTTCATTGACTCCCCCGAAGTCAACTATTCTGTAGGTTCTACCTGGTCAAAAGACATCACATCCACCTCTTCCTCTAGCATGCCATCAAACACAGACATGTAGTCTAAGTTGTTCGAGTCTCCAGACTCGATTGTCACCACTTCTGGTTCTACTGCTATAGGATTTGGTAGGATCTCTACTCGATTCACCGAATCCTCGCTAACTACATGTATATCTCTATACATTTCATTTTCTCCTGACATCTACAACAAAATAATATAGTTTGATTAGTACACGTCAGTAGAATAATAAAAACACATAATATAATTATAATGCATTTTTATAGGGTTACTTTCCATCTTTTACTTCTTTGACTTTTCTTAAGGTTATGACTTAAGGTTCTAATTTCCCCCTTACGTTTTATAACCTAGGCTTTGATACCAACCTGTAGCGCCCCGAAATCTGGGTATCTTCCAACTCGACATATGGTGTTATACGGTACTACCATTCATACATTCATTCAATTGAAAAGCCTCAAAAGAACGAACATGTCTTCTATATATTCAAAGTAATATTTATATTTCCCAGGTTCTATACCCATTACAAATGTTCTTTGTCATAATATCAATTATATTACAACATTATACCTATACTATTACATAAACAGCTTAACGGTTTGCCTTAGCCTTTCCTTTATCTTTAATCGATCCTTTAGGATGTTCAGTCTTAGTTGCATTAATATGGTTCAAGCAAGAGTGAGCATAACTAGCTCAGCAAGTATGACAATTTCAATAACAACATGCTTGACACATAAGAATCGTATATCTTCAATAACTGAACAATAGTTATGAAGTACTATTGATAATTCAAAATAGTACTTTATCTTCCTTTCAAATTGTTTCACAATGAATAATATCCAGTAAAACATAACTCCGGTCCAAGACCTTGAGTATTTCATTCTTTCTTTGAAAAGGACAACTCGGTCACTAAGTTCGTAAGTTCGGTATTACTTACGAGCACTTCTAGGTGATCAGCCTATAGTACTCTATGTTGATCAACACTACATTCATTAAACGTATGTACGTTTAATTTGTGGCAACCTCACCTGCCTGTCGTAAGACTACAAAACATTTGTTTATCATACTCAATCTTCTTTTGAAAACCATATCGAGTAGTTGACAAAAGATAACAACATTTAATAACAGTTGGATAGATTATCAATAATCCACCAAATGCATTAAGTCTAGCCGAAAGAATTGGCTTTAACTTTATCATACATCAATTCATGCATAAGGATACATGAATTACAAAGCTTGTTCAAATTGAACTGAGACAAGGGTTGGAATACTTGCCTTCAGTGTCTGCTACGGTATAAATTAGTTTATGTTCGAGTCTGTCAAGTGTCTACAATACATGATTATATAACGCCATACATTAGATCATATATAATCAAGTATGTATACAGCTATATCTTACCTTTCATCTCAATCTAATCATGTATTAGATTTGATTATTATTAATTCTAGCTTGTCATCATACTTACATTCATATTCGATTAGGTTATTATTAACCTTTTCATACTATCCTTAAGGTTTAACAAGGTTTTAATAATGTTACTTCAAGTTCCTTAAGGTACGTTCACTTTGAACTAATAACATTCCTTTCTTTGTACTTACAAACATTCCTTACTATCCTTGATCTAGGGTCGGCATATTTGGCTGACTTTTTGTTCTCCTTGCCGTCTACTGGCCATGAGATTATAATAGCAAAGTCCCGGACTTGGCTCTACGGCGCGAGTCCTTACTCAGTGGTCCGCGCTGCAGCTTCGATCTTCAGTAGGTCATCAACTATTCACAGCGCTGCGACGCGACAAATTGGCCTTGGACTGGCACCGCGGCGCCAGCTCTGTGCACCAGATAGTTTGGACATTTTTTCAACTTTGCAAAATTCCCGAGCTCATAACTTCTTCGTTATAAGTCCGAATCGGCTCGTTCAAAAGCCTACGGTTCACAAATTATATAATCTACGTGTTCATTTTTAATGAAATTTACCTATTGGTTCATTTTTAACGAAAACGATAAACATTCGTGAACGTTCAATGCTCGTTTCTTCGTTCTAAGTCAGAATTCGGTCATTTTTGAGTCTGCAACACTATAATTCCAAATATGACTTGTCTCCATCGAAAACCAATGTTTCCGAATTCAAACACAAAATTTGACTTCTATTCCGAGAATTTCTTGAATTCGACGATTATCGTCCGATCGTGCGATTTTCGACAAATCTTCATCACGTATGATTTGTTCATTACTCCAAATGAATTCAATTCATCATATGAACATCTCAACATACTTATTACAACAACCTATCTTCATGTTGGATTTTGACTTATTCTACCATAAGCTTATAACTTATTAAAGTATAAACTACTTATAGCTTCATTGTTCATAACTTATGATAATTAAAGTCTTTTAATCATCATCCTTATATGTTCTCAACATATAATTTCATTTATGTATACTTGATACAAGTTTATACAAGTTCTTTATTTTCATACAAACTCTCAAGGTTAATCTATAGCAAGTTCATAAAGCTTCTTCAGAAGTTTATAACTTATGTAAGTTTAAATGACTTATTTCTGACTTAAGCGGCTTAAGTTCATTTAATTAATCATTCTTCTTACTTCTTAACATCCATGTTTCTTAATCCATACTTTTCTTATCTACCTATCATGGTAGAGATAGAAGATTAATGGATAAGAAGTCTTACCCTTGAAGTCTTTGTGAAATAGTCTTCTTCTTCTTACAAATGGAAGTAGCTTATTCTTGCTTATTCTCTCTAACACTTGAGAACTTTGTAAGTTATTAGTTTAGTTGAACAAGTAGTAAATGGCTAGCAATCTCCTTCTATTTATTGAATTTACAAGGTTAGGGTAGTTTAGTCATTAGGCTAACTCACCTCCTTAAGTCACCTACTTACTATTCATTACTTGGTTAACACAACTCTTATCTCTTGCTTGGTCATTACACCTAATACTTGGTCATCACACATAATACTTGAATTCCTTCACGTAGCTAAAATACTACGACATTCCCACATCATTAGGTTAGATAATGACAACTATCTTGATAACACATAGAATATAATTTTATTTATTATTTAATTCAATAAAATTATTTTACAATAAAATCCGAATTTCTCGGTCGTTACAGTCCATATATATATATATATATGTTCATGTTCAATGTTCGTTCAGCTATGTAAAATTTGTTAATGCTAGTTCGCAATTAAATTGTAGAACCGTAGCCAGCTTTTGTTCAATTCTTTCAATCATGATATATTCTTAAATTATTGAACTTAAACTTGCTGGGCAAACTTATTGCTCACCCTTGCTATATCATGATAACATTGCAGATAAGGCGAATACGATCAGATACAGGAAAGGATAAAGCCAAGTTCAGCTTGGGATTATATGTGCAGCTTATTTGTAACAATTATGTATGATAATAATGTTATATGTTAGATAGTTTATGAATTTTGTATAAGTTAAGGTTACTCGACCTTGGGGAATAATGTGTAAAGTTTATTGTATACACAATTTATATTTATATCTTCCGCAATAGTTGTAGAATGATTATACTAGATCCGTGGTGATTTAGGACCCGAATTTATGGCTCTCACAGTGGCCCTAAGAGAAGTTGGCCAGTTAACCCACTAAGGGATTAACTGACCACAACTATGTCAGTTTATCTATAATTATATACGCATTCTTTTATTTTCTTTTTAAGTCTGGAAAACAAGTTCAAAGAGAAAAAAAAAGAGAAATTGAGGATCAGTGAGATTGAAGAAGAAGAAGTGTGGAAAATTAAAGAAGTTATTATCGTCCTTGTGTAATCCAAGCAGAGTAATCAAGGGTAAACCCTTAAACTCAAGTTTTAATTTACGTTATTAAAGTTTTTTCATGAAAATTGGCTTTTCACTTCATGTAATTAAATTTTCATGGCTAATTGTTAAATCTATGATGTTTTATATGTTTATTAACATGTATAATTCAATTATATATGATCTATATGTATTTTAGAATAATTAATCCATGAAATCATGTTTAAAATGGAGTTTTATAGTTTTATAGAAAAAAATATATGAATATGGCTTATAAGTACAAAAGCTTGTGTTTAAATTGCATATTAATCGATAAATTGATGAATGAATGTAAAAACGAAAATAACGAAACTTAAACGGATTGATTTGGTCGAAAAACGAGTTCGCAGTGGTTGATTTCGTTAATAATGTTAAAAATGGAGTTTTTCATAAGAACAAAGAAATTATGTGATTTGATTCTAGTAATTGCATGAATTAAGTTGTTAAAATCATGTTTGAAAGGTTGGGTAATGATCATATATGAATTATAGTATCTGGGTATGCTTAAATTAATATATGGACAAGGAAATTTGAAGTTATGGCCCTGTTCTCACAACTACAAAACAGTAAATAGACAACGCGAAAAAAACGTTGTGGTTTCAGTCAAAAAAACGCCGTGGTGTCATCTATTTGACACCCTTACACAACATTTTTAGAACGTTGTAGTTAAGCACAATACACAACGTTTTTTAGGAAAAAAACGTTGTAGATTTGTTTTTCAAAAATTAGCAGATGCTTAAAAAACGTTGTAGAAGGTATAATTCCACAACGTTTTTTGGATAAAAATGTTGTTGTTTAGTATATCAGACAACGTTTAGGCACATTTACACAACGTTTTTAAAATGTTGTAGATTAAAAAAAAGAAAAAAAAGGTTGTGGTTCACCTACATTACCAATGCACCTGTAATATGCTAATGCCATGATATATAGCTAAAAGGAGCACAAGGAGTAATGCAACTTCCAACACTTGAATAGAACAATAGTGCTCAAAATCCAATAAAAAGATAATATTTTGTCCAATCCTAGACTTCCAAACCATAATATCCAATTACATAACCGCTCCAACAAGAATTACACAAACAAGTTGGGCCTAGATGCCTTGTATGTTGTCTTCAGCTTTCTAGTTGGTGGCCTAACCTTCTTAAACACCAATAGGAACTTGATTTTGGAGTTGTGGAACTGCTTGGTGCTCTCCCTCTTGCAGACCTTGGCAGGGATGGTAGCTGTCTTAATGATCTGGATGCAGTGATGGCGGACTCTGTGGCGAGAAACCATCTCAGTGTACATGTTGCGCCCCCAAATCTAGGTTCTCTAACCTCAGATTCAGTGCTCACGATCTATCATCATCATAATCATTCTATAACCATTACGAAATAATAAACATACATTGTTCATTATAATAAAGTCTCATAACATGGTCCCAAGGTCTTTATAACCTTAACTTTAAACACACCATTCAATTTACAAATAGTTTACTTAAGAAATTCCATCAGATAATAATTAAATTAACATTCATTCTAAACTACTCCTGGATCTTTCCCTTGCCCTTGTCCTTCGTGTTGGATCCTTCGGGCTTAACTGAAATAGATGTCATGATATAGCAAGGGTAAGCAACTAATTTGCTTTGCAAGTTTATATACAAGGGAGATATATCATGACTTAGAAAGAAATATTGCGTTCAATGTTCAACAATAGTATAAAATTATGAAGGAACATGAATTAATAATCAACAATTGAATATTGAATAATTGAATAACATGAACTAAGTGGTTTTGAAATAACCATGAACATTTGCCAAGGTGCTCAGTTATTTACACTGGACCTCTTAATAAGTTTTGGTATTCAAGGGGATCAGCCTTTTATACCTCGTGATTTATTCATAAACACTTAATAATCCGGCATTGATATCATGCCTTAATCAAATTCGTCATTTTCTCAGTTAAGAGTTCTTATCATATTAATTTAATAAGAACAGTTATTTAAAATACATTTGATTTAACAAATTTAGACATACTTGATCTAGTTGATACAATAGCATAGATCTATCTCATAAACAGTTCATGAATGAAAGAACTTTAATTTAATTCACAGTTCAATAATAGTAGAACATGAATTCAATTTCACAAAGTGCGAATTTCAATAATCGATATAGATATGAATAATCATCAATAATTATTCACTAACATGCTTTGAAATATAATAACTCGTGTTTGAGTTAGAAAACTTGCCTCGTCTATAGATTACAGCTACGCAATTAATTTATATCCACTATGCAGTTAACTTATCTTCCTTTGAGAGACCTATAATTAATCTTTCAATTAGTCATAGTATAACCTTAGATTATGTAATCACATAGATACATTACCTTTAGTTCTTATAAACATTATCCTGCCTCGATAATGTTACTATTAACTAACAACTTCCTTTAATTCACTTAATATTATTAATCTTGATAATATTTAATTCACCTTTTAGTATTATTAGTTCCCTAATAATACTTTCATTCGCTTACTAATATTATTAACATCTTAATAATATTTTAATACCTTACTAATATTATTAATCCTCTTTAATAATATTTTAATCATGTATTAATATTATTACCTTAATAATATCTTACTTATGCTTTAGTATCATTAATAAATTAATAATACTTTTAATCATTTATTAATATTTTATTTATTTACTAATATTATTAATTATTTAATAATATTTTATTCATTTAATAATACTTTTAATCATTTAATAATATTTTATTTATTTACTAATATTATTAATCATTTAATAATATTTTATTCATTTACTAATATTATTAATCATTTAATAATATTTTATTCATTTACTAATATTATTAATCATTTAATAATACTTTATTTATTTATTAATGTTTAAATCAAATATTATTAATCATTTAATAGTATTTTATAGAAATTTTAATCTTAATATTTTTATTTACTTAACAATATCATATTCTAATATTATTAATATCATAATAATATTTTAATGGATTCATGGATTAATTAACAATTTATTCTAATTGTTCACCCTTTAATAAACCTTTTATTTAATATCCATAAAAGGTCATAAATGATATTTCTTATCATAAATTAACAAAATGCCCTAAGATAGTCATGATGTAACATATTATGAGTACTCAAGCATAGAAACCACATTTTTATTATTAAAGACATCATTTAACTATTTATTTTTTTTTATTCATAACTTAATCATTTTTAGGAAAAATAGTAAACTGACTCCAAAAATTCTCAACTTCTGGATTTTGACATAATATGAACCTACAAGGATACCAAATTTTCCTGGAATTTTAGAAAATGATTTACTATTTTTAAAGTGCCCAAAACACTCGGATCTTGCTCTATTTTTCATAAATTGAGTTTTGCTCAGAAAAATATGAAATTTTCAGGGTATGCTTTCCTAACATACATTAACCTACTATAAACATTTCGAAATTTTCCAGCATATACACAGTGAGATATTCGAAGGTTAATATTTCGGAGTCCTTTACGAAAATAGTCATTACGCACAATCTATAACTCGAAACGTGTCCGTTCTTTTTCTACATGTAGATAACTTCTTAAGGTACCTCTGTGATTTTTCCCAAATTTTTAAAAGACAAGAAACTGACCAAAACAGCCTCATGAAAAACGGATCAGTAGCTGATTTAGGGTTTTCAAAGCCTCAACATACAAAGTGGACTATTTTGGAAAAAACAGTCCCAAAGCTTTCAAAACTTGCTAGATTTGTGTTCTATCACTTGAGTTTACTAGGTAACTCATGTATCTAGCACCCCCTTTGACGGATCACAAATCCAAGTTGTAAAACTTGAGTTACACAAGATTTAGTGGAAAAAAAGCAAGAGTTTTCACCCTTGGAGAACATATGCTCAATTTCTTCCTCTAAGCCTTAGATCTAACACTCAACATACTTAGTTTCATACATGATGATATGTAGAACTAGGATATCTAGAGTATTTGAACATAATCCCAACAAAACTCAAGCTAGAAAAACAAAGTAAAAGAGGAAGATGAAGGTAGGTTATACCTTGACTTAGTTGCTACCTTTCTTGATTTTCCAAAGTAGTTTCTAAACTTAGGATGCATGATCAACTAGCACTCCTATCTCTTTCTCTCTATAGCCGAAACCCTCTCTCTCTTTTCTCTCTTATGAAGTTGACTAGCTTGGGAACAAAAGATGGAAGAAGAAGATGAAGAGAAAATGAGATGTTGGAAGAATGAAATGTGTCTACAAAATGAAATGGGTAATTCACTAATAACCCCCATTCTTTTATTGACCCATGGATAAAGGCTTTGCCTTATCCTTTCAATTAGCTTAAACTTGTAATTAAGAGTGCTTAATAGATTGCAACCAATGAGAGCTTGACACACATGTACTTGTGTATAAGAGTTACCAAATAAGGGAATTGATTAGCATAACCATCTTGCCATAAAAAAGGCCTAAATGGCCGGTTCCTTTAGCCCCCAATACTCCTCTATTTTTTTTTTAGTTTATTGCACAAATTAGATTTATCAAAAGTCTAAAATACCCTTAATCATGTGGGCTAAGTATTGGGTTGCTTATTATTTCATTTGGGCTCCCTCCTTAATTGTTTTGGGCTATGTAATAAACATAGTCTAGCAATTTTAATATATGTTACCCAATTTGATTATTTAGGGTTTACATTCCTAATCTTATGAAATTTAATTACCTATATATGTGACTTTAGCTCATAACCTAATTAGATTTACAAGAATTAGGTTTAAAATTATTAGTCACTTGAAATAATAAGTTTACCCACTTAAGTTAGTATACATATTAAATACTAACTTTTCCTTACTACCATAACCCTTAGGTTACGAAGCTTTCATTTTTAATGAAATCTATAAATGTATATATCCATAACTATAGCATATATGTTAATTGACCCATGCACCACTTCACATAGGTTGCCACATATTAAATCACTGTATAACACAAAGTTTTAAATATCAATAATATACATACATATATAGTGACTTAAAATTCACGGTTATTACATCCTCCCCCCTTCTAAGAATTCCGTCCCCGGAATTACCTATATGGTTACTCAAAAAGATGTGGATAATTTTCCCTCATCTTTTCTTCGAGTTCCCACGTAGCTTCTTCAGCATTGTGGTTCCTCCAAAGAACTTTTACAGAATGATTAACCTTATTTCGCAATTTCTGTTCTTTTCTATCTAAAATTTCAACCGGAATTTCCTCGTACGACAAATCCTTTTCGACCTGAATTGGCTCGTACGATATCACGTGCTTGTAATCAGGCTTATATGGTCGTAGCACTGGCACATGAAACACATTATGAATATGTTCAAGTTCAGGAGGTAGAGCTACCTCGTATGCTACTTCGCCTATCTTCTTCAAAATCTCGAAGGGTCCAATAAATCTCAGACTCAGTTTACCTTTCTTTCCAAACCTTATCTTCCCTTTCAGGGAGATACTTTCAAAAATGCATAGCTTCCAACTTCAAAATCTCTCTTCTGGCGATGTAAGTCTGCATACTTCTTCTGGCGATCTTGAGCTGCTACCAGTCGGGCTCTCATCACCTTGATGATCTCTACGGTCTGCTGCACCAGTTCTGGTCCCAAGAGTCGACGTTCACCCACTTCATCCCAGCATAAGGGCGTTCTACATTTCCTTCCATACAGTGTTTCATACGGCGACATTCCGATGCTGGCGTGATAACTATTGTTGTATGCGAACTCTACTAATGGAAGATGATCCTCCCAGCTACCCTTGAAGTCCATCATACAAGCTCTGAGCATATCTTCAAGTGTTTGAATCGTTCTCTCACTTTGCCCATCGGTCTAAGGATGATACGCGGTGCTCATCCGTAGTTGTGTCCCCATTCTTTCCTGAAGACTCTTCCAGAAGTTTGACGTGATTCGCGGATCTCTATCCGACACAATAGATACTGGTACGCCATGTCTCGAGATAATTTCTTTGATATATAATTTGGCTAGCTGGTCCAGACAATACCTGATCTTGATCGGCAAAAAGTGAGCCGACTTCGTAAGACGATCTACAATCACCCATATGGTGTCGTGCCCTTTTTGCGTTACTAGAAGTCCCACCAAAAAATCCATCGTAATGTGCTCCCATTTCCACTCTAGAATCTCTAAAGGCTGTAGTAATCCACTTGGTCATTGATGCTCTGCCTTGACTCTAACAAGTTAGACATCTGCTGACGCATTCTGTAACCTCTCTCTTCATGTTTGGCCACCAAAAGTGTTGACGCAAATCTTGATACATCTTTGTGCTTCCTGGGTGTATCGAGTACCTCGTATTGTGTGTTTCTTACAAAATCTCTTCTCTTAGCTCTGGCACTAACGTTACCCAAATTTGTCCTTTGAATCTCAGTAGTCCGGTGCCATCAATTTTGTATTTCAATTCATCCCCTTCAGCTAACCGCTTCTTGATGCTGTCGCAATCTTCGTCCTTCTCTTGAGCTTCTTTAACCTTATCTAATAAAGTCGGGCTTGCTGCCACTGTAAATAATCTCTCATTGGTCTCCATCGGATACTTAACCTTTAAGTCAAGTCGTTCGAAATCTTTTACCAATTCCTCTTGAATGGTCAACTTCAGTAACTTCTTTCTGCCTTTTCTGGTCAGGGCATCTGCCACTACATTTGCTTTGCCTGAATGGTACAAAATCTCACAATCATAATCTTTGATCAATTATAGCCATCGGCGTTGCCTCATATTTAGCTCCTTCTGCGTGAAGATATACTTTAGACTCTTGTGATCCGTATATATCTCACACTTCTTGCCATATAAATAGTGCCTCCAAATCTTCAAGGCAAAAACTACTACTGCTAACTCCAGGTCATGAGTAGGATAACCCTTCTCATAGTCCTTCAGCCGATGTGAAGCGTACGCAATGACCTTGCCATGCTGCATCAGCACACAGCCAAGACCCTTGTGTGAGGCATCACTATACACTACAAATCCTCCCCGTGTTGTCTGGTAAAGCTAACACATGTGCTTGACAGAGCCTCTTCTTCAATTCAATGAAACTCTCTTCACATTTCTCCGTCCAAACGAACTTCACCGCCTTTCTAGTAAGGTTGGTCAATGGTTATGTTATCTTTGAAAAATCTTGGATGAATCTCCGATAGTATCCTCGCTAATCCCAAGAAACTCCTAACTTCATCGTCGGCTTTTGGTCGTTCTCGCTTGATAACCGCTTCTACTTTTGGCCGGATCTACCAAAACACCATCCTTGTCAATAACGTGACCCAAAAAATTGCACTCTCTACAACCAAAACTCACACTTGGAAAACTTTGTATACAACTTCTCCTCCCTTAACGCCTCTCAACACTATCCTTAGATGTTCAAATGCGCTTTCTTCCTCCGCTCTCGAATATACCAGAATGTCATCGATGAACACGACAACAAACTTATCCAAATACTGCTTAAACACTCTGTTCATCAAGTCTATGAATGTTGTTGGCGCATTCGTCAATCCAAAAGACATTACCAGAAACTCAAAGTGTCTATACCGAGTTCTGAATGTCGTCTTTGGAACATCCTCTTGCCTCACCTTCAGTTGGTGATAACCGGTCCTTAAGTCAATTTTTGAAAAGTATTTCGCCCCCTTCAACTGATCAAACAAATCGTCGATCCTGGGCAACGGGTACTTGTTCTTAATAGTGACCTTGTTCAACTCCCGGTAGTCAATACAAAGCCTTAATGACCCATCCTTCTTCTTTACAAATAAGACTAGTGCTCCCCACGGTGATACGCTCAGTCGAATGTATCCCTTATCTAACAATTCTTGTAGTTGAACCATCAGTTCCTTCATTTCTACCGGAGCCATACGATACGGCACTTTGGATACCGGTGATGTTCCTGGTGTCAAATCGATAACAAACTCTATCTCTCTATCTGGTGGAAATCCCAGAATCTCATCTGGTAAGACGTCAACGAATTCCCTTACAATAGGTATCTAACCCAGTTCACCCTCGACTCTGCGGGTATCCACAACGTGAGACAAATAACCTATACAACCCTTTCTAAGCAACTTTTTTGCTTGCATCATCGTCAGACAACAAGATTGTCTCGGCGATTTACTACCATGAAATACCACCTTTGACTTATTCGGAGTCTTTGGGTGTACGCACTTTTTCTTACAGTCAATGACCGCTCCGTGACTTGACAACCAATCCATCCCGAGGATTACATCAAACTCTCTAAGATGAATCGGTATCAAATCCACGTTGAGCTTAAACCCTCTTACATCTGCACAACAATTCCTATGTATGTAGTCTACAGGGATAATTTCTTTGTTTGCTACTTCTACATTCATTGGGTGTTCTAATAGTTCGCGAGGTAAACTTAATCTTTGAGCAAATTCATCAGATACGAAAGAACATGAAGCTCCCGAATCGGAATTATATCATTGATCGGAATATCATTGATCGGAATTATACCTGACACCACCTCCCTGGATGCCACGGCATCTTGCACCGTCATATTGAATATCCTTCATTCATCGGCTTTTGTTTGGTCAATTTGGGTCCTCCACCGGTTGTCTTAGTGTTTTTGCTACTACTGCTTTCGCCGCATCCGTGCTTTTCTTCTTTGGGCAATCCTTGATCCGATGTCCCACTTCACCACAGTTAAAGCAACCTCCTTTCTTCACCTTAGGACAATTGGGTGAGGTATGCCCTTCTTGTCCACAGGTATAACATACCGTTTTTCCTTTCAAGCACTCTCCCGAGTGACCCTTTCCACAGTTTCCACACACCAACTTCTTTTGTTGCACACTTCCTTGCTGAATCTCCAAATTACTACCCACTCTGCTCCATTTCTGCTTCTTGTTGTTACTACCGCCACTGCTAACATTCTAATTCCCACCTTCTACTTTCTTCTTGTTCTTCTCCCGATTGTACTTTGAGACCGCTTCGCTTCCACATTCCGCTATGAGAGCTTTCTCCAACAGGGTTGAGAATGACATGATTTTCAAAACCGCTACCTTACTGTAAATCCACGGCTTTAGTCCATTTTTGAACCTTCTTGCTTTCTTCACCTCCGTGTCCACCTGATGTGGAGCGAATCGGGCCAATTCATTGAACTTTGCAGTGTACTCCGACACTGACATATTTCCTGTTTCAATTCCAAAAACTTGATCTCCATTCTCGCTTGTGTACTCTCAAGGAAGTAGTTCTCAGAGAACAACTTCTTGAACGCTTCCCAAGTCACAATTCCAGTCCTGGCTTTGTTCTGGTTGGCCTCCCACCAATAGTTAACCTCACCCTTCATTAAGTAGGTAACAAAAATTGTCTTATGCTCTTCTGCTACTCTAGCAATAACGAAGGCCTTCTAAATCTCCTTTATCCACGTCTGGGCCTCTATCGGGTCTGCTGTTCCTCTGAACTCCAGCGGTCCTACTGCCTTGAAGTCCTTAAAGTTGACTAATTGGTTCCCCGCTTGATTTCCCGCAGGTTGAGCTTGATTCCTCATAGCTTTAGCCATCGTGTTGATAAAGTCTTGCATTGGGTTTTGTTGAGCTCCCGCTGCATTATTAACTGACTCTTCGATCTCTTGGTTCCTTAGTCCACGTCTGGGCGGCATTATCTAGTTAAACAAAATTCTAACACGTTACTCGGGTTTTATTATCATATAAGTACTTAGCATGTAACACGCTACTGTATTCAAACAATCAGATGATCATTATGTGAGAGTTTTAAATTACCAAGATTTGGAAGTCTTTCTCCCTGATTAGTGGGTTAAGTTTGTTTTTTAAAGAACATTTTCCAAATCAGTCTACTTGATTCACATAACATTAAATAGACAATTTAATATTTAAATTTTCCAACACATATCATAATAATAATGCATTTATATTCATATACCAATTTTCAGTGTCTCACATGATTAATACAGGTATATTTTTATAAATGCTACTATCCCATTTAAACACAAAAGATGGGATTTCACTCAAAATGATACTTCCCTACGAACACAAATAGGGATACTACCTCACACTTGCTGAGGTTTACATCATCATAAAACCCTATTACACAAAAAGGGGCACTAATGCATCTATCTACAACTGGGTCATCATACAATCATCACTTTGGTGGCCTCATTGGTCACCACCGCACAGCTCTCTGGGAAACAACCCCTCCATAACCCTACGTCGAACGGATCGACTCGACTCACCTATCTCGAAATGCGCCCTCCTAGTCCCACTGCGCTGGCCCTCATATGTTGCGTCTAATGCCAGTCCTAAAGTCTCGACCCTGACCTTCATGGCCTGCAGTGCTATCTCTAGTTGGTCCACCCGCTTGGCTGACTCATGAAATGCCTCCTCCACACGTATCTTATCGCAATCTCCACGTCAAACTCACCTGCATCGCCAGATGCTTTACGCTTTCGATGTTGCGAACTTCGCCTTCTCATGCTCTAGCCGGACTCACGCTCTGCTAGCTCCATCAAGATCTTGATGAGCAAAGATCCTTATATCTTCTTTGCTCCATGTACTTGATGGTTCATATTCTCTCGCCTCCAACTGCGCAAAATCCTTTGCTCCCGAAAGCATAGTTTTTCTCTAACAGAGTTATCGATCATCACATCCTTCGAGGTGTCCACACCTCCTCCGAAACCTCCTCCCAGCCTATGTAATGGCTCCCCGGCTATCACTCTCAAGATCCTATAAAAACAAGGATACAACATCAAGACTTACAATAAAATATATTCATTGATGAAATAAAACAATATTTTATTAAGTACAACACATACTCGATGAATTTCTATAATCCATCTCCTAACATATTCTATAAGAGTTTTCCACTAAGTTTATAACCTAGGTTTCGCATTCCTAATGTTTATAACCTACAACTTTGATACCAACCTGTGGCGCCCCCAAATCCAGGTTCTCTAACCTCAGATTCGGTGCTCACGATCTATCATCATCATGAGCATTCTATAACTATTACGAAATAATAAACATACATTGTTCATTATAATAAAGTCTCATAACATGGTCCCAAGGTCTTTATAACCTTAACTTTAAACACACCATTCAAATTACAAATAGTTTACTTAAGAAATTCCATCATATAATAATTAAATTAACATTCATTCTAAACTACTCCTCGGATCTTGCCCTTGCCCTTGTCCTTCGTGGTTGGATCCTTCTAACTTTAATCTGAAATAGATGTCATGATATAGCAAGGGTAAGCAACTAATTTGCTTCGCAAGTTTATATACAAGGAGATATATCATGACTTAGAAAGAAATATTATGCTCAATGTTCAACAATAGTATAAGATTGTGAAGGAACATGAATTAATAATCAACAATTGAATATTCGATAATTGAATAACATGAACTGAGTGGTTTTGAAATAACCATGAACATTTGCCAAGGTGCTCAGTTATTTACACTGGACTTGTTAATAAGTTTTGGTATTCAAGGGGATCAGCCTTTCATACCTCGTGATTTATGCATAAACACTTAATAATCCGACATTGATATCATGCCTTAATCAAATTCGTCCTTTTCTCATTCAAGAGTTCTTATCATATCAATTTTAAAAAAACAGCTATTTAAAATACATTTGATTTAACAAATTTAGACATGCTTGATCTAGCTGATACAATTAGCATAGATCTATCTCATAAACAGTTCATGAATGAAAGAACTTTAATTTAATTCACAGTTCAATAATAGTAGAACAGGAATTCAATTGCACAAAGTGCGAATTTCAATAATCGATATAGATATATGAATAATCATCAATAATTATTCACTAACATGCTTTGAAACATAATAACTTCCTTTGGTGCGGACTCTAATGTCAAACTGAGATGAACAACCCTGTTATATGATATTAATTATGCTTTAGCCTTAAGATATTATGCACAATATAGTATAAGGGTTGATCCTCCTAAGTACAAGAAGAAGAGTCCATAGTCTTATGACTGTTAAAGGTTTCAAGTATAAACACTTGACAGCCTAGGACGTAGTTCAAGGTCTTATGACTTTCAGAAGTTTTTTTGATTCTTGTTATTCATTCTGGATTCAAAAGCCGAGTTTTCTTATTTCAGAAGTCTTTGATTCATTCGCATGTTATTATTTTATTGTTATATTATTATACTTGTGGGCAATCGTGCTCACTCTTGCGTAATAATAACATTGCAGTTAAGAACGAAAGGTCCGACGAGCCTTCTACTTGCAAAGGCAAGTGCAACGTTAACAAGTGATGAAGAGTTATTGTTTATTTGTTATGTTATGTTTCAGACTTATGTTTAAGTTGTGTAAGATTTAATATTTGTTTATGTTTCCGCATTTGAGATTTAAGGTTAGTATGACCTAGGATTGATGTATTTACATTCAGATGTTGTAACTCCATAAGGAGAGGATTTATTTCTATCTATTTATGGTTTTTCATTTATTATGGGTAGATAGATACATGATGTTTGGACCGTGAACACCAAATCCCATGGAAATTAAAGTATCTGAATTTGGGGGTGTCACAGGTTGGTATCAGAGCTATAGGTTATGAACCTTAGGTGGGGGAAAAACCTTTGGTAGTAACTTTATAGGAGATCGAGAACATAATGGTGAAAAACTCTTATCGAGTTCTAAGAAATGAATTTCTTAATTTATTGAAGATAATAAAAGACTTTATGTGCTTATGTGATAAACTTATGTTTTCGCAAGTATCGATTAATAACTAAAACTTAAAACTGTGTTGTCAGGATGTCGGATGTTGGAGGATCTAGTCGAGCTGGGGAGGAGGAACCCCGAGTACCTAGAGAGGAGGAGCCCCGAGACATTTATGTCGTCCGAGAGTAGTTAGTATAACGAGAGCCATCTTCGTTGATCACTGTTATTTGTCAGGAGCATGAGCCTGAGTCTAATCTAAAGGAAGATCCTGAGGAAGAAGAGGAGGAAGATGAGTTCCCACCGAACTCTATCGGTGCCGAGATGAATGACTAGCTAGATGTTGTTTAGGAGATGAGGGAGCGGACGATTATTCAATAACTTACCATCGAGCAGAGGGATGGAGAGGTTGAGGTTCTTCACACACGTCTGGGAAACATAGAGTGGGTTTTAGTTCATGAGAAAGGGCAAACCGAGCAGAAGTTAGAGGAAATAGAGGAGTTGAAGAATGAACTGAAAGAGAAATCAGCAAGGCTGGCCATAGCAAAGGAGGCCTGGGTAAGGGAATCACGACATGTAGATCTTGAGATGCACTCTACGCTTCAAAATGCAATTGATGAGGCCTAGGATCGAGTCATGAGATACCCAATTCAGTTTGAAGGACTGCCATCATACATACTAGATCGCAGGACGATGTCCTGAATTATGTAAGAATAACGTAACAAAACTATTCAACGCCTTAGCGGGCAGTGATAAGAATAGTTTAATTATGTGAAAACCTATCTGGTAGTTAATAATGTAAATTCTGATGTGTTTATAAACAGAGGAATATTTTGATGTTTTAAATCCTGTAGATTTTTTATCTCGGGGTAGTTGATGTAAATAGCAGTGATGCTATCGTATTTCGTTAAAACTTTTGAGTAAATAAATATATAAGAGTTATTTGAGATAATGTGTTAAGTGATTATGTTAAAGTGTTTGAGTTAAGACTTAAATATTTAGAGAATTGAATAAAGATCTAATAAGAATATTTCTTAACAGAAAAATGCCGCCAAGAAGATGACCAGCCCAGGAAGGGTCAACGAATAACAACAATAATGGCGCCAATGCTAACTCCGTTCAGCAGTTGGTGAATTTAATGATAAGAGCGATTAACAATCAACCATAAGCTCCACTAAATACTACATTCAAGGACTTCAAGGCGGTAGGACCGCCAAAGTTTAAAAGCTCCATAAACCCGATAGAAGCTCAAACTTGGGTTATGGAGATAGAAAAAGTTTTTGACGTCGCCGGAGTCAGAGAGGATCAGAAAACCACCTACGTGACGTTCATGCTGAAATCCGAAGCCAGTTATTGGTGGCAAGCAAATAAGGTCTGGGGAGGTGAAGGTGTGATTACCTGGGAGAGGTTTAAGGAGATGTTTTTTGAGATGTATTTTTTGACTAGCTCGCATAACCAAATGGAGGTCCACTTTTTGGAGTTGAAATAGGGGAATATGTTCGTACCCGACTATGCAACGAAATTCAAAGAGTTGGCTAGGTTTGCCACATACCAAGTGCATACTGACGAGAGAAAGGCTAGGTGACTTGAGCAGGGACTGAAGCCTTGGTTATATAGCAAAGTGTCAATGTTTTAATTGAACACTTTTGTTGGGGTGCTGGAGAAGGCCATACTCACCGAAGGTAGAAGCGATGCAGTAACCAAGTATAACCATGATCAGAAAAAAAAGAAGAGTGAAAGTGAAGGAAATAACAAAGCTAGTGGTAGTAACACGGGAGGAAGTAACAATCAGAAAATGAGGTGGACTGACAACTCATCAACTAGAAATCAGCAAGGAGGTCAGAAGAAGAGAATCAAAGCATGCCTGATCTGCGGGAAAGCTCACCTGGGGGTTTGAATGAAGGGAAACGGGTGTGCTATAATTATGGTTAGGAAGGCCACATAGCACCTAACTGTCCTAACCCAAAGAAGGGCGCCTGCTTCACTTGTAACTCAAAGGACCATCTGGCAAGGGAATGTCCCAAGAAGGGATCTGGAGGGGCAGGATCAGGAGGGAACATGGGAAACAGCAGTGGAAATGCTTTAACTATCACGGGATAAACTACAACCAGTCAACCGACCGCAAGGACCTTCAACATGACAGTACAGGATGCTGTGCTGTCTCGCGATGTGGTGTCATGTATCATTTCGATCAATAAAGTTAATGCTTATGTACTATTTGATTCGGGTGCTACTTGTTCATTTATATCCGATGACTTTGCTAAGAACATAGAATTTCCTAAAGATGAGTTAGAATACCCCATGAACATAGAAATTGCGAATAGAGAAGTGATCCCTATTAAATACGTACACAAGAATTGTAGGGTGGATATTAAGGGTAACATTATGAACATAGATCTTATCCCGATTAGACTTGGGGAATTTGACGTCATTCTTGGAATGGATTGGTTATTCAATTGTGTGGCTGTAATTGATTGCTAGAAGAAATGTATTAACCTTATGACTCCGTTAAAGGTTATGTTTTATGGCAGCAAGTCACCTAGACAAGCGAGTTGTCTGACGATGATGCAGGCCAAGAAGTTGTTAAGACAAGGCTGTGTAGGATATTTAGCTTACATAGTCGACAGTCGTAAAGGGAACCTGAAAGTGGAAGATATACCAGTAGCGAGGGACTTCATAAAGGTATTTCCAGATGATCTACCAGGACTTCCACCTGATAGATAGGATGAGTTTGTGATCGATTTGGTGCCAGGAACGACCCCAATATCGAAGGCACCGTACCGGATGACTCCGATAGAGATGAAAGAATTGATGGTGCAACTACTAGAGCTATTGGACAAGAAGTAGATCCAACTGAGCGTATCACCGCGGGGAGCACCGATGTTATTTATGAAGAAAAAAGACGGGACGATGTGGCTTTGCATCAACTATAGAGAACAAAATAAGGTCACCATTAAGAATAGATATCCATTACCGAGGATTGATGATTTGTTTGATCAATTAAAGGGAGCAAGATACTTCTCAAAGATAAACTTGAGGAGTGGTTATCATCAATTGAAGGTGAGGCCAGAGGATGTGCCGAAGACAGCATTTAGGACTCGATATGGTCACTATGAATTTCTAGTGATGTCATTTTGTCAAACGAATGCGCCTGCAACATTTATGGATCTCATGAACAAAGTATTCAAACTATTTTTTGATAAATTCATAGTGGTCTTTATAGATGACATTTTGGTATATTCAAAAACCAAGGAAGATCACGTAGAGCATTTGAAAGTAATGTTAGAGGCATTGAGAAGAGAGAAGTTGTATGCTAAATTTTCGAAGTATAAATTCTGGATTAAAAGGGTACAATTTCTTGGACATGTGATTAATAAGGACGAAATTTGGGTAGACCCCTCTAAAGTCGAATGTGAGACCCCAAATTTTATGAAATAAAAGTATTCAATTTTCTTATTATTATTCTATTTAGTAAATGGTTAAATTTATAAAAGGTTAAAGTTAAGGGTGATATGTGAAAATTTTTCAAAGTAAACAAGTTGTCATAAAATAATCGGTGATAAAAGTATAGTAATATGCGTGGTTGCATAGTATCACACGGTATTGTACAGTATCTTTGATTATTGAT
Source organism: Panax ginseng (assembly GCA_020205605.1). NCBI lineage: Eukaryota > Viridiplantae > Streptophyta > Magnoliopsida > Apiales > Araliaceae > Panax > Panax ginseng. The sequence continues at coordinate 87,897,310 of CM035132.1, read as the reverse complement.
GCTTACGTGAGAAGTTACTCAGTTTTATTCAATTATTGTCATAATATTTTCAATAATTGAGACGACAAAGTTATTCATATTATTTTTTGCAATATTGACAATGTCTAGAAGTTCTGTCAAGGAGTGGTTAGATAATCTAATTGCGCGCCAATGGGGAGAAATCCTTATTGGAAAGCCCCCTCTTTCCTGGGAACGACCTGGTTGTTAAATATTGTGAGTTATAATATTAATAAGGAATAAGTTCGTGTTGATTAAAGATGAAATTGATAGTTCCATTGTGTTGGGATTATTAGTGTTAGTGGAAATCGATATTTATTTCGATAATTATAGTGGAAATCGATAGTTATATTGACAAATCGAGTAATTAATAGGATAAATGAGAAATTAATTGCTATTAATTCACATGTTTATAACTATGTGTTCACATGTGTGTACTATTGATTCACATAATTTGCTATTAGGGGAGTTGGTGCAAGATTGATAATACTTTCATGACTAAATTAAAAATGGAGGTATTGATGAAGGTAATATACTATAATTATTTTTTTCACATGATTATACTATTGAGTCTCATGAATGAACTATTGATTCACATGATTTACTATTAGGGGAGGTGGTGCAAGTTTGATAATACTTGCGGGACTAAATTAAAAATAAAGGAAAAGATGAAGGTATTGTACTATAATATTTCGAGCCCCAAAATGTGCAATTATTGAAACTATATTTTCCTATAAATAGAAGCTCATTCTTCCTTCATTTCTCACCAATTCACTAAGTTTCACAAGAGCAATTATTATAGAGAGAAAGAAGAAGAGAAGTCTGCTACCTCACTATTCCAGTATACAGTTTTCTTCTAAGGAAAGGGGTATTATTTCTTTTGTATTCATGAAGAGAGTTATTTTTTTCAATACTGTAAAGAGTCATTAATCCATTCTTTATTATTCATTGGAATAACTTTGCTCACGCGACCATCGCATGCATGGTGAATTCTTCTGTTATTTCATTCTTTATTATTCTATTAGAATAACCTGTCTACGCGGACTACCGCATACATGGTGAATTCTTTTGTTATTCCATTCTTTATTATTCTGTTGGAATAACTTGTCTACGCGGAATACCGCATGCATGGTGAATTCTTCTGTTATTCCATTCTTTATTATTATGTTGGAATAACCTGTCTACGCGGCTTACCGTATGCCTGGTGAATTCTTCTGTTATTCCATTCTTTATTATTCTGTTGGAATAACCTGTCTACGCGGACTACAACATGCATGGTGAATGACCCTTCGTATTCATTCCCTATTAAATTGTAGAAATGACCTGTCTACGTGGATTACCGCATGGCGGGTGAAAATCCATTTGCAGTTTCATATATTCTATTATACTCATTTGGTTAAAGTTTTGGCTTCTATACTCCATGAAATTAGTAGAATATCCTTGATATTTGCGTTTCATCTAGTATCTTTTTATGGAAATATTCTTCTGAGTATTCTTGAATTTTACTCCACAAAGCAGTATCATGTTGACAATTTGAATGTTATTGAATTCTGGATAAATTAAATTATAAATCTTTAAAATTTATCATTGAACTTATTTTATTGAATTATTATGTCATGGTCAACATCCTCATGCTTATATTGTGATGAAAGTCATCTTTGGCTTACGTGCATAGATAGACTTGGTATGATTATGACCAGGGATTATTCGGTATAATCATGACCGTAATGTAACGAATGATGTGGTAAAAGTCCTCATTAGCCTGTAGTTCATTGATGGACAGTTGTTGGTATGATTATGACCAGGGATTATTCGGTATAATCATGACCATTGATGATTGCATTAATATCCTTGGTCGTGGTGCAGGGATGATTCGATGATGTGGTTTATTTATTAAGCTGAGTCTCAGCGATAAAGTTGATGAAAATCTTTTAAATCATAAAAGATAGTAGATTTTACACTCTACTTGACTCTTCTAATGGATTGCTTATTTCACTGCAGTTGTTGATCTAAAACTTGTTGTCTATTGTATTCTATCAGTTGTTATACTGTTGAAGGCTAAGGATAATTTATTCTACATTATCTTAGTCATAATATTTCTTACTGGGCTAGTTGAGCTCACCCTTTTCTTTCACTGTTATCCTCAGGAAATGAGAATATAGCTTTGACCGGCTCAGGAAATGTATTGACGGTCCAGATGGTTGTTTTAGTAGTCCTCACTATTCTGTGAAATAGTGTGATAATAATTGTAATGAGGACTCCATTGAGAGTGAATATTGTTTAGAAGGCAATATTCTTGTTTAAACTCTCAACTATGTTTTGTCGTATATTACCCGACAGTTGTATAATTAAGTTTGTATTTGATTTATGTACCATATATTTGACGACTCAAGATGGGTGATGTATACCTATTTTGGGGGCGTCACATCAAAGATGTGATGAATTGGGATTAGCCGAAGACACCATCGGAAATAGGAAGTTTTCTTGGATTGGCAGGTTATTATAGAAGATTCATTCAAGACTTTTCCAAGATCGCAACCACGCTGACGAATTTGACAAGGAAAGTTGTGAAATTCATTTTGATGGAGAAGTGTCATGAATGCTTCCAAGAACTTAAGAAGAGATTGAGTTCAACACATGTGTTATCTCTTTCGGATGACACAGAGAATTTTGTGGTTTATAGTGATGCGTCACATAAAGGACTGGGTTGTGTGCTTATGCAAAACGACAGGGTCATTGGGTATGCATCACGACAATTGAAGGACTACGAGAAGGGGTATCCAACCCATAACTTAGAATTAGCTACACTAGTATTTGCTTTGAAAATCTAGAGACACTATCTCTATGAGGAGAAGTGTGAAATATATACAGACCACAAGAGTCTGAAATATACTTTTACATAGAAGGACTTGAATATGCGCCAGAGAAGGTGGCAAGAGTTAATTAAGGACTATGATTGCGAAATTTTATATCATCCGGATAAAGCAAATATGGTTGCCGACGCCTTAAGTAGAAATGGTTGGGAGAAATTGATAATGTTGACCACTCAGGAGGAGCTAATTTCAGCGATGGAGAAGCTGGAATTGGAAGTAAAGTATCCTATGGAGATTGACGAGAAGTTGTTCCAGATGTAAGATGGTACAACCTTGCTGGATAAAGTTAAAGAGGCTCAACTTCAGGACGAAGAATGTGAAAAGGTGAAAAAGAAGATATTCAAAGGAACCGAACCAAGATTCTAAATAGACAGGGTGGGAATACTGAGAGTTGAGAGCAGAGTTTGGGTATCGCCCATGCTAGAGATTAAGGAAGACATTTTGACCAAGGCTCATAGCTCACGGTATTCGATTCACCCTGGTAGTACAAAGATGTACCAAGATCTTTGACAATATTTCTGGTGGCCAAATTTGAAACTAGATGTTGTAGAGTGTGTTGCCAAGTGTCTGACATACTAGAAAGTGAAAACAGAACATCAGAGGCCAAGTGGGTTGCTACAACCTTTAGAGATCCCAGAATGGAAATGGGAACATATTACGATTGATTTCGTGGTTGGCCTTCCGATAACTCAGAAAGGCTATGACGCAGTATGGGTTATCGTTGATCGATTGACAAAATCTGCACACTTCCTTCCTATCAGAATCAAATTCAACTTAGATCAGTTGGCAAGGTTATATGTGAAAGAGATTATTTCGAGGCACAGAGTTCTGGTGTCAAATGTCTCAGATAGGGATCCGTGCTTTACATCAAACTTCTGGAAGTGACTACAGGAGTGCATGAGGACGCAATTGAGAATGAGTACGACATATCACCCTCAGATAGATGGGCAGAGCGAAAGAAGGATTCAGACATTGAAAGATATGTTCAGATCATACATCATGGATTTTAAGGGAAATTAGGATGATCACTTATCGCTTGTAAAATTCGGCTACAACAACAGTTACCACGCTAGTATTGGCATGCCACCTTAAGAAGCGTTGTATGACAGAAAGTGTAGAACTCCACTTTACTAGGATGAAGTTGGCGAGAGACAGTTACTAAGACCAAAACTGGTACAGCAAACACCAGAGATAGTTAAAGTAATATAGGAAAGACTAGTAACAGCTCCGAATAAGCAGAAGAAATACGTCGATCCACACCGTAAGAATGTTGAGTTTGAATCGGGCAGCTTGGTATTTTTGAAAGTCTCTCCCTGGAAGGGAAAGATCAGATTTGGTAAGAAGGGGAAATTGAGCCCAAGGTTCATTAGACCCTTTGAAGTTTTGCGAAGAATTGGTGAAGTTTCCTATGAGGTAGCCTTACCTCCAGCCTTAGAGCATATCCATAATGTTTCCCATGTTTCTGTTTTATGACCCTACAAACCCGATTACAAACGCGTCATTGAATATGAACCCCTGCATTTTTAGAAAGACTTAACCTATGAAGAAGTTCCTGTTCAGATTGTTGATAGGAAAGTGCAAGTTCTCAGAAATAAAATAATACCTTCTGTTAAGTTAATTTGGAGGAACCACAAAGCTGAAGAAAGTACGTGGAAACTCGAAGAGCATATGATGAAGAATTATCCTCATTTATTTGCTTAATTTATGTGTAAGCGATTCTGGGGATAGAATCTTTGTAAGAGGGGGAGAAAAATGTAACAGGACAAATTGATTGAGTGGTGATTCTGGGGACATAATCTTTTCAAGGGGAAAAGATGTGACAAACGAGATTTTTATAATTTAATTTGAATATTTATTAAATTAAATAAATATTTTTCAATGATTTAATTATTAGGTTAAATAATTAATTGATGAGTTTGTGGTAGATTAATTTAGTATATGTGTTACATTTATTAAATTAATGTGGAGAATTTTTATATTCAAAGTATGTATTTAATTTAGCTTATTTGATTAAATGAATAAATTAATAAGCATAATGTTATTCTAATTAATTTAACAATTAATTAGAGATTCAATCATTGACATAATTAATAAATGAGAACTTAATTATCTGACTATGTGATTTAATGTGAAATTATTATATTTAATTGGATTAAATAAGATATTGATTAATTGTTTAAATAGGTGTGACATTATTAAACTATATAATAAATAAGTTAATTAAATTAAATGAAAATGAGCCTTTTAAAGGCTAGCCAAACGTGGCCCTAAGAGAAGTTGGCCAGTTAAGCCACTAAGGGATTAACTGACCACAACTACGTCAGTTTATCTATAATTATATATGCATTCTTTTATTTTCTTTTTAAGCCTGGAAATCAAGTTTAGAGAGAAAAAAAGAAAGAAATTGAGGGTCAGTGAGATTGAAGAAGAAGAAGTGTGGAAAATTAAAGAAGTTATTATCGTCCTTGTATAATCCAAGCAGAGTAATCAAGGGTAAACCCTTAAACTCAAGTTTTAATTTACGTTATTAAAGTTTTTAATGAAAATAAGCTTTTAACTTTCTGTAATTGAATTTTCATGGTTAATTGTTAAATCTACGTTGTTTTATATATTTATTAACCTGTATAATTCAATTGTATATGATTTATATGTGTTTTAGAGTAATTAATCCATGAAATCATGTTCAAATGGGAGTTTTATAGTTTTACATAGAAAAATATATGAATATGGCTTATAAGTACAAAAATTTATGTTTAAATTGCATATTAATCGATAAATTGACAAATGATTACATTTATACATGTAAAAATGAAAAGAACGAAACTTAAACGGACTGATTTGGTCAAAAAACGAGTCCGCAGTGGTTGATTTCATTAATAATGTTAAAAATGGAGTTTTTCATAAGAACAATGAAATTATGTGATTTGATTCCAGTAATTGCATGAATTAAGTTGTTAAAATCATGTTAGAAAGGTTGGGTAATGATCATATATGAATTATAGTATCTGGGTATGCTTAAATTAATGTATGGACAAGGAAATTTGAAGTTATGGTCCTGTTTTGTATTCTTCACGAGAACATATGGTTGAACTTGTGTGAGATTTTTTTCCTAAATTGGCCTTGTTATGTGTTCGCGAACTGCAGAAACTGAGTCTGGGTAACCCCGCCCTCGGCGAGCGTTACCAAACTAAATTACCCCACCCTGGCGGGGAAAAAAATAAAAATAAATAATTAAAATATTTATCAAATAAAATAAATATTTTAATTGAGATATTTATGGAATAAAATAAATATTCGATGGAAATTATTATTAAAATATTTATCAAATAAAATAAATATTTTAGTTAAAATATTTATGGAATAAAATAAATATTCGATGGAATTATTATTAAAATATTTATAAAATAAAATAAATATTTTAATTGAAATATTTATGGAATAAAATAAATATTCAATGGAAATTATTATTAAAATATTTATCAAATAAAATAAATATTTAGATGGAATTTAACCCTCTTATATATTAGGGGTGATATCCATAGGCCTCTTGATTGAGTAGGACTATGAAAAGCATGACCATGCTCAAATAGTGATTTGTTTCATATAGTCTACTCATTAATCAAGAAAACTCATATTAAATTATGAAGAGTATGACACATTCCATGACTCGAGTTTAATCTAGGATGTCAAGGTTAAAAGGATTAAATTATATTGAAACATTGGTCACGAAAAGGTTGCATCGAATCATCGATCTTATTATTACTTGGGTAGCAATGATGCATTATTAGATGCCACTCACTATTTATAATTTTATAATATGATTTTAAAATTATTGTCAACGTAATAATAACCTATAGGGTCACACACATAGAACATAATTAAAAGGGAATTAATTTAAATTGTAAAGATTTAAATATGTCAATATGATTGATAGCATTTAAATTACGAATTTAAATTAATAGGATAATTTATATATATATATATATATATATATATATATATATATATATATATATATATATATATATTCAGATTTTATTTATATTAGATTAGGTTTTTGATTAATTCCTTTTAACTACTATATATATGATATATAGCAGCCAGTTTAGGAAATATATCATAACATAAGAAAACCCTAGCCGCTCTTAGAGAGAGTGTTGACTTGTTGTTTTGATGCTGACTTGATATCAGGAAGTTGATGAAATAATTATTATCAAAAGACTTTGAAGATTCTAGTCTTAAGAAAATTTTGTAAGGTCATTGCAAATACTTAATTTTTTAATACTAGGCTCTAGGACATTTTATGTGTGGATTAAAATGTGATTAAATATTTTGTACATGCCTAAGAATTTATATATTATGCTAACTGTTATTACATAATTAATTTAGTTGGTTAGTATTTATATATTATGCATGCGTAAAATAAAAGTTGAAAAATTATTGCCCAGATTAATTGATTTTTATTTTCCATGTGTTATGAAATTTTAAGTTTTCTGATTTTATAAAAGATGTATAACACGTGTGTAAGAATTAATATTAGACTTGTTGGATACTCAAAAGTTATTGAGCATGTGGCGGCAGAGATATGATTACTTTCAAATAGTGGGTTAAATGCATATATCTTGGAAATATAAGATAATCATTATCTTGAAAAGTTGGTTCATACTACACTCCTATATTTATGCTATGATATCTCTTGCTTTGGATGTAGTATAAGTGGGGGCAGGTTTTTATGAGTCATAATTGCAACAGGTATTGGAAAAGTTTAAGCCTATTGTATTACCTATCTAACATGGTCTCTTTCTAGTATATCTTTGATAGAGTCCAATATATATTTAACAAACAAAGATAATTGGATTTGATTCAAACTAATTATCTTCTATATCCGATTAAAGTGCTTCCCAAACGGAAATAATATTTGGAATGTTCTAAAATTCTATTGGCAACGTAATTTTTTTCTGCAACGGATCTTAATGTTCAACGGTAATAATTTGGGCTATAAAAAGAAATGATATCAGTGATATAGAGACGACACTAGAATCAATTACTGCACTCATATATTTGAAAAACTACTTCATTATTCTTGGTACAAAATTTCCAACTGTTGTGCAATTATATTCAGATTATTTATCAGCTATTTTCGTGAGCTTTATATTGGTGATATCTCTTTTACTACTTGATCATTGCATTCATTAGTTGACCCTTGCATTGTTAAATTGTTTATTTTCTTTGATCATTAGAGCTCTATATTTGTAATCTTATATTTTTTAGACTAAGTGTTGTCTAAAGGAATTTAATATAGGTGGATTAAGGTTTGTTTACAAACAGGTTCAAGGAAGCACATGTGCTTAAAGGGTGCATTGGTGCACAAGGAGCAAGTATGCTTAAGTGAATTATTGTAATTCAAATTTGATAGAATCTGTTTTGTAACAAGGGTCATTTTAAAGAAATAAAAGTGAGTCTCCAATACTAGTTGGTATTAGACGTGGACTATGATATTATTATAGATGGTAATAGCTGAACCACGTAAAAAATCTTGATGCTGATTTTATTGCTTGCTTTACTTTAATATCTCTCACGATAGTAATTTTCTTAATAATTAAAATTTAAATATTTGCTTCATCTTGAGATAATTTGTTAACACCAAGTATACTCTTTGACTTAAAAATTCACCAAAGTATTTTCTTAAACAAAAAGTCAATTCAGTAGACCATATTCATTCAGTAAGCTGCATTCATCAAAATACTAGGTTGAATTAAGTAGGTTGGTTTAAAATACAAAAATTGGTCATTGATTGCTCCCACACTTATTCAAGCCCCCCCCCCCCCCTTCTAAGTATGCCTTATCTGAATTTTATTTGGTATCAAAGCTTGTCTCTACTTACTTGGTCTTGAAGGTGACTTGTAGGGAAAGATTCTGACATGGCACAATTTGGAAACAACAATCAAGAAAGTCAATCAACCAATAGACCTCATTTGCTGTATGGAACAAAAAATTATAAATTTTGGAAATTCCAAATGAGGATCTATCTTAAAAGAGATCCTTGGGAATGGTGGGTTGTAGGACCCCAACTTTTATGAATAAAGATGATTTTTCTATAAATATCATTTTTGAATATTATGGAATAAATTTGATATAATGTTATAGTTGTGGGTAATATTTATAAATTTTGCAAAAATACGCAAGTTTTTATATAATATTCGATTGGTGGGGAATATTCGTTTTGACAGGAATATTCGTGATAACTAAGACAATCATTGGTGGACCCTCAATGGAATTATTGTTGGATTGAGAAAACGGCAAAAATATTTTATGAAAATAACGATGTAAGTTTTACTGTTAATCTGTTGAAACACCCAAAGTTAAAAGTACAATGAATACGCTGCGTGGTTGCATAATAAAGACAATCGCTTTTGATTATTGATGCTTACGTGAGAAGTCACTCAGTTTTGTTCAATTATTTCTCTAGTAATTGTTGCATAGTATCTCACGTTATTTGATTCAATTATTGTCGATATTTTATATATTATTAAATCAATAATTAAGATAACAAAGTTATTAATATTATTATTTGCAATATTAGCGATGTCTAGAAGTTCTGCCAATGAAAGGTTTGGTCACCTAATTGCGCGCCAATAGGGAGAAATCCTTATTGAAAAGTCTCCTCTTTCCTGGGAACGACCTGGTCGATTAATATTGTGAATTATAATAAAGGTGATAAGTTTTGTTTTATTATTATTATAAATGTAATAAAACAGAAAACTTTTTATATAAAAGAGAATACTTTTATAAAGTTATTCGTTTTATTAGACTATAAATGGAATATATAATATTCTATTATGCATAGTATTTGCATAGTGCCTGCATAGTGTTTGCATAGTAAAATCTTTTTATATAAAACATAATACTTTATAAAGTTATTCGTTTTATTAGATTATAAATAGAATATATAATATTCTATTATGCATAGTATTTTAATAGCTCGCATAGTAGTATTTGCAGATAGTAAAATCTTTTTATATAAAACATAATACTTTTATAAAGTTATTCGCTTTTATTAGATTATAAATAGAATATATTATATTTTATTTAAAAAAATTTGTTTTATTAGAATATTTTATTAATATTGCATAGTAATTGAATATGGACCTTCCGTTTAGAAATAAATCAATCTAGACCGTTCATGAATTAATTACTATTCAGTCCATTCTCCTATAAATAGAAGCTCATTCCTTCATTATTTCTTACGAATTACCTGAAACTCTAGAGAGAGAAACTATAGAAAGAAATAAGAAAAGTATTCTGCTACTTCACTACTCCTATATCAAGTTTCTTCTAAGGTAAGGGGTATTATTTCTTTTGTATTCTTAAAGAGAACTTCTGTGATTCCATTCTTTATTATTATGTTGGAATTACCTGTCTATGCGAAGTACCGCATACATGGTGAAATTCTTCTGTTATTCCATTCTTTATTATTATATTGGAATAACCTGTCTATGTGAAGTACCGCATACATGGTGAAATTCTTCTGTTATTCCATTCTTTATTATTCTGTTGGAACATCCTGTCTGTGCGTTTACGCATGACTTGGTTCCATTATTTATTATTCTGTTGGAATATCCTATCTTTGCGTTTACGCATGACCGAATTCCGCTTATTTATTATTCTCATTGGAATATCCATTCGCTTGCTTATTACGCATGACCGGTTCCGTTATTTATTATTCTCATTGGAATAACTCGTCTGCAAGGCTCTCATCGCATGCCTGGTGATTTCTTTTGTTATTCCATTCTTTATTATACTCAGTTGGTTAAAGTTTTGGCTTTTATACTCCATGAAATTAGTGGAATATCTTTGATATTTGCACTTCATCTAGTATCTTTTCATGGAAATATTCTTCTGAGCATTCTTGAATTTTACTCCACAAAGCAGTATCATGTTGACAATTTGGACGTTATTGGTTCCTGGATAAATTAATTCTTGAACTTGTTTTTATTGAATTCTTATATCATTGTCATCATTCTCATGTTTATATTATGTTGAAAGTCATCTCATGGCACGTAGGGCATAGATGGACTTAGGTATGATTATGACTGTGGATTATTCTAAGATAATCATGGCCGTAATGTTACAAATGATGTGGTAAAATTTCTCATTGGCCCATAGTGCATTGATGGACAGTTGTTGGCATGATCATGACCATTGATGAATACACGAATATCCTTGGCCCTTAGTGCATGGATAATTTGTGGTTGTGATACTAATGAATATCATCGTCAGTAGTGTGGGGATGATGTGGATTATTTATTGAGCTGAGTCTCAGCGATAAAAGTGATGAAAAACCATTTAAATAATAGAAGATAGTAGATTTTATTCTCTACATGACTCTTCTAATGGATTGCTTATCCGCTGCAGTTAAATTTGATGTTTGTTATATTGTATCAGTTTAACACTGTTGAAGGCTAAAGATAATTTATTCTGCATTATCTTAGTCATAATATTTCTTACTGGGCTAGTTGAGCTCACCCTTTTACTTTCATTGTTCTCTTCAAGAAATGAGAATGTAGTAGGGACTAGTCAGGGAACGGAGTGACGGTCCAAATGATAGCATTAGTAGTCCTCACTATTCTATGAAATAGTGTGTTAATAAATGTATTGAGGACTTATTTTGAGTTTGAATACTGTCTAGAATACAATATTTGTATTAAAACTCACAGCTCATGTTGTATATTTAAGATTGTATTTGTATTTTGTACCATGTATTTGGCGACTTAGAATAGGTGATGTATACCTATTTTGGGGTCGTCACAGTTGGTATCAAAGCTTAGGGATATGATCCCTGGCTGAGATGTGAGACAAGAACTAGGAGGGGAGAGACGGGGAATTCCTTCGCTAGTATGACCTACCTAAGTTTATTTGGTATTTAATTGGTCGGTGAGAGTATAGGGATAATATGTGATATGATAATTAACCCTTATTTTATGGCAGTATTTGAAAATGGCATCCGAAAATGTTGAGATAAGCAATGGAGCACAGGAGACCGTTGAGTCTCCATAGATCAATAATCAGGATAATGTGCATCAGGAAGGCGACAATCCTCATGCAAACAACAACACTGACCAAATGATGAACGATGGAATGTTCAGAGGCTTTATGCAATTCATGCAACATCAGAAAAGAGCGGCTCCTGTCCAAAATGCAGTTGGAAACACTGGCAACTCTCGGACGATCACCGCTCAGCAGTTCAAGGAACTAGGACCAACAGAGTTTTTTGGAGAGCCAAAACCACTTAGGACGGAGACGTGGATAAAGAAAATCTGCAAGATATTTGATGTATTGGGATGCTCCGAGAAGCAAAAGGTTCCCTTTGCCACCTTCTTCATGGCGGCAGAGGCGGTATTCATCGGTGGGAATCTGTAAAGCGTACTCAACATGCCGTACTGAAGATGTCTTGGGAGAAGTTCCAAGAACTGTTCAACGACAAGTACTTTCCTAAAAGTATTCGTCACATGAAGGAGGTACAGTTCATCAAGCTTGAGCAAAACAATATGACTGTGGCATAATACAAAGCTAAGTTTGCCGAGTTATCTCGGTTTGCATCCACTTGGTTGATAATGAGGAGAGAATGACGCGGATGTTTCTAAGAGGTTTGAAACCCAAGATACGTCAATACCGTATCTCTCATAAACTGTGTTTGTATTCAGATGTTGTGAATAAAGCTCAGTTATTGGAGCACAATAATGAGTCAACCCAACCAAGAGAGAGCAGCCGTCAAGTCGATAATACCAGTGATAGCAGTCATCGAAGCGGTGACAATAAGCGTGGAGGGAATCAACATGCCAGAAATGGTAACCACTTCAGTGGGATTCATGGCAAAAACAATAAGAATGGACATTTCAAGAAGAGGAGATTCAACAATGATGGAAAGACGTCAGCATCAACACCTGTTGTTAAGGAAGTAGAACGACCACCGGTCGTATGTTATAAATGTGGAGGGGAAGGACACATAAGTCCAAACTACACGATGCAGTCTAAAGCATGTTACAATTATGGAAAAGAAGGTCACCTAGCCCGATTTTGTCGTGCACCAAAGTCAAGTCCAAATTTAGATGTTAAGCGCCAAAGGCGGATACGGACAAAACAAAGTCGGTGGTTTCAGGAAGAGCATTTTTCGTGACTTCTCAAAAAGTGAGTAACCCGAACGAAGTTAGCATGGGTTAGTTAATTATAAATTTTTGCGAAGTCTATACCTTGTTAGATACCGGTTCTACCCATTCTTTTATCTCTTTGCTTATTTCAACGTTTAAATTTAACTCCGGAGAAATTAGACTTTGACTTATCGGTTGAAACTCCGTTAAGAGAAACCTTCGTTACCTCCACTATTTATAAATCTTGTTTGATTCAAATCGACACTTTTAAGTTACCTGTCGATCCTATCTCTTTGAAAATACTTGCCTTTGATGTGATTTTAGGAATCGATTGGTTAACTACTCATCATACTTTTCGTAAGGTTGTTAGCTTTTATATTCCTAACCAACCTGTTATGCGAATTCAAGCAACCAAACAACTAAATTTTATCACTGTTATATCAAGCCATAAGTAAAGAGCCCCGAGCCTTTCGCTGGTAACTTCCTTGTGTTGAATGCACCGAAGCCGAACTTTCCATAGGGCACGCTGTGAATGACGGTGGCAAGTTGATAGGTATCAATGTGACGTGATATCCAAGTCTTGGATGAGGGTCACAATTTTGAGTGATATTTCTATCGTTAATAAATTTCTTGACGTATTTCTAAAGACTTCTTGGCCTACCCCAGAGCGTGAAATCGAATTTTGTACTGACCCAAGTACAAAACCCATTTCTAAAACCCTTAAATATTTCTTCAACCAAAATGAACGTATAATGCGCCAAAGACGTTGGCTCGAGCTGTTGAAGATTACGACTATACCATTCAATATCATTATAGAAGAGCGGACGTGGCAGCTGACGCGTTGAGTAGAAGATCGTATGCGTTTACAAGTGCGATGTTGTTAACACAAAAACCCATTTTGTATAACTTAAAAATGATGAAGATAGAGTTAAAGACTCTAGAGACCCACGCGAAGATAGTGAATATACGAGTAGAATTGACTTTAATCGATAAAGTTAAAGCCGCTCAAGTTACATACTCAGAGCTGATGAATGTGCAGAAGAAGGTTCAAGAGGGCGTTATTCTAGAAGCAAGAATCAATGAAGAAGGAATACTTCGAGTCAACTCCACACTTTGTGTTCCTAACGACCCTAATTTAAAGTATAAAATCATGATGGAGGCGCACAACACACCGTTTGCAATCCATCCTGGGATTACCAAAATGTATCATGATCTTCGACATACATTTTGGTGGAACAATATGAAGAGAGAGATAGCAGAATTCATCTCAAGGTGTTTAACTTGTCAACGAGTCAAGGCGGAGCATCAAGTACCTAAGGGTCCATGTGACAACCCGATATTTTCTATAAAAATAATTAAGAAATTTTGCGTATAAATTTTTTATTTATTTATTTAATGACGAGAATAAATGTCTAGTAATGTGAACGATAGATACAAATATATTTATTACTTGAAAAATTAGAAATAATTTTGGAATAATCAATTACCACAAATTATATTGTTATGGTAATTAATTTATGTAAGCAGAAATGTTTTTATTAATTATTTTCCATGATAACATGATTGGAAATAATATATGAAGTGATAATTAGAATTATATAATAAATATTTTATTATATGAATTGTTCAGAATATTTAAATCAAGTATTTTAACTTGATATGCGAAAGAGAAGTCAGATATGAGATCCAAACCCTGAATTGGGATTGTGATCAAGAGATGAGAATAATAATATTATATTATTGTTATAATGATTTTATAAGACAATAATTATGTAATCGTATATGCAAGTCTTGGACAGATAATATTGAAAGATGACGATACCAATTAGGTCATAAAGATATTACCGCGTCTTTGTGAAACCCTAATTATTAAACTCGCCATTCGAGATATGACCGAGTAGTGACTCGTGTATATGAAGGTTACTGTAGTATAAGATGCCTGTAATTAGAAGAAAACCCTAATTATCTATGATGTCGATAATTAGACAAACCCTAATTATTACAACCCTAATCGGTTGAAGTTAGAGATCGTAATGACCGTGTTAGAACATACACGCATAATTAGAGAACCCTAATGGTCAATTAGAAACCCTAATTGATGGCGTTAAGAAACCCTAATTAGAAAACCCTAATTTTTCAATCGAAAATCCTAATTTTAAATTACCGGGTTTAATTACGATGTTAATGTATAAAAGTTTTAATTTATCAAAGGATAGAAGTAATTGGTAAATGATAAAATTACCATCTAGTGATTAAATACTACATTTAATTGCTATGTACAAAAATGCCCATGAAATTATATGCAAAATTACCAAAATGCCCTTTTTGGTTTATTAGTGTATTATTAATTGAATTATTGGAGGAATCTTGCTAGCAAAGCATGGAAAACACACTTACCCTACCAATTAAGCATCCAAGACTCAATTATGCATATTCAATCAACCATTGAGTAGCATCCAATGCATCTAACTTGGTTTATATATAGATTGGAGAGAGATAATATATTTTGTACACTAAAATTCATCCAACTCTCATCCTTAAGCTTCTCTCTCTAAAACCTACGAAATTATCTAGCATATCAGTCCCTAAACAAAGCCCAACCACCACAAACAACAAATCAGAAGCATCAAAGGATCAAAATCAAGAAATCAAAGCTAGAAAAGGTAAAAATCCTAAATTCTAGAAATCCTTCGATTCGATGTTAATTGATGCAATTGATTGTTTAAAGTAGTGTAATAGGGAGTCTATTAATGTTCTGGGTTGTAAAAACACAGACCCATAACATCAAAGTGCATGAATTTGAAGATTTAAACAAGTTGGAAAAACCGAATTCTGTGATTTTTGGGCAAATGTCAAGACTTATATCTCTGTGATTATTTACTGTTTGTGTTGTTTAAAAGTTGTTAGGTGTATCTTGTTATGTGGTCTTTAACATCCAAAAGGAATCAAGTTCATATCTATTATAGATCGGGATTTATAAGCGGTCAAAGTGGGTTGACCCCAAGATTGACCATTGCTTTTTCAAACCCGTAAAATATTCTAAGTGTCCGTAAAATATTTTTGGCAAATGTCGAGCCTTGTATCTCTGGTCATCTGTAATGTGTTTTGTGTTCTAAAGGTTGATATGTGTATCTTGTTATGTGTTATTTAACCTTCAAAAGAATCAGTCCATATATATTACGGATTAAGAGTTATTTAAGGTCAAAGTGGGTTGACCAAGATTGGCCGAAAAATTCAAATGACTGAAATTTTCTAAGTGTTTATTTTTCTTACAAGATTTGACCATACTTTAGATGCTTGATTTATTGTTTTTATGATGATGTTAAGTGTTAGCGTTGTAGTCCTACATGTTGTCTACACACCTAATTGATAGATCACATAAACGCTACACGATCATCAAGTTATAGAAGTCCAAAGTAGGCACCTCGAATCGTTCTTCGTGAAGAAATGACTTTGGTAGCTACTTTGATGGCTGATTATCCTGCATCCGATGTTTGTTTAGAGGTTATGATTATTGGAGATTGTATTCGGTAATTCCTCTACAAGACCCAATTTATAGATTGTCCAAATTCGTTAAGATGAGAGAGTTATTCACGGTCAAAGTAGGCCACCTTGCCTCGCCTTTGAAGAAGATCCAGGTAGGCTCAAGAACACCTATAGCGATGGTTCTCGCTACTATAGGGCCTTTAGCGACGCTTTAATTATTTTAATTTACGATTTTCCTAAAATGATTTAAAAAATTAGAAAAATTAGATTTTAATTATTAAAAGTACTTATTAAATTCTAGAAAATTATTTTAAAGTTCAAAAAATAATATTTAATTATTTTGAGTATATTTCATAAATATTTAATATTTTTTGGAATATAAAAGGTATTTATTTATTTAATTATAATATTAAATAAATGATTTAAAATAGTTTTAATTCATGAAAATCATGAAAAATTATATTATGGTATAAGAAAATATTTTAAGTTATTTTCCATGACTTTTAATATTTGTGATGAATTTCATTAATTAATTATATATTAATGATATTAAAGTTATTTATTGATTATATTAAATAATTAGTTAAAAATGATTTTAATATTTTAAAAATCATTTTAAATGAAAATAAAGTATTTATAGATATTTTGAGTTATAAAATATAACTTTTAATATTTAGAAGATAATTTCATTAATAATTATATATTAATGATATTTAGTTAATGATTTGTGATATTAAGTTTATTTAATATTTATATTAAATAAATAGTTTAAAAATAGTTTTATTTATTTAAAAATCATTTAAAGAGGATATTAAGGATTTAAAAATATTTTAAGTTATAATTAATGACTTTTAATATTTGATGAATAGTACATTAATATTTATATATTAATGGTGATTATTTAAAAATGATTTTAATTGTTTTAAAAATCATTTAAGGGTAATATAAATGTTGTAAAAATAGTTTGAGTTATTATAAATAACTTTTATATTTTGGCAAATGGTTTCATTAATAATTTAATATTAATTAATTATTAATGATAATAGAATTGTTTGATGTTTAAATCATTTAATTATGATTCTGATGTTTGAAAGTTATAAATGGCCAAACTAGTTTGACTTGAGAACCGATTATGAAGTCCGAGATTTGATGAAGAGCACCCATAGTAACAGCTTATATCACTATAAGCCCTCGAGTGATGATTTGAATTATTTTAAAATTTTCAATTTACGGAAAATTCAAAATGATTAAAATGTCCGATATTTACATGTTGAGGTATAGGATAAGAGTCTTAGACTCAAGATTTACCCGATAAAAGTCAGCCGGCGATGCTCGCAAACAAATGTCGAAATTCTATAATAGAAAGAAAAGGCTTCAGTAAGAGCATGGATGAGATATTTGAAAATGTATAAAATATTTCAAGTATAGAATATGAACTAAAAGTATGATCACCGCGATTATGTGATGACGTGATTAGACTATGTCTTTGTTGTAATAGACGATGACTGCGGTTATGATATATTGTTCTAATCGAACGAATGATCCGATTATTGATAGGTTGTGATAAAGAGATAAAACCTAAGTTGAGATTTGTAATCGACAAAATCGTGCAAGTATCCTACCTTTGCATTTTCTTTATGCAATGGACATGAGTAAGAAGTTTCGAATTTTTCTATTCTGTCTGCATTATATACGCTTTGATTATCAACATGTTAGCTCAGATATATATTCTGTTAAGTTGATTTCTAAATGGTTATACAAGTGTCCCCACTTGGATAATCATGGCATTTATTCACATGTTAATACACCTTTGTCAATTACCCGTATATATATATATGTTGAATTACATATTATTGTTGAGCAAGATTAAAAACCTTCGGGTTTGGAACCAGACATGTATGAACATCCTGATAATGGGAAAATTTTTATGCGCCTTGTTCTACGGACAAAGGGTGAGCGATGAATTTCGCTCAAGTTATGTAGTATTGATCAATCTGAGGTACAACTGGTCGATCACCCTCCGTGCCCGTAAGTTATGACGGTTTCCGGGATGAATTTCTGCTAAACCTTTTCAAAAATGAAAACAATGTTCATAGTATGTTTCTTAAACCCTATTCATGGGTAGAGCCAGAGCCAAATTTAAATAATTTGGAAGAGAGTTGTTATGTGAATCTTTTATCAGTACAGATTACTTCACAACTTTCGATTCGTTGTAGAAGTGTTATGGAAAGAGAATACTTATATTCTTTCAGCTTATATATATAATTGCTATTACTTGCTGGGCACTCAAATGCTCATCCTTGCTTAAACTAAATGTTTTCAGTTACGTACGATCGACCTGAAGGCTCAGGCACGAACAAGGGAAAAGAAAAGCTGTTCGAATGAGATTTAGTATGAGTTAATGGTTATAGTTAGTAAGACAATGGAATCTATTGTCGTATTGTAAGGAATGTATTTGAAGGTCCGTACTTGGGGAAGTAAACTTTGATGTATGTAAATTAAGTTCAAATGTATTATTATTTAGTATTATTCACTTAAAAGAAATGGTATCGTGGAGAACCGAGTTCGGGTTGCAAGTACCTTTGATTTGGGGTCGCCACGATCCATTCTGACCACTTAACTTAAAATTCCGTAATGGAAGTGGGAGCACATTACCATGGATTTCAAGCATCGGTCTTCCCAAGGTTTCTCAAGGCATAGATGCAATTTGGGTCATTGTTGATAGATTGACCAAGTTTGCTCACTTCTTACCTATACGAGAAACTTATACACTTGAACATCTTGCTCGTATGTACATAAATGAGGTTGTAAGATTGCATGGTATGCCAGTATCCATAGTTTATGATCGAGACCCAAGATTCACTTCAAGATTTTGGGTTAGTTTTCAAAAAGCTATGGGCACAGATTTACGATTTAGTTCGGCATATCATTCTCGGATTTTAACGGACAATCGATAGGACTATTCAAACTCTTGAAGATTTATTAAGACTCGTGTCCTCGACTTCAAGGGAAGTTGGGACAAGATCTTACCGATTGGTGGAGTTTTCCTACAACAACAAATGCTATCGTTACAAGTATTAGCATGGCTCCATTCGAAGCGTTGTATGGAAGAAAGTGTCATTCTCCAGTATACTGGGATGAGGTGGGTGAAGCAATGTTATTGGGACTGGAGTTAATACGTATGACTACGGAAAAGATTCAAACGATCTGACAACGTATAAAAACCTAATAAGATCGACAAAAGAGTTATGGTGATCATCATCGAAAGGATGTGAAATTCGATATTGGAGATCATGTGTTGTTACGTGTTGCTCCATGGAAAGGAGTTACGAGATTTGGAAAGAGAGGAAAGCTTAATCCTCGATTCATTCACTACTACAAAACAGTAAATAGACAACACTTAAAAGATGACATTTTTATAAAAAACGTTATAGTATTTTTTCCACAACGTTTAAAAAAAAAACGTTGTAGATACATCTAAAAAAACGTTATCTATTTATAAGAATAATTTTTGATTTTAAATAGATAACTTTTTTCTTAAAAAAATGTTATGTTTGTAAAAAAACACAGAGCTCTTAAATAAAAACTTAAAATTAAAACACGGAGATGAGTTATATGTCTTTCTTTGCTATGTCTTTCTTTGCTCTCTTTCGCTCACAAAACCAAAACCCAGTTATCAGTTATCGATCTCTGCTGCACTGGTGGTGGTGGGTCGAGCTCAGAAATCATAGATTCGAGCTAAGACGTTAGATCGGAGGGGTTGTAGTGAACGGTATCACAAGCGAGATGAGAAATTGTTCCCACGAAATCCCTCAGCTTTATAATCCGAAACTCCAGTTCTATCACTGCAAAACCCTCGTCTGAGTTTCGAACGAAGAGCAATAATTGTGATAAACCAGACGAGAAGCTTGTCGCCTTGCGCGAGCTTTTCTCAAAGCCTGGGATTGGTATTGACCCTTATATCATCCCTTCTGAAGATGCCCATCAGGTTCATATTCAATTTTTTTACCTCTTGTTATTTGAATTAATACCCATTTTTTTGTTTGAATTAGAATTAGTACTTTCTTTTTATTCTTGATTTTATTCATTTTATGTGATAAGTGGATATTATTGATGTTTTATTGTTGAATTTGGATTCTCATTGTTTTGCCTTAAATATGAATTTGGGATTCGACTGATATTATGGGGTTTGCTGCAGACTAGGTAAATTTCTTTTCTCTGATCTGTCTCTGTTGTAGCTGCTGAGCTAGGCTAGGCAACTATGTTATGGGGTATACTGTTGCGGGTTACACCCTTTTTGGATGCTGATACTGCTATGGGCTTCATATGTCCTTATTGTGGATCTTATTTGGCTATGTACAAATGATAGTTTCTGTTTTCTTTTATTAATCTCTGGACGTGTTTTCATATTCAGGTCTGAATTAGCAGAGCAAAGTGGTGAAATTTTGCGTTCTGTTTCTGGCCTAATATCTAATAGGTACACCTCTTGTTGACCAAGAGTTCACAGAAAGCGGGTGGGGATTTGTGAGTATCTGATTTTTGTGTTTCCTTCTTAAGTGACAGGGATAAGATTAGTAATTTTTGTAATCGTTTTTGTAAACCATTGTTGTAGACAATTGAAATATTGGATGAATTAATTGAGAATGATTCTGATAAGATGGATGTAAAGAATAAGGATGAAGTTATATCACAGATGAGATCTGCTGTTGCTAGCAAACAATTTGGGCAAGAGGATATTTTATGCCATCTTATTACTGATGTAATTCTTACTTAACTATCTTATTATGCAATAGGAATGTCTTCAGCTATTTGAAGTTCCTGATTTTTGGGATAAGTTTACACTATAGGCATGCATACAAGTTTCCCCGAAGAACCCAGCAAACTTCAACGTTGACAATGTCCGAGTTGCAAAACTTCAGGGTGGAGGTCTTCACAATTGTGCCATTATCAGAGGTATGGTTTTGAAAAATGATGTTATTTTGACTATTTTGAGCAAACTTCTCTATGGCTCCTTGCATGTGAAAGCTTATGATTGGGTTGAGCCTAGACACATTAAGAGAAGCAAGGGAACTGAAGGTCTTAATCTGAACTCATTCCAAATTTCTGATGTAAGTTTTTAAAGACGTCCCAAACTGAAATCAAATGTCGAGATTCTAATACTTGGTTTAAACACTTTCTCCTAGAATTCTACTCTCTGGTGTTAAAACATTATATTTTTTTGGTAGAAAGATTCATACTGCATAAAATGAATAGTAATTTTTGACATTATTACAGTATTGTAGTCTTTATTGGATAGCTGCTTGCTTTCATTGATCTTAAACTTCTGATTCACGTATGGCCTTAGACTGACAAGAAACTAGATAACCATGGCACCTATTGTAATACTCTTTTATCATCTAACATATTCATATTTAGCTTGACTATATGTGAATGGATGCATCAGAAATAGACTCGCCCAACAACCAGAAACGTTGCAGTGCACAGTTAAAAGGCTCACCCAAGAACCAGGTATACGCCCAAACCACCATCAGTAAAGCCCGGCAGCAGTGCACAACAACCAACGCTGCATCAGCAGCAGCAGCCAACTCCCAGCAGCAGCCAATGCTGCATCAGAATCAGGGAATGCAAACTATGAAATGCTTCACTTCTGTCCATATACTGGGGCAATCTGATAGAGAAGGTTGGATTAATGAAGGATCATCTTATTTCTTATTTCATTTTCATGATCCCTGCAACATTATTATACCAATAATTTTACATGATGAATTTGAGGATTTGGCAAGCAGGGAAGAATAGCAGGTTTTCATATTCACAAAGCCAAGTCTCTCACAACTATTTTGAAGGAAAAATACACTTGATGACTTGATGTAGTCTCTCACAACTAATGTAGTTCTAGTTTTTCTTTGTAGAGGGCTTTTTACTTTATTTGTAACTATTCTGCTAGCTGTGAGAATGAAATACATCAAGCTACCTCCAGGAATACTATTTTAAAAAGATGTTTAATTTTATTGAGATGTAAACGTATTGTATGGTATTAATATTCTTTGTAATTTTAGCTATATATCATGGCATTAGCATATTGCAGGTGCATTGGTAATATAGGTGAACCACAACTTTTTTTTTCTTTTTCTTTTTTATTCTACAACATTTTAAAAATGTTGTGTGAAAGTGCCTAAACGTTGTCTGATATATTAAACTACAACGTTTTTATCCAGAAAACGTTGTAGAATCATACATTCTACAACGTTTTTAAGCATCTGCTAATTTATGAAAAACAAATCTACAACGTTTTTTTTCTTAAAAAACGTTGTGGAATTTGCTTAACTACAACGTTTTTAAAATTTTGTGTAAGGGTGTCAAATAGATGACACCCTTAACCATGATGTTTTTCTGACTGAAACCACAACATTTTTTCTGCGTTGTCTATTTACTATTTTGTACTAGTGATTGACCCATTTTTAATCCTCAATCGAGTAGGAACTGTGGCCTATAGACTCGCTTTATCGCCAAGTATGTCTCGTGTTCATAACGTTTTTTACATATCCATGTTACGTAAATATGTGGAAGACCCGAACCACATTATCGAAGTTAGAACTAAGATTTAAATAGCGGAAGATTTAACGTATGAAGAGGTTCATTTTCAAATCTTGGATAAGAAGGAACATATCCTACGCTACAAGGTTATACCTCAAGTCAAAGTTTTGTGGAGAAACAACGATGTTGAGGAAATGACTTGGGAGTTAGAATCAAATGAAATCAAGGTATCCTTACCTCTTTGATATACCAGCGACGCACCCTAATTTCCGTATAAAATTTCATAAGAAGGGAGATCAAAGACCTCAACTTTTATGAATAAAGATGATTTTTCTATACATATCATTTTTGAATATTATGAAACAAATTTGATATAATGTTATAGTTGTGGGTAATATTTATAAATTTTACAAAAGTACGCAAGTTGTTATATAATATTCGATTGGTTGGAAAATATTCATTTTAATAGGAATATTCGCATAACCAAGACAATCATTAGTGGACCCAAGAACGGAATTATTGTCGGATTGAGAAAACGACAAAAATATTTTATGAAAATAACGACGGAAGTTTTACCGTTAACTGTTGAAACACCCGGTGTTAAAAGTACAATAATACGCGTGGTTGCATAGTAGAGTAATACCTTTTGATTATTGATGCTTACGTGAGAAGTCACTCGCTTTTGTTCAATTATTGCTATAGTAATTGTTGCATAAGATCTCACATTATTTGATTCAATTATTGTCGATATTTTATATATTATTAAATCAATAATTAAGATAACAAAGTTATTAATATTATTATTTGCAATATTAAAGATGTCTAGAAGTTCTGCCAAGGAGAGGTTTGGTCACCTAATTGTGCGCCAATAGGGAGAAATCTTTATTAGAAAGCCCCCTCTTTCCTGGGAACGACCTTATCAATTAATATTGTGAATTATAATAAAGGTGATAAGTTTTGTTTTATTATTATTATAAATGTAATAAAACAAAAAACTTTTTATATAAAATGTAATACTTTTATAAAAGTTATTCATTTTATTAGACTATAAATAGAATATATAATATTCTATTATGCATAGTGTTTGTATAAATGCATGCATAGTATTTGCATAGTAAAATCTTTTTATATATAAAATGTATACTTTTATAAAGTTATTCGCTTTATTAGACTATAAATAGAATATATAATATTCTATTATGCATAAGATTTGCATAGTGCTGCAGATAGTATTTGCATAGTAAAATCTTTTTTATATAAAATAGAATACTTTATAAAGTTATTCATTTTATTAGATTATAAATAGAATATATTATATTTTATTTAAAAGATTTTATTTTATTAGAATATTTTATTAATAATTTGCATAGTAATTGAATATGGACCGTCTGCTTAAAAAGTAAATCAATCTGACCGCTCATGAATTAGTTACTATTCACCCATTCTCCTATAAATAGAAGCTCATTCCTTCATTATTTCTTACGAATTACCCAAACTCTAGAGAGAAAAAACTATAGAGAGAAAGAAGAAAAGTATTCTGCTACTTCACTACTCCTATATCCAGTTTCTTCTAAGATAAGTGGTATTATTTCTTTTGTATTCATGAAGAGAACTTCTGTGATTCCATTCTTTATTATTATGTTGAATAACTGTACGCTGGCACCGCATAAATGGTGAAATTTTTCATTATTCCATTCTTTATTATTATGTTGGAATAACTCCGCCTATGTGAAGTACCGCATACATGGTGAAATTCTTCTCATTATTCCATTCTTTATTATTCTTGGAACATCCTCGTCTGTGCGTTTACGCATGACTTGGTTCCATTATTTATTATTCTGTTGGAATATCCTATCTTTGCGTTTACGCATGACCTGGTTCCGCTATTTATTATTCTGTTGGAATATCTTGTCTATTCGTTTACGCATGACCTGGTTCCGTTATTTATTATTCTGTTGGAATAACTCGTCTGCAAGCGATCTATCGCATGCCTGGTGATTTCTTTTGTTATTCCATTCTTTATTATACTCAGTTGGTTAAAGTTTTGGCTTTTATACTCCATAAAATTAGTTGAATATCTTTGATATTTGCACTTCATCCAGTATCTTTTCATGGAAATATTCTTCTGAGCATTCTTGAATTTTACTCCACAAAGCAGTATCATGTTGACAATTTGGACGTTATTGGTTCCTGGATAAATTAATTCTTGAACTTGTTTTTATTGAATTCTTATATCATTGTCATCATTCTCATGTTTATATTATGTTGAAAGTCATATGTGGCCTGTAGGGCATAGATGGACTTGGTATGATTATGACCAGGGATTATTCGGTATAATCATGACCATAATGTTACAAATGATGTGGTAAAAGTTCTCATTGGCCCATATTGCATTGATGGACAGTTGTTGGCATGATCATGACCATTGATGAATACACGAATATCCTTGGCCCTTAGTGCATGGATAATTTGTGGTTGTGATACTAATGAATATCATTGGCCGTAGTGCAGGGATGATGTGGATTATTTATTGAGCTGAGTCTCAGCGATAAAAGTGATGAAAAACCATTTAAATAATAGAAGATAGTAGATTTTATTCTCTACATGACTCTTCTAATGGATTGCTTATTCCGCTGCAGTTAAACTTGATGTTTGTTATATTGTATCAGTTTAACACTGTTGAAGGCTAACGATAATTTATTCTGCATTATCTTAGTCATAATATTTCATCGGGCTAGTTGAGCTCACCTTTTTACTTCATTGTTCTCTTCAGAAAATGAGAACGTAAAGCGAGGACTAGTCTTCTGGAACGGGAGTGACGGTCTGATGATAACATTAGTAGTCCTCACTATTCTATGAAATAGTGTGTTAATAAATGTATTGAGGACTTATTTTGAGTTTGAATACTGTCTAGAAGAAAATATCTGTATTAAAACTCACAGATCATGTTGTATATTTAAGATTGTATTTGTATTTTGTACCATGTATTTGGCGACTCAGTATAGGTGATGTATACCTATTTTGGGTGCTTCACATGGGTTGTGGAGAATGGACTAGTTATTCCAAGAAAAGATGACGGTACTCCAAAGACTTTGCTAGAGATGGACTCAACTAAGACTGTGACAACCCGGAAATTCGGATTGTCCAGAATAAAAGATTTAAATAATTAGTTATTAATAAAATAATTTTTTATTAATACTATTTTGTGCTATATGTTTATTAATCGTTCTAGAACCTAGGATGATTAATCGGGTTGATTTTGGCTACGAGCTAGACTAAATGAGTAAGAATTTTCAAGATGAAAATAAAATATTTCTGGGGAAAAAATATTTCTGGGGAAAAAGATGAAATATGCATTATTCACCCGATGAAACCCTAAGGGTTAGGGTTTGAATAACCTAAGCCTTTCCAAGAGTTCATTATGTCGAAATGACATTCTATCGAAAGATTTGACGATAATATATCGTGAAAAATTAAGTAAGCCGATAAAAGTTTTTCTCAAAAAACGTGCATAATTCGGACGAAATAAAACGACGACAAGTATCGTTATGTAATTTTCACTCGTTTAACTACGTTAGGGGAAAACGTGAAGGAAAACTCTTATCGTAGAAAAGTATTTTTCAATTTTTCAAAGATCCGAAGAATATGTAAAAGTTAATCGGTAAAGGAAAGACAAAATATTAAAAAATATTTGGATTCCGAGAATCGTAGTTTTTAAAATTGTCGGACGAAACCCGAAAGACGGAACCACGAACCTTCCAAGGTAAGTTTCATGAATAGTAAGGAGGTGTATTGAGGAAGTGGGAATAGTAAGGCGGTTTGGCCAAATGACCAAAACGCCCTTAGCCTTGAAAATCTATAAAAGGAGAGCTTAATTCATTTAAATGGGATTTTGAAAATCCTATAACTTGAGAGAGAGAGAGAGAGAGAGAGAGAGGGAGTTCGGATGGGAGAAAGAAGAGGAAAAGGAAGAGGAAAAGTTAGCCCGAGTTCACGTTTTGTCCAACGGAGGAAGATTAAAGAAGAGAGGTAATCTGAAAACCTAACTTCTAATAAATTTTTTGTAAGTTTTCTATGTTAAAACATAGTTTAATGAGGATATGACGCAAAGGAAGTTAAGGAATGGTTTCATATGGTTGAAATCATTGAGAAAAGAAGAACTAAGAATTAGAAATTTATTTTATAAATTTCTTAAGGAAGTATAAGATTCGTAATGAATTTGAGCGATCCGAATGAATAAATTGAACGATTCGATGAAATAAGTAAGGAATGATGTTTTATAACATCGAATTCCAAGAAAAAGTAAAATCATAATCAAAATATCGACTAAAATGAAGAACAAACGAAGAACGCGAAGAACACGCGAAGAACATTGTTGATGGACAAATTTAAAACCATCGTAGCATAATTGTTGTTGATTGACAAGTTTAAAATCATTGCGTATAAGTTAGATGCTTATTACTTGGTTAGGAAAGGTAGAAACGTTCATGAAGAACGGATTAAAACTTAGCTATAACGAAGTTATGGCGAAAATTTCGTAAAAGACGAACGAGAATTAGAAAGTTAGTAAATTAACCCGAAGGTGTAGGGTTTCATAAGAATGTAAGAGAATGTAGAAAACGTGAGTCGTGAGCCACAGTGCCAGCTGAGCCTTGGGAGGTGGCACCACAGCATGAGCTCGGGCCATCATCTATCACGAGAGTGGCACTTGCAAAGGCGAGAAAGAAAGGGGATTGGCGCCGCAGTCCTTTGTGTAGCAAGGCCCAGTGTTGAGCTTTTTATTGCTCAATTACTGGGGGATGTGCAAGAAAGAAATATGAACATGTAGTTCAACTAATTTAACACTTAATCAAGTGTTTTAAACCTTAATGAAGGTTGAACGGAAAGATTAAACGACATTAAAAGACAAAGAATGTGAACGTGGGTTGGGGAACTGTTATCCAGGGACCGTAGTCACGATAAACGAACGTGGGGGATTGCTATGATTGTGATTCCTTAGATGTTGAGTGACGAGGGTAACGTATAACATTTTGATGTTATGGCATGGTAATGAGAGATGAGTGTAAAGCGTATAGACGTTGTTAACGCAACGCAATTGCATTGAATGATCGGTTTTAGCATACAACGAACTGTATGGCTTCGACATTAGGGAAGAATAATGAATGTTATTAAGAAAGCCGTGGCGAACGGTAAAAAGATTAATGGAAGTCGCATGTGAGTCGGATGAGAATGTTAGAATGAAATGTAAGCGTTGAACACTTTAACCGACATGAAGGTTGAGTGTACGCAAATACTAAGCGGATAAAACCTACACCCCGTGTATGGTTTGACTATAAGATAATGAAGACCAATGATTAAACCGTGAATGGTAAAGAAGTTGAATCAAAGACAATGACGTTTAACGTAAAGAAGCTGAGTTAATGATTAACTTGAATGATCGTTCTCAGTATACAAAAGACTGTATGACTTAGATGATATGAATGAATCATGAGGTATGGCATTTAGTTGCCAGAAAGCCATATAAGAATGAGAAATTGACTTAACGAACATTATAGTTTAATAGTTCGGATAAGTTAAGATAAGTTTAGGTTGTGGTACAATCGTAACCTTTGATGGTTGGCATATGGGAGCTGGGCTAAAAAATTTCTTCAGAGAGCGAAGTTATATACGAAACTGGCAACCGATCTAACTCACTGTGATGGCAGTATAGACGAGATGGGAACTTGTTTGTTAGTTATTTGTGGGAAACCACTCAGAGTACCATATGGACTACAAGCAGAGAAGCGATGTGTGCTGAGTCCTAGAGAAGTTATAAGAAGAAGATAAGAATGCATATCATTAAAGATGATGAACGTATTAAGTAAGACATCTCCGTATGTAATGAAGCCGTAAACCGGTAAAAGAAGTTATCACGTAAACTTAGGTTGAAAGAACGCGAACCCTAAGAAGTAAAGTTAAGTAAACGAATGCATATGTCAAATATATATGACTAATTGGTGTATGTGTTTCCTTATGTGTTATAGGGACTGGAATAAGCAGTTCAGCGTAAGTTGTAGCTGTGCGTAAGGAAAGTTTCCTAACTTCATTCATATTCTAAATGAATGCTAGTTTCTTAAGCTTCTCAGATGTTGAACTTGAGAAGTTCTGTCTATGTGTGAATGTACGATATTTGTACAAGGTGGTAGAACGTATGAGGCCTTGTGCCACAAGGTTAACACTTCAGTGTTTTTATGAGATGAACTATTCTGTGATTGAAATGTTCAATAAGAGAATGCTCTGTTTATACATGATCCGTTATTGTTAAGATTTGTGTTAATGATTCTAGCCAGATAGGATGAGTATGGAAAAAGTAAAAGTATGAAAGTGTTTCAAAGTGAATGTGAATAATGTTTTAAAATGATAGGAATCAAAATTATTCCTATTATTCAAGCTGCTTCATAACCTTTGTTTGGTTATCGAAGTTTTAAAGGAATGTTTGAATTCTTAAAGTTGTTTGTTCAACTGTTATGACTTGCTGGGCAATTGAATGCTCACACTTGCTTTAAATAAAAAACATTTTTAGCGTACGATGTTAGAAAAACTTAAGGATCCCGTAAAGATCAAGCTGATCAATATCCAGAAGAAGTGTCATTCATTAGATGAATGAATGTGAAGATCAAGTGAAGACTTGTAATATAGAATGATGTAATTAAACTATAGAATAGTTTAATGAACGGTTATATATCCTTGGTGGCGGATAAAAGTCACACGTGTAAGATGTAAAGACTAATATAATTAACATTATTAGTAACGAAAGAGGTTATAAGGTTTTAGAACCTGGGAATTGAGAATGTATGTTGTTATATTTTAGTATATAATGATGTATGTTGGGATGAATGATGTACTCATGACGTACGGAATCCAGGTGTGAAGATAGACTGGATTTCGGGGCGTTACAGAGACTTTCATGGTTTCCTATGATTCAAGGGCTATGAACACATTACTTAGCTGCATGGTACAATCCGAGATTGATAAAGCTTCCTCATGCAACATAGCTAATGAAATTTGGGATACTCTAGTAGTGAGACATGAAGGAACATCCAAGGTTCGAGAAGTGAAAGTAAGCATGCTCATGCAAGATTATGAAATTTTCAAACTCGAGAAAGATGAAACTATAAATATGGCTCAAGCAAGATTCCTTGTTCATCTGAACTCCTTGAAACTATTAGACAAATTCATTCCACAAAGTGAGATTAATCGTAAGTTACTTTGGCCTATACCCAAGAGGTTTGCTTCTAAAATCACTACTCTTCAAGATTCCTCTACTATATCTACTATGGATACACTAACTCTTTTTGGTGAACCTGAGGAATATGAACATCAGTTAAAGAGGTAAGATGATGAGGAAACTCCTCGAAAAAGGTTTTAGCTCTTAATGCAGGAAATGAAGAAGAGCTTGATGATGATTCGGATGAAGAGATAGCCATGATGTCAAGAAGACTCAAAGGATTTCTACAAAGGAAGAATAAACAAAAGAATATCTTCAACTCAAATAAAGCCAAAGGAAAGTAAACCGAGGAAACATGTTTAGAATGTGGACGTCTAGGGCACTTCAAGAAGGATTGCTTTCAACTAAAGAACATAG
The DNA here is from genome assembly GCA_020205605.1 of Panax ginseng. Lineage (NCBI taxonomy): Eukaryota > Viridiplantae > Streptophyta > Magnoliopsida > Apiales > Araliaceae > Panax > Panax ginseng. The sequence continues at coordinate 87,866,648 of CM035132.1, read as the reverse complement.
GAAAAACTGGCTTCAAGGATAATAAGAGAAACAAGGTACTTGTTACTTGGAGTGATGAAGAAGAATTTGAAGTCGAGGTCGATGCCAAGGATGAAATAACTCAAGTATGCTTCATGGGAATAGAAGGTGAATCAAATGAGGTATCTAATTTTGAGATTATTTCTTTGAAATAAGAAAATGGTAAATTGAAAGAAAAGAATGCATATTTGAAAGACTTGGTAAATATATTAATGAGTGTGGTTGACTCTTTGATAGATGAAAAGAAAGATATTGAAAAGGAATCTACATGTAAAGAAGAAAAGGTTTTAATTGCTAAAATTGATTATTTAGATAATTATAACAAAATACTTTTCAATAAGGTAAATTTTTTGAATAGTGAGGTCCAAAAATTGACAAATGAACTAAAAATGATAGATGTGTGTATCGATGCATTTAGTGATAAATCACTTGTTAAAACCTTTCCTAATAATGAACTTCAAAATAAATAGATTCGTTAAAATTATCTCTTTCTAAATTTGTTCAAGGAGAAGAAAATTTAAATGGCATATTAGGTAAACAAAGACCTAGTTTTGATAGACAAGGAATTCACTATACGTCTATGCATAAAAAGGGAGATGTAAAATGCTAAAATCAAAATCCCGTTTTAGATTAAATTATTATTCTCCCTTCACAACATGTAGAAATTGTGGTATTAAAGGTCAGTTGGACATAAACTGTTTTAAGAAAAATAAAATAAAAAACGTATGGGTTAAAAAGGATGATTTACGTTCAACTAACATTAAAGGACCCAAAAAGATATGGGTACCAAAAGGATGAATTATTTTTTCTTGACAGGTATGTCTCAAGGCAAGGGTTCCATCTCAAAAATGGATTCTTGATAGTGGATGCTCATGACACATGACTGGTGACAAATCAAAGTTTGTGGAGCTAAGAATCAAGAAGAAAAATGGTACAGTTACATTCGGAGATAATCGAACCTGCAAAATAATCGAAAAAGGTAAAATAGGAAATGGTGAGGTTAATATTGATAATGTACATCTTATTAGTGGACTTGAATTTAATCTTATTAGTATAACTCAATTGATGGATAATGGTCACCAAGTTAGTTTTGATAAAGAAAAGTGCACTATCTCTCATGGTACTAACAATGTTACTTTAGTTGCACAAAGGGAAGGAAATATATATACTATTGATTTTGAACAACATGATGAAGAACTATGTCTTGCAACCGTACAAGATGAGGCTAATTTATGGCATAAAAGGATGGGACATGTTCACATGGATTTAATCAAGAAATTATTCTTAAAGAATCTTGTCAAAGGGTTGCCAAAGATAAAATATGATAAGAAGGGAATATGTGTTCCTTGTCAACTCAGAAAACAAGTAAGAACATCGTTTACGGCAAAGAACATGGTATCAAATTCTTCTCCTTTACAACTACTTCATCTTGATCTATTTGGACAAGAAAGACATGCTAGTATAAATAGTAAGTTTTATGCATTTGTAATAGTAGATGATTTTTCTAGATATACTTAGGTATTATTTTTAAGAACTAAAGATGAAGCATTTAAAGAATTTATATTTTGTGATAAAAAATAAATTAGTCATGAATTTTTAGCCCCAAGAACTCCTCAACAAAATTGTGTAGTGGAAAGAAAGAATAGAACATTACAAGAAACGACTAGAACTTTGTTACAAGAAAGTTAACTTCCTAAAAAGTTTTGGGTCGAAGCTGTAAACACCTCTTGCTATATTTTAAATAGGGTACTTTTTCATCCAATTATTATGAAAACCTCTTATGAACTTTTAAACAACAAGATTCCTAATATAACTTATTTCAAAGTTTTTGGATCTAAATACTAGTGAAGACTTGGGAAAATTTGATGCTAAATCTTATGAAGGAATTTTCATTGGTTATTCACAAAATAGTAAAGCTTATTGTGTATTTAATACTAACAAGCTATCTGTTGAAGAGTCTATTCATTTACATTTAATGAAACTCACAATGATCTTCCAAAAGAAAGAGATGAGGATACAGAAAATTTGGAGATCTCAGTGAATCCAGCAAACTAGAAAAATCTACTCAGCAAGCCGAATGGACAAATCCGTCAAGCTGATTTGGAAAATTCGCAAGGAGTAGAACAAGGAACAACACAAGAGCTTGAAGTTGATATCCTTCAACAAGAAGAAGTAATACATGATGTGTAAATGCCAAAGACTGCAAGATATCTCAAGAATCATCCACCAGAAAACATCATTAGAGATATAAACAAAGGAATCACCACAAGGAGAGGATTGCAAAATCAGTGTGTATTTTTTGCATTCTTATCACAAGTTGAGCCAAAGAATGCTAAAGAAGTTATCCTAGATGAAAATTGGATAAGAACTTCAACAATTTAAATGGTGCCAAGTCTGGAAACTCATGCCCCTCCTAAAGATGTTTCTATTATTGGAACAAAGTGGGTATTCAAGAATAAGCTCAATGAGCATGGCATAATCACTCGTAACAAAGCAAGGATAGTAGCTCAAGGATACAATCAACAAGAAGGGATCGACTACGAAGAAACTTATGCCCCAGTTGCTAGACTAGAGTCCATCCGCATCTTGTTAGCATTTGCTTGTTACAAAAAGTTCACACTATATCAAATGGATGTAAAGAGAGCCTTTCTCAACGGATATATCAATGAAGAGGTATATGTAAAATAGCCTCCTGGATTTGAACATGAGAGGTATCCAAACCATGTTTACAAGCTCAAGAAAGCTCTCTGTGGACTAAAGCAGGCTCCAAGGGCTTAGTACGAAAGGTTGAGTAAGTATTTACTTTCAATTTGTTTTATTAGAGGAAAAATTGATTCTAAATTATTTATAAGGCATGAAAATAAAGATATTATCATTGTATAAATATATGTAGATGATATAATTTTTGGTGCTACTAACAATTTCCTTTGTGAGTGGTTTTCTAAGTGCATGCACAAGGAGTTCGATATGAGTCTAATGGGAGAACTTAACTACTTTTTGGGACTTCAAATCAAGCAAACAAACAAAAGTATATACATCCATCAAATCAAATATACAAAAGAGTTACTCAAAAGATTTGGTTTCAAAGGATCAAACTCAAAGGCTACACCGATGAGAACTTCAATAAAGCTTACGTCTGAAGAAAAACGTATAGATGTGGAAGTAACTAAATATCGAGGTATGATTGGATATTTATTATATTTAACTGCATCTAGACCAAATATTATGTATAGTGTTTGTTTATGTGCATGTTTTCAAGCAAAACCTAAAGAATCTCATTTACAAGCTGTTAAAAGAATTTTTAAATATTTAAGTGGTACAATCAATTTGGGATTATTTTATCCAATTTGCAATTATTTTGAACTAATAGGCTATTCAGATGCTGACTATGCAGGATGTCAAATTGATAGAAAAAGTACCAGTGGTGCTTGCACATTTTTAGGTCACAGTCTTATTACGTGGCCTAGTAAAAAGCAAACTTTAGTTGCTTTATCAACCACTAAGGGTGAATACCTAGCTGCAGGGAGTTGCTACTCTCAAATTTTGTGGTTCAAACAAACTCTATGTGATTTTGATATTTTATGTGATAGTGTGCCTATTTACTGTGATAATTCTTGCACTATCAACATTTCAAGAAATTCTATTTTGCATTCACACACTAAACATATAGAGGTTAGGCATCATTTTCTAAGGGATAATGTTTCAAAAGGATTAATTAAATTAATTTTTATTCCAACAGAAAAATAATTAGCTGACGTTTTTACTAAACCCTTAAGTGAAGAAAAGTTTTGCATGTTAAGAAGAGAACTCGGAATGTGCATGGTATAAAATGATTATGTACTAAAATAGTTCATGCATAAAATATCTTATATTTACAGTATATTCGCATGTTATTATTTTGTGTCCTGTTAATAAACATTATCTGTTTATAACCAGAGACTAAGGGAGACGTATCTTTTTGGCACAATTTACGGTAGATATCATTATGATAATGAAGACTCGGGCCAACAAAAGATCTTTCGACATCACCATAATGAAGACTCGGGCCAACAAAAGATCTTCCTACATCACCATAAAAGAAGGAAATCATCTCCGATCTCCTTATACTATGCGATCCCCAAATAGGTCAAAGAGACAACCTCGCCAGACATCTGTTCATGTTTCTTCCGATGATTCCGATGGGTCTGATTCAAGCTTCTCTTTCCTAAAGAAATCCCCCTAATCTCCTGGTTCAAAGACTCTTTCTTCTCAGCCAGAGTCACCATCAAATCTGCTAAACCCTTTTTCTGCTACTTCAGATTTGCCAGACAATTTCTTTAGGGGTCAAAGTTTCGAAGCTCGCTTTAAAACTTCTATTGCTACCAAGCAGTTTGTTTATTAAAACATTTTAGATCTATTTTATTTCAAAAATTCTTCTTTGGAAAAACTTTTCATCTCTTGTGGTATTTCTACTATGTTGTTTCCCCCCACTAAGGCATATCCCCATTTGGTACAACAATTTTACACAAATTTAGAGTGTAATGGAGATTGTTATACGTCTTTTGTGAAGGGAAAGTCTCTATTTTTCACGGTTGTCGATTTTGAAAGTATTTTTAATATTCCTTCATCTAGTCCTTGTCCTTTTACTCTCAAGGGTGCTGCTAATATACCCTTTCCTCCTCTTGAACAACTTCATATTGTGATGAATGATTCATCTTTGACTACTCTTTTTACCCCCAAAATTGTTGATGTATGTCCACTTGTATGTGTCTTGCACAAACTACTTCGTTATAATTTGTTTCCACGAGTAGGTGGTGGAGCAGATTTTACTTACCAAGATCTTGTAGTTGTTGAAATGATTTTAAAAGGTGTCAGTTTTAATTACTCTCTTATGATGTTATCTCACATGATGAGTTTTATTCGACAAATTAAAAAGTGTATGCCCTATGGATTATTTTTGATAAATATGTTTCAGCATTTCAAAATCTTTCTTGATGATGAAATTGTGGTGTCACATAATGAATTCATTGATTCTGCTAATTTAAAACAATCCCATATCTCTTTTGTTGATGGCTCGTTTGTTCGAATTGTTCCTAATCTTATTCCTACTCCACCGAGTTCTATTTCGTCCGATTTACCATCTGATAATCCTACTTCTTTTACCATTCCTACTTCATCAGTCTCCTCTCCAGCAGTAGTCGATATGTTGACTCAAATCCTCAAAAAGCAAGAGCTTATACATTCTGATATTCTTGATGTTAAACAAAGGCTTTTAGTTTTAGAAAAAGGAAAACAACCTATTCGGGCCAATGATTTGAACAAATGTTTTTCTCAAATTGAATATGAATTTATTGATTAACAAGTCAGATTTAAGTTACACATAATGGCTATGGTTGAATCTCTTTACAAGAAGATCAATAGAAATTCTTGTCAATTAAGTTAATAACTGAAGTTTGTGAGTTACCAAATTAGAGAATTTGCTGATTTTATGTCTCATCGTATGGATGTCGTTGGTAGAAAGCTACACTTTGATAGGATGCGCTCTCCAGTCCCGGAATGGCCTAAATGTAATTGGATGACCGAGTACATTGGAGATTTTCTTGACCTACCTCTACCCAATGAGACCTTTATTCCTCATCCTCCTAGGTTTGCTCATGAATTTTCTATGGAAGAAAGGATTCATTGTCTTCTCTATTGTCCCTATTTCACTTCTCGTCCTCTGCCTGTCATAAACGTTGACGATATTGATATCTGATGATCTTTTTGGTGATGACAAAGGGGGAGACACTTATGAGTTGCTGGTGAAGAAGCAAGTTACTGTGAAGATATTGGACTATTTTTGGATTTTGTTGATTTTGTTTAAAAAAACGATTTGGTTGGCACCAATATTTGTTTAAGTTTGTTAAAATTTTGTTTTTGATTGGTTGTTTAAAACAATTTTGATGGAGCCAGTATTAGATATTATGATTGTAAAATTTTGTGTTATCTAATATTTGTTATAGCTAACAAATTTTTGCAGGATAAATAATGCCCAAACAAAAGGCATGGTGGTAACTAGTTTGGATTATGTTTGTTTCTTTCTAAAATTTTAAATATGCATGAATTCAGGGGGAGTTATAATTTTAGGTGTTGTCATCATCAAAAAGGGGGAGAATGTTGACTTGTTGTTTTGATGATGACTTGATATTATGGACTGATTTGTTTGTTGTGAAATTTCAGGAAGTTGATGAAAGGATTATTGTCAAAAGACTTTGAAAATTTGAGTCTTAAGAAAAATTTGTAAGGTCATTGCAAATACTTAATTTTTCAATACAAACCTCTAGGACATTTTATGTGTGCATTAAAATGTGATTAAATATTTTGTGCATGCCTAAGAATTTATATATTATGCTAACTGTTATTACATAATTAATTTAGTTGGTTAGTATTTATATATTATGCATGCGTAAAATAAAAGTTGAAAAATTATTGCCCAGATTAATTGATTTTTATTTTCCATGTGTTATGAAATTTTAAGTTTTCTGATTTTATAAAAGATGTATAACACGTGTGTAAGAATTAATATTAGACTTGTTGGATACTCAAAAGTTATTGAGCATGTGGCGGCAGAGATATGATTACTTTCAAATAGTGGGTTAAATGCATATATCTTGGAAATATAAGATAATCATTATCTTGAAAAGTTGGTTCATACTACACTCCTATATTTATGCTATGATATCTCTTGCTTTGGATGTAATATAAGTGTGGGCAGGTTTTTATGAGTCATAATTGCTACAGGTATTGGAAAAGTATAAGCCTATTGTATTACCTATCTAACTCGGTCTCTTTCTAGTATATATTTGGTAGAGTCCAACATATATTTAAAACAAAGATAATTGGATTTGATTCAAACTAATTATCTTCTATATCCGATTAAAGTGCTTCCCAAACGGAAATAATATTTGGAATGTTATAAAATTCTGTTGGAAACATAAATATTTTCTGCAACGGATCTTAATGTTCAACGGTAATAATTTGGGCTATAAAAAGAATGGATATTAGTGATATAGAGACGACACTGGAATCTATTATTGCACTCATATACTTGAAAAGCTACTTCATTATTCTTGGTGCAAAATTTCCAACTATTGTGCAATTATATTCATATTATTTATCAGCTATTTTCGTGAGCTTCATATTGGTGATATCTCTTTGACTACTTGATCATTGCATTCATTAGTTGAGCCTTGCATTGTTAGATTGCTTATTTTCTTTGATCATTAGACCTCTATATTTGTAATCTTATATTTTATAGACTAAGTGTTGTCTAAAGGAATTTAATCCAGGTGGATTAAGGTTTGTTTACAAATAGGTTCAAGGAAGCATAGGTGCTTAAAGGGTGCATTGGTGCACAAGGAGCAAGTGTGCTCAAGTGAATTATTGTAATTCAAATTTGATAGAATCTGTTTTGTAACAAAGGTCATTTTAAAGAAATAAAAGTGAGTCTCCAATACTAGTTGGTATTGGACGTGGACTAGGCTATTATTATAGAGGGTAATAGCTGAACCACGTAAAAAATCATGGTATTGATTTTATTTCTTGCTTTACTTTAATATCTCTCAAGATAGTTAATTTTCTTAATAATCAAAATTTAAATATTTACTTCATCTTGAGATAATTTGTTAACACCAAGTATACTCTTTGACTTATAAATTCACCAAAAGTCAATTCAGTAGACCATATTCATTTAGCAAGCTGCATTCATCAAAATAGTAGGCTGAATTAAGTAGTTTGGTTTAAAGTACAAAAATTGGTCATTGATTGCTCCCACACTTATTCAACTCCCCCTTCTAAGTGTGCCTTATCTGAATTTTAGAGAGACTAGAGAGAAAAGGTTTGAAAATCCTGATCCTTTGGTGCCTAGTACCGCAGCTCCCTTTTATTGCAGAATAGTGCAACGATTTGCAGAACATTCGTGTGTATACCGTAGAGACGTAGTTCATTCGGATTGCGTTGGAGATTTGAAGCTTTTTCATAATCGGTATAATCTCTTAAACACTGAATTATTTTCTGTTTCACATGGATCTTGTTTTGGGTTTTAGAAATTGTATTTAATTTTTTTTTTTTGATTTTCGCTGCTTTTATGTGCCAAAATCCCAACAATACAATCAGGAACAGAGAAAGAAGAAGAATGAGAGTGAAGGCAAGAATGGTTGTAGCAGTGGTGGGAATAATAATAACCTGAAGAGGAAGTGGAATACAAGTGTTGGTACTGGAAGTCAACAGAATAGCCATCAACAAAGGAAGTTTGAAGCATGTGCTACATGCGGAAAGAGTCACACCGGCGTGTGCTTAAGGGGTAAGCGAGTGTGCTTCAATAGTGGCCAGGAGGGTCACATTGCTCTGAATTGTCATCAACCTAAGAAGAATGCTTGTTACACATGCGGGTCAAAGGATCATCTTGCTCGCGATTACCCTAAAAATAAAGTTGGAGAGGCAACTGGAAGCAAGGGAGGTGGAAATGGAGGTACGTTAGCTATTGTTGGACCAACGTCATCAAGAAGACCCACAGCCAGAACCTTCAACATGACGGTGCAGGATGAGGTGCAATCAAAAGATGTTGTGCCAGGTATTATCCAAGTCAATGATATAAATACATATGTATTATTTGATTCTAGTATTACTTGCTCATTTATATCTGATGAATTTGCTAAGAGGTTAGGATTGCTTAGTGAAGAGTTGGATTTTCCTTTAAACCTAGAAATTACGAATACGAAGGTAATTCTTATTAAGTTCATATACAAGAATTATAGGGTGAATATTAAGGGAAATATTATGACAGCAGGATTAATCCCGATAAAACTTGGAGAGTTTGATGTTATATTGGGAATGGATTGGCTTTTTAATTATGGAGTAATAATTGATTGCAAAAAGAAATGTGTAAACCTTATGACTCCGTCAAAGGTAGTTTTCTATGGTATCAAGTCACCTAGACAAGAGAGATGTCTAACGATTATGCAGGCCAAGAAGTTATTGAGTTAAGGTTGTGTAGGGTACTTAGCTTACATAGTCGATACTCAGAAGAAGGGTGTGAAACTGGAGGAGGTACTGGTTGTTAGGGATTTTGCGGACGTATTTTTGGAGGATTTTCTAGGACTTCCGCCTGACAGAGAGATTGAGTTCGTTATCGATTTAGCAACAGGAACTGCTCAGATATCGAAGACCCTGTATAGGATGGCTCCGGTAGAGATGAAGGAACTGATGGTACAATTGCAAGAGCTGTTAGACAAGAAATACATTCAGTCGAGTGTGTTACCGTGGGGAGCGCTGGTGTTATTCATGAAAAAGAAGGATAGTCAATGTGTCTTTACATTAATTATAGGGAATTAAACAAAGTCACTATTAAGAATAATTATTTGTTAGCAAGAATCGATGACTAGTTTGATCAATTAAAAGGAGCCAAGTACTTCTCGAAGATATATTTGAGAAGTGGATATCATCAATTGAAGATAAGAAAGGAGGATGTACCTAAGACGGCTTTCAGAACTCGGTACGGACACTATGAGTTTCTAGTAATGTCTTTTGGTTTGACCAATGTCCCTGCAGCATTCATAGATTTAATGAACAGGGTGTTTAAACCATTTTTAGATAGGTTTGTGGTAGTATTCATCGATGATATTCTGGTGTACTCTAAATCTCAAGAGGAAGACCTAGAACATTTACGTTTGATGTTGGAGATGCTAAGAAAAGAAAAGTTGTACGCGAAGTTCTCTAAGTGTGAATTTTAGCTAGAACGTGTACAATTTCTTTTGCATGTGATTGACAAAGATGGGATTTCAGTGGATCCATCAAAGGTCGAAGCTGTAATAAATTGGAAATAACCAAGGACACCATCAGAAGTGAGGAGTTTCTTGGGACTGGAAGGCTATTACAGATGGGTTATTCAGGACTTTTCTAAGATTGCCACTCCGTTAACGAATTTGACAAGGAAATCTGTAAAATTTGTTTGGACGGAAAAGTTGAAGAGAGTTTCTGGGATTTGAAAAGAGGCTTAGCATGACACTTGTGTTGTCATTACCGGATAATACGGGAAACTTTGTGGTATATATCGATGCATCACATAAAAGACTAGGTTGTGTACTTATGCAAAATGGAAAAGTCCTCGTGTATGCATCAAGGCAACTGAAGGACTATGAGAAGGGGTACCCGACTCATGATTTAGAGTTGGTTGCGGTGGTTTTTTCTCTGAAGATATGGAGACACTATCTCTATGGGGAGAAATGTGAGATATACACATACCATAAAACTCTGAAATATATTTTCACATAGAAAGATCTGAACATGTGACAAATGAGATGGTTAGAACTGATAAAAGATTATGATTGCGAAATCTTTTATCATCCGGGTAATGCCAATATGGTTGCCGATGCCTTGAGAGTAGGAAAGGTCAAGAGAAGTTGATGATGTTAACTAACCAAGAGGAGCTTATTTCAGCAATGTCAAGACTAGATATGGAAAATCAAATTTCCAAAAGAATTCGATGAGAGATTGTCTCAAATGGAAGTTGGTGCAACTTTAGTGGACAAGTTAAAGAACGCTTAACTATAAGATGAAGAATGTGGGAAAATCAAAGAAAGAGTGGTTGAGGGTAGTGAGGTGAAGTTCAAGATCGATGCTGAAGGACTACTACGGTTTGAAGGAAGAATTTGGGTTCCAGTAGTACCAGATGTTAAAGACGAAATCTTGACTGAAGCTCATAACTCAAGATATTCAATTCATCTGGGAAGTACGAAGATGTATCAAGATTTACGACAGCATTTTTGGTAGCCAAATATGAAAAGATATGTTGCAGAATGTGTCGCAAAATGCTTGACGTGTCAAAAAGTCCAAGCCGAGCATCAGAGACCAACCGGATTACTCTAGCCGTTAGAAATACTATAATGGAAGTAGAATCATATCACAATGGATTTTGTGGTAGGTCTTCCAACTACCCAGAGAGGATACAATGCTATTTGGGAGATAAAGGACAGGCTGACAAAATCAACACACTTTTTTACCATAAAAAATTAAATGCAATCTTGATCAGTTGGCAAAGTTGTATGTTAAGGAGATCGTTTCAAGACATGCAGTTCCATTGTCAATTTTGTTAGACAGAGATCCGAGATTCACGTCAAAATTCTAGAAAAGACTACAAAAATGCATGGGAACGTAATTGAGAATGAGTACTGTGACGCCCCAAAAACAGGTATACATCACCCATTCTGGGTCGCCAGATACACACTACATAAATCAAATATAAACTTCCTTAATACAACTTTCGTGTAAAAATACGACAAAACATAGCTGAGTTTAAACATAAATATTGTCTCATAGACAGTATAAAAACTCAAATTTAATCCTTATTACACTTATTATCATACTAAGTAGTGAGGACTACTAAAACAACCATCTCGGACTGTCACTCCATTCCCCAACTAGTCCCAACCTGAAGAGAACAATGAAAGAAAAGGGTGAGCTCAACTAGCCCACTAATAAATATTATAACTAAGATAATGCAAAATAAATTATCCTTAGCCTTCAACAGTATAACATATGATAGAATACAATAAACAACAAGTTTAACTACAGCGGAATAAGCAACCCATTAGAAGAGTCAAGTAGAACATAATGTCTATTGTCTCCTCTAGATTAAAAGTCCATCGTTAATATTTCATTCCTGTAATACTCAATAATAGTTCTTTGGTATACCCAAGACAAAAAGAAGTATCATCACCTGTCTTCACCTGAACCACCAAAGATTATAGTTAAATCCACAATTCATATTTATAATCATGTAAATCAACAGTTCTCCCTCACTACAAAGGCTTAATAGAACGCTTACTCAATATCCTTACCCCAAAGGCTAAATATATTCAAATGTAATAACAATGATCATACCAATCAGTTGTCTACCTTTGCACTACGGGCCAAAGATATTCAACTATAAAACCAATGGTTATGATGATACCAATCAACCTGTTTGTCGGTCTGATACCATGTAGACATTCAACTGTTAACTAATGGTCATGATCCTGCCAATCACATCATCGAATTATCCATACACTACGGGTCAAGGATATTCGTTATTATCACCAGTGGTCATGATCATGTCATACACCTGTCCATCTTTGCACTACAGGGAAAAGCTTTCAATCAACAGTTCGTCTTTGCACGTAAGCAAAAGATATACAATTGTAAATTCAATAATCAACAGTCCATCTTTGCACATAAACTAAAGATATACAACCATAAAACCAATAATCAACAGTCCATCAATGCACGTAAGCCAAAGATGACTTTCATCACAATATAAGCATGAAGATGATGACAATGATATAAGCATTAATCAAACGAAATCAAGGATAAATATTAAATACTTAAATTTATCCAGAGTTTAAAAATATTCAAATTGTCAACATGATACTGCTTTGTGGAGTAAAATTCAAGAATAATATTCATGTACCAAAAATAATTTGGACAGAAAAAAAAATATAGTTTTTAGGTAAATAGTACCCCGTGAATAGTAACTCGTGAATAGTAATTCATAAATAGTACTCCGTATTCGTACATAGTACCGTAGACATAAATAATGTCATATACGCAAATAGTGCCATATATATAAATAGTGTCGTATACGTGAATAGTAACTCCGACACAAAAAGATAAAGTTTCACAATAAAATCCATATCAATATTTATAACACCTTAATCCAAATGTTATAAATTACTTAATAATCTCATAATCTAATATTATTAATATTACCATAATATTTTAATCATTTCTTAAACTTATAAACAATTTATTTTAATTGTTTACACTTTACTAATTACTGCATTTAATCATCCTAAAATGCCAAACTCATAAGATTTCATCACCAATAACCAAAACTCTCATTAAAAATCTGCATATACCTTATATAGGATTCTCAAGCCATAAAATCCAATTTTCCAATTTTCTTACTTCACATAACATATTTACACTACACCAAAAATGGCCTCTAGTGAAGGACCTTCACTAGAGGTCCTATATCACTCACAAGTGATTTATTGCGAAGAAATATTTCCTTCACACGAGTGCTTGCATTAGACCTCCTCGCAATTAGGTATCCTTCGCTAAGTAGTAACTAAATATTTTTTGTGAAGAATATATTGTGAATAACTTTTTTATTCACAAATTGTATTTAATAATAGAATATTGTTATTTAGTGAAAGATTGGTTTCCTTCACAAATAATATTTTAAGAAGGACTATTTGAAATTAGTGAATAACTTTATTCCCTCACAAATAATATATTGTGAAGAACAAAATTATTTAACGAGAGAAAATTTTCCTTCACTAATTATAAATTGAGAATGTATCTTCAAATTAGTGAGGGAAATAATCCTTCATTGATGACTAACTAATTAACTAGAAAAGATTTTTTGAGGAAAATAATCCTTCATTAATGTCCATTTATCAAATAAAATCCTTCACAAATTATAAATTTGTAAGTAAAAAATTAATCGGTAAATAATCAAAATTCATTGTAAATTATAATTAATTTTAAAATAAGTGATTTTATATTTTTTTTGCTAAAATCAAACTGAAATTAAATAAAAGGAATTGCACATAATTCATGGGGTATACCCCATATAGAGACCATCAAAGGACAGGCCCTATGATGTCAACAGTAAACCAAATGCAAAGAAGTAGAATCAAATGACTATAGTAAATGTGTTACAATAAAGCAAAAAGCCTAAAAGATATATCACTAGGATAATACAATATAAACCAAATATAAAAACCTAGTCAGACCCATACAGACAGACCTAACCAAATTTAAAAACCTGGCCAGACCAACAACAACAACCCAATTAGGTTTTCCCAGCTAGTAGCAGCAAGAATTTGGAATGCATCTTTTTTCTGCTTGTTAATGTTCACCTGGATGCTTAAATAAAACATTAAAAGAAGCACCAAAAAGGTAGAGAAAGAAAACAAAAAAAGATGGACATTGATATTAGTTGGCCAAAATTTTAACAAACCTTTAAGGTGCTCAAGTTGTTTAATTTTGGGACATTCACCACATTTCCATGCTCATCTATTTCCCTACCCAATGCATCCAAACGGAGAAAGGAGTGTAATATCCTAGATTTTTCCATGTAATTAAATAATTTCAATAAACAAACTTATGTGAAATTCTTATGTGACAATTATTTTTAGATGAATTATTTATTTTATTATATGTTATGTGATAAGATGCATATTAATGGTTTATTACAGTTAGGCCAATTATTTAAATTGGTTAAGGATGGAATTAATTCTAATTAATTTCGGGGATGACTTACAAATATGAGTTTGAGTTTGGAGCGAATTTAGAGACGCTGCTGCATGTATTTGAGTCCCAAACGTCAAAATTAGGCGATAGATCAGAACTAACCACGAAAATGTGTCACGAAAATGAGATATGTCTCATAATATTTTTAAATGTGTCACGAAAATGAGACATGCCTCATAATATTTTTATATATCCACAATTCTCTTTTACAATGCTCTTATTTATAGATATATGGACTTGGAAGTTTCATGACATAAAATATCACATACAGTCAAATCTCTTCTCTTGGAACTTTATTAGATATAATATTATCTTAAATTTAGCCCAAACACACTTTGGAGCGACGAATTGTCAACTACAAATTTTGAAGTTGAGTTTGACGAAACGGAGAGTTCCATGACGTCCGGGACGTCGACTTTAGTAGGAATCGATATAAGTATCGACACGTTTGACTACGGAGGGAAAAATGGTCAAAATGACTTGTTAACTGATTAAATAATTAAAATAATATTTTTATTTATATGAAGTTCAATTGCTGGGAGTTCTTGTGACAATCTATATGGGACAAGGGAGGGAGTATACGTACTATAAGGATTATTGAGGGAGGGGGGGGGGGTGTCACTCTTATGTTATTAAACAAAAACCTTTCATTTTCTTAACTCCTACCCATAATTAGCCTAATGAATTGTGAGGGTAATGATATCTGATCATGGGGGAGTTACAATGGGCTGGAGATTTCAGTTTCATTACACTATATATGAGGTATATACATTCCATCTAAGTCTCTTCTTCCTTTCACAACAACTTTCTAACTAGAGAGCAAAAATAAAGAAAAGAGAAAAAAATATTGAGAGTAATAGATGTTGTGGTGATTTCTGAAGATTTTGGAGAGTCTAAGCAAGCAAGGAGTGAGTCTCTAACAGATTAAATCAAGAGGAATTCGCCAAAGAGGTAAGCTATGAACCTATTCTCTATGTTTTTCCAAAACTATGAGAGAATATGCATAGGAGACCTTTATAAATGGTTTGTTTTGGAGTATGTGATGTTGGGTAATTGTGGTCTGATTGTTATGGTGTAATAAGAACATAAGTTTTGGACAAATCATGCCATGCATGCTTTAAAAATCCAAAGAGTTATGCCTTGCATGCTAAGTGTTTGATATTATGCCTCTTAGTTGCTAATTTGATCAAAACATGAAAAGTTAGAGAAATGAATTGTTGTAGCATGTATATATATGTTAGTAAATGTGGTCTGGACAGTAGGAATCAAATCCATGTATGCTAGAATCAAAATCATGATTTTCTCAAAAGTTGGGTTAAACTAGTTTGCATGATTTTTCAGGATTTTTGATCACTCGAAATCATGTCTTAGATAATCCATTTGTTGCATGTAATAATTTTGTAAAATAGTATGTATCATGAGGTATAACATGTCCAAATTTCATTCGGATTGAAGCTATATTGAGTGAGATATGAAAATCGTAAGGTCGCAGAATTAAACATGTTAGAAACCAAAAAAAATTGTGAACTGCTGACCCTAAGGACAAATTCGGGGCTAGCTACATTTTCCAGAAAATTTTGGGCTTTTGGGTTATTATAGTACGCTGAATAATCTTTTCATAGACTCTGGAACGGACTAATTCCGACTTCGGAGCAAGGAGTTATGACTTTTCAAAGTAGTTAAACAAATCATCCAACAAATTAGGAGCAGTCTCCTTGCACGGATTTTCTGGAATTTTGTGCTTGGAATTTGAAGATGGTCCATGAACGAAAGTTTTAGCCCCAGAAGTTAGCTTCGCGTGGGCGCAAGAATCGCTCAAAAATGTTTTAAAACGAATTAGTTATGACTGTTTTAGCGAGGTATGGTAAAGCTGAGAAAAAAAATGTAAAAACTGTTATGTTTGGGCATTTTTAAGTTCTGCATTTTAATGCTGCCTATGATATCTAAAATGGATGGCATATATTTTCTAAATATATTCTAGTATGATGTTTATAGCATATCCAATAGGAGACCCTTTTACTTCAAACTAGATTGTGTATGAATGGTGATTAACGAGACACATGTGATTAGGTTATGTGAAGGTTAATCGCTAGCGTTAATTGTAGCGAGCTTATCGTGCAAGTTTCCTAACCCTAATTTCTTTTGGGTATTTATTAAATCCTTACTAATATTATCGCAGTAAGGGTAAGTATTGGACTTGTGTTAGTTATTTATTCGTGCAAGTTTCTTCGTTGAAAAGTCATACAAACTCCAATTATCTTGCAAGCTTTTCAATTGGTTATTCAGTTATTATTCTAATGGCTATGCTTTTAAGTTTCATGTCATCATAGAACTGTTTCTATGTATGTTCCTAGCCTTTGGTTCCGACTAGTTATTATTGATGAAAAATGATTTAAAACACATCTTTCGAAGCTATTGAATGTTTACCAATCCAAGTTGCCTTGGTGAGGTCTCGCATGATTACTAAGATGAATAACCCGAATGAACGGGAAAAACAGATGTCGGGAAAATAGTCCCATTTATGCTTATGCATTTTAAACTTAATACATGTGCACAACGTAGGGTACATTGGGCTGATCACCTGGCGTACTTGCAGAGATCGTTTATAGTCTACACCCCTTAGTATGATATTGAAAATTATTAAATTCTTATTCTTGATGTTCTTCTTTAACACTTGATAATCTTTCAACTATTGAGATCTAGTAATTCAAATGCCTTTATCCTGATGTATATTTCCCATTTATTCCGTATACTTGTTTGGGCAATTTGTCCTCATTCTTGTGTTAAACCTTTCGATTAAGGATGAGAAGGTCGAGGTTCTAAAAGGACAAGGAAAGTCCAAGATGAAGTGATGCTAATGGTTATGTAATAACATAATTATATCCGCATATGTGTATTGTAGCGATAAACGCTAAGACTAAGTTCCAGTATGTTTTAAGGTTGTAAAGACTTGGGATTTTATTTTGAATAATTATGTAATAGTTAATATTATTATTCCTTATTGTTAAGGTTTACTTAGTTAGATGAGAGTACCTTAGGCTATACCTTAGAGAAGAGAGGTGAAGATAATGAACGAATACACTCAAATAGAGTTTGAACAATAAGAAGTAATTTAAGAAATTTATAAAGAAGGGATGAAAACATGCGTGAGAGGATTCAAAGAAGAATCTCGCAGAGTTATGGAGTTACCCAACTCCAATAATAAAAATGTAAGGTGGTAACAAATAGACAATGTCTATAAGAAGAGATTGGTAACGAAGTTAAGAATGGAAAGTTATAGTTAAGTATGGTACAGTTGTACTCTTTATAGTTGAGGTATGGTATCTGGGCTAAACGATTCCTTCATAGAGCGGAGGTATATATGAACTAGTAACTCGGAACCTAGTTTGTTAGTTGTTTGTGGAAAGCCACTCAGCGTACCATATTGAAACTGTTAGAGACTCGAAGTGTACCAAGTGTAGAAATGGATACATATGATGAAAGTGTAGAACTCGAATGAAATTTTGAGCGATGTAAATGAAGTTAGAAATTCTTAAAGGAAGAATTTTTTTTTTATAAACAAGAAGATTCAAAGAAGAATCTAAGAGATATAAAGATAAGAAATGGGAGTTTCCTAACTCCAAAGGCCAAGATAACGAATAATGTCGTAGATGATGAAAAAGAGAAAGAAAGAAGATCGTAAAACAAAACGATCACGAGTTAAGAAATTTTTTTTAAGGGAGATGATTATAGAATAAGATCACGACGTGGTCTATTTAAGTTATAAAAGAAAGATGGTCTATAATGTTTGAATAATTATAGCTTGATGCTATGAAGGTAATGTACTATGAAATAGTACAAGATAAACTCATGAGGAGTTATAGATAATGTGATACGAGGAATTCGTATCGAGCAAAGAACAAGTTAAGAGTAAGATAGAGTTAGGTGGGATTTCAATTGAGGACTCATGTGACGGCTGAGTTGTACAAATCTTTGTACGGGAAAGGGTTTTGTGCTTGCACTCAGTTTATCATATTGATAATCATTGGAATGTTGGTGTCGCGTTATCAATGTATATGTGACGAAAAGGTGATTCTTTTCTCATTTGTATATTTGATAGTTAGAAACTATTAAGATTAGACATATATTATTAGGATTAGGCGCGGTTCTTAAAACTAATGTATATGGTAAGTTCGTGACTCATAATAATATGGTATGTTTTGAACCCCTCAGTGAATGGACGCCTATGGTCTGACTAGGTAAGTTCTTAAACTCATATTATTGTGGCAAGTCCTAAACTTCCAATGTGCGGTAAGTTTAATGAACTGGGGTATAATTAAGTTATGAATGAAGAATTGAGGGTTATGGGAATAAATAGAATTATTAAGCAATGGATCAATATAAAAAGTGGAGATAAGTTTTTCCAAATCTTCTAGCTATGCTAGACTTCAAATTTTTGACATCAAGCTAAATTCGCACTATGTGCCTTTTTAAAATGAATTTTTACTCTCAACGCATGGTGACAAATGTGTATGTGTGGACTTCGGGACACTGACACATCGTTACCTGTTGAGATATGATATCACTAAAATCGATTTTCAAAGATTTTTGAACTATTTAAAGAATAGTCTATGCTAATTATTTCGGCTAGACGAAAATGATTTGAAAATATCAAAATGTATTTTATATCATTAATGCATCATGGAACTCAAAAAAGACGATAAAAACGATGGAGTTATCAATGCAAAATTTCTTAGTGTTGGATGTGATCTAAGGATCGTCAGCCCACTATGGTATGATGTAGTATGACAAAGTCACAAAATGACGGAATCCTCAAACGGACTGTAAATATAGTGCGGTATCATGACGTCATAAAAAGATTTTTGAGGTTTCTTTAAGATATGAGAATATATATTTACGTGTATATGTATATTTCGATTGATGTCCGAATTGTTGTAGAAGTCTATGCTACTTGATTCAGCTAGACGAATATTGAAAGATGTTCATGAAATTCAAGTATTTCTTGTGAAGTTATGCCAAACCAAGTTATTTTGGTGCGGATTCAGATGTTGAAAAGCTGAGGTGAACAACCATGTAAAAAGGGGACATGTTATCGGAGACAATGGTTCCTAAAGTAACGCATATAGTCGTTACGATATTAAGATGTAATACGTTGTGCACGACGTAGGGTACGATAAATTTGATCACCTAGAGTACTTGCAGAGAGTGTTTTCAGTCTGTGTGATTGCTAAACATTCTGTTAAAGATGGTTTATGGTGGTGATGCACTATTAAACTTGGAGAAGAGTTCAAGGTCCGTATAGTCTTATTGTAATAACCCGAGATTTCCTAAATAAAATAAATAAGAAAATTTGTGTATAATTTTTTTTTTTTAATGACGAGAATAAGTGAACGATAAATACAATATATTTATTTCTTTAAAAATTAGAAATAATTTTGGAATTATTAATTACTACAAATTATATTTTATGGTAATTAATTTCTGTAAGCAGAAATATTTTTATTAATTATTTTCCATGATAACATGATTGGAAATAATATATGAAGTGATAATTAGAATTTATATAATATATATTTTATTATATGAATTGTTCGTAATATTTAAATCAAGTATTTTAACTTGATATGCGAAAGAGAAGTCGAGATATGAGATCCAAACCCTGAATTGGGATTGTGATCAAGAGATGAGAATAATGATATTATATTATTGTTATAATGATTTTACAGTACAATAATTATGTACTGTGTATGTGCGGACAGATAATATTGAGCAATGACGGTCAATTAGGTCATAGCATATTACCGTCTTTGTGAAACCCTAATTATTAAACTCGCCATGAGATATGACCGAGTAGTATTGATCGTATATATGAAGGTTACTGTGTATAAGATGTCGGTAATTAGAAGAAAACCCTAATTACTGCTGTATGTCGATAATTAGGACAAACCCTAATTTTAAATCCCGACTGTTGTAGTCACAAAGGGATAGCTGATGTTTAAAGCAATATGTGTTATGGTTTGTTAAGTTCTATTAATGTGAGGTGCTATGGTTGGAAGTACCATGAGTGTCACAAGTTGGATTAATGAAGTAAGTTGTTATAAAAGTAGCAGATATTTATCTGAATATTGGTTAATATAGTAAACCAAGTTTCAAATCCAATATTTTGATTAAATGATTATTTGAGTAGAAAATTTTGTGTTATATGTCGAACGTATACGATGAGGCTTAGAATGTAAGGAAATGAAGAATAATTTATGATTATGTCACCGAGACGAAAACGAAAACCAGTCGTGGAAGATCAACCAGATAATCGAACAACGAACGCCAAAGACTTTAAGGCAATCTTGTTGCTAGGGTATAAAGGATTAAGTGACTCAGTAGAAGCGTTTATGATAGTTAGGATAACGGAAAGGGCAAAAAATAACTTTTATCAATTATACGATAAAAGGGAAATGAGATAAAGAGAAAGTTTGTGGGCAGAAGAGACATATCTCTTCCAATTGTCTCAATTCAAGAATGTATAACGAATGTTTTATTTGTGAATCAATGGATTATAAGGTGAAAGATTTTTCAAGAAGGAGAAGTGAGATAAGGAATGTGAATACGAGAATGACAGACAAGAAGATATAAAGCATACAAAAACGAATAAACCGTAAGTGTCTTCATTATGGTCGTTCAAGATATCGTAGCAGTTGAGGATACTGTGGCAGCTGGAAATGGAACTCCAGGTTCTATTCGAATAACTTAAATATTTTATATGATTTTCCTGTATAAAATATAGCTATATAGATAGTAAATTATTTCATAAAGAAATTTTGAAGGAGGAATTTTGGTTCTCTTAATCAAAATTCTGTTTATCAGAAAGACATGCGTTATGGAGAATAGTTAAAGAACAGTTCGATCAAGTATTGATCGAGGTCTATGTGCAAGGATTATATGTGTTATGTACTCTTCTGTGTATGAGTTTTAAAGCGGTGATTCCGGGGACGGAATCCTTATAAGGGAGGGTGAATGTAATAACCCGAGATTTCCTAAATAAAATAAATAAGAAAATTTGCGTATAATTTTTTTTTTTTAATGACGAGAATAAGTGAACGATAAATACAATATATTTATTTCTTTAAAATTAGAAATAATTTTGGAATTATTAATTACTACAAATTATATTTTATGGTAATTAATTTACTCAGAAGCGAAATATTTTTATTAATTATTTTCCATGATAACATGATTGGAAATAATATATGAAGTGATAATTAGAATTTATATAATATATATTTTATTATATGAATTGTTCGAATATTTAAATCAAGTATTTTAACTTGATATGCGAAAGAAGTCGATATGAGATCCAAACCTGAATTGGGATTGCGATCAAGAGATGAGAATAATAATATTATATTATTGTTATAATGATTTTACAATACAATAATTATGTAATCGTGTATGTATGACAGAGATAATATTGAAAGCAATGACGGTCAATTAGGTCATAAAGCATATTACCGTGTTTGTGAAACCCTAATTATTAAACTCGCTTATGAGATATGACCGAGTAGTATGATCGTATATATGAAGGTTACTTGTGTATAAGATGCCAGTAATTAGAAGAAAACCCTAATTATCATTGTATGTCGATAATTAGACAAACCCTAATTTTTACAACCCTAATCGGTTGAAGTTAGAGACCGTAACGACTGTGTTAGAACATACACAGATAATTAAAGAACCCTAATGGTCAATTAGAAACCCTAATTGATGGCGTTAAGAAACCCTAATTAGAAAACCCTAATTTTTCAATCAAAACCCTAATTTAAAATTATTGGGTTTAATTACGATGTTATTGTATAAATGTTTTAATTTACCAAAGGATAGAAATTAATTGGTAAATGATAAGAATTACCATCTAGTGATTAAATACTACATTTAATTGCTATGTACAAAAATGCCCTTGAAATTTTATGCGAAATTACCAAAATGCCCTTTTGGTTTATTAGTGTATTATTAGTTGAATTATTGATAGATTATTGCTAGCCAACACTCCTACCCTACCCATCTAGCATCCAATGCTCAATCATTCAAGTTGAATCATCCAATTGTAGCATCCAATGTATCTAATATATTTTTATATAAATTAAAGAGAGAGAAAATGCATTTTAGTGCATTATTTGTGCATTATTGAGCTACCAATCCCTAAAAATCCGGCCAACCACTCCATAATTATCATGTGAGCTCAATTATGCCAGCCATATAAGCATCCAAGGCATTTGAATTATTCTATAAATAGATTGGAGAGAGTTAGCATTTTTTTGTACACTAAAATTGCCCAACTCTTCTAGCTATGCTCTCTCAACCTCTAGCCAACGAATTTGCCTTGCCCATAAGCTCCTAATCAAAGCCCAGCCACCACAAACAACAAATCAGAAGCATCAAAGGATCAAAATCAAGAAATCAAAGCTAGAAAAGGTAAAAACCTTAAATTCTAAAAATCCTTCGATTCGATGTTAATTGATGCAATTGATTGTTTAAAGTTGTGTAATAGGGAGTCTATTAATGTTCTGGGTTGTAAAAACACAGACCCATAACATCAAAGTGCACGAATTTGAAGATTTAAACAAGTTGGAAAAACCGAATTCTGTTATTTTTCACCAAATGTCAGAGGCTATAACTCTTTGGTCGATCACGAGTTTTGTTGTTTAAAAGTTGTTATAGGTAGCCTGATATGTGGTCTTTAAACTCCAAAAGGAATCAGGTCTATATATATTGTAGATCGGATTTATAAGCGGTCAAAGTGGGTTGACCAAGCATTGACCTATTGCTTTTTCAAACCCGTAAAATATTCCAAGTGTCCGTAAATATTTTTTTGGCAAATGTCGAACCTTATATCTCGGTCATCTTTAATGTGTTTTGTGTTTTAAAGGTTGATATGTGTAGCTTGTTATGTGGTATTTAATCTCCAAAACGAATCAGTCCATATATATTACGGATTAAGAGTTATTTAAGGTCAAAGTGGGTTGACCAAGATTGACCATAAAATTTCAAAGCGACCGAAATTTTCTAAGTGTTAATTTTTCCGACAAGGTTTGACCATACTTTATATGCTTGATTACTTGTTTTATGATGATGTTAAGTGTTAGAGTTGTAGTCCTACATGTTGTCTACACCTTCGGAATTGATAGGTCACATACACGTTACACGATCATCAAGTTATAGAGGTCCAAAGTAGGCACCTCGAATCGTCTCCGTGAAGAAACGACTTTGGTAGCTACTTTGATGGCTGATTTATCCCAGATCTGTTGTTTGTTTAGAGGTTATGATTGTTGTATCTTGTAGTCTTATATTTCCTCTACAAGACCCAATTTATAGATTGTCCAAATTCGTTAAGATGAGAGAGTTATACACTCACAAAAGTAGGCCACTCTGCCTCGCTTTATGAAGATCTCGGTAGGCTCAAGAACACCTATAAGCGACACTTCTCGTCACTATAGGGGCCTTTAGCTTACGCTTTTAATTATTTTAATTTCGATTTTCGAAAAATGATTTAAAAATTAGAAAAATTAGATTTTAATTATTAAAATACCAAATAAATTATGAAAAATTATTTTAAAGTCCTAAAAATAGTTTTTAATTATTTTGAGTATATTTCATAAATATTTAATATTTTTTGGAATATAAAAGGTATTTATTTATTTAATTATAATATTAAATAAATGATTTAAAAATAGTTTTAATTCATGAAAAATCATGAAAAATTATATTATGGTATAAGAAAATATTTTTAAGTTATTTCCCATGACTTTTAATATTTTGTGATGAATTTCATTAATTAATTATATATTAATGATATTAAAGTTATTTAATGATTATATTAAATAATTTAGTTTAAAAATGATTTTAATATTATAAAAATCATTTTAAATGAAATTAAGGTATTGAAAAATATTTTAAGTTATAAAATATAACTTTTAATATTTAAAGGATAATTTCATTAATAATTTAATATTAATGATATTAAGATAATATTAATGATATTTAGTTTATTTAATAATTATTATTAAATAAATAGTTTAAAAATGGTTTTATTTATTTAAAAATCATTTAAAGAGGATATTAAGGATTTAAAAATATTTTAAGTTATAATTAATGACTTTTAATATTTGGATGATTAGTACATTAATATTTATATATTAATGGTGATTATTTAAAATGATTTTAATTGTTTTAAAAATCATTTAAGGGTAATATAAATGTTTTAAAATAGTTTGAGTTATTATAAATAACTTTTATATTTTAGCAATGGTTTCATTAATACTTTAATATTAATTAATTATTAATGATAATAGAATTGTTTGATGTTTAAATCATTTAATTATGATTCGATGTTTGAAAGTTATAAATTTACCAAACTAGTTTGATTTTGAGAACCTAAGTTATGAAGTCCAGTGATTTGATGAAGAGCACCCATAGTAATGATTATATCACTATAAGCCCTTGAGTGATGATTTGATTTATTTTAAATTTTTCAATTTCTCGGAAAATTCAAAAATGATTAAAAGTAAAATGTCCGATATTTACAGATGTTGAGGTATAGAATAAGAGTCTTAGACTCAAAGATTTACCCGATAAAGTCGTTTGCAGACGCAGCAAACAATTTATCGGAATTCTATAATAGAAAGAAAAAGACTTACAGTAAGAGCATGGGTGAGATATTTGAGAAATGTATAAAAGTATAGAATAGAAAGTATGATCACCGCGATTATGTGATGACGTGATTAGAATATGTCTTGGCCAGTAATTGATGATTACTATGTGTTATGATATATTGTTCTAATCGAACGAATGACACGCTTATTGATAGGTTGTGATAAAGAGATAAAACCTAAGTTGAGATTTGTAATCAAATCGTCGGTAAGTATCCTACCTTTGCATTTCCTTTATGCAATGGACATGAGTAAGAAGTTTGAAATTATTCTATTCCCCGCACAAATTTTGTATGCTTTGATTATCAACATGTTAGCTCAGATATATATTCTGTTAAGTTGATTTCTAAATGGTTATACAAGTGTCCCCACTTGGATAATCATGGCATTTATTCACATGTTGATATACCTTTAACAATTACCCGTATACATATATGTTGAATTACATATTATTGTGAGCAAGATTAAAAACCTTCGGGTTTGGAACCAGGCATGTATGAACATCCCTATATGGGAAAATTTTTATGCGCTTCGGCGGACAAAGGGTGAGCGATGAATTTCGTTCAAGTTATGTAGTATTGATCAATACAGGGTACAACGGGGCTGATCACCCTCCGTGCCCGTAAGTTATGACGGTTTGCGGATCAATTTCTGCTAAACCTTTTCAAAAATGAAAAGAATGTTCATAGTATGTTCCTTAAACCCTATTCATGGGTAGAGCCAGAGCCAAATTTAAATAATTTGGAAGAGAGTTGTTATGTGAATGTTTTATCAGTACAGATTACTTCACAACTTTTGATTCGTTGTAGAAGTGTTATGTAAAGAGAATACTTATATTCTTTCAACTTATATATAATTGTTATTACTTATTTGGGCACTCAAATGCTCATCCTTGCTTAAACTAAATGTTTTCGATTCACGTCGATCGACACAAGGCTCGAGTACCGAACAAGGGAAAAGAAAAGCTATTCGAATGAGATTTAGTATGAGTTAATGGTTATAGTTAGTAAGACAATGGAATCTATTATCGAGATTATTAAGAGGAATGTATTTGAAGGTCACGTGCTGGGAAGTAAACTTTGATGTATGTAAATTAAGTTCGAATGTATTATTATTTAGTATTATTCAGCTTAAAGAAATGGTATCGTGGAGAACCGAGTTCGGGTTCAAGTATCCGGATTTGGGGTCGCCACACTTATGACTGTTAAAGGTTCAAGTCGAGATACTTGATAACCTAGGGACGTAGTTCAAGGTCTTATGACCCTCAAAGATGATTTGGAAACTTTTAAATTCCTGTTATTCATATCGCTTCCCAATTATTGAGCAATTGAGGAAGATTCTTGTTATTCTGAAAAGTGAAAGTGGAAAGGATGAGACAATTAAGCAAAGCATAATAATTTCGAGAAAGAAATGAAATTTCAGAAAGAAGAGAAATGTAAAACTCTTAAAAGAGGTTGATGTGAGGAATATGATGATCTTAGAAAGATCCGTAGAGAAAGAATTTGGTTGCAGAACCTAATGAATAAATAGATATTAACATAAAATCTATTTTGATAAATGGAATGAATGAAAATTAGTAAGTCAAAAAAAAAAAAATTCGAGGACGAAATTCTTAGAAGAAGGGGTGAATGTAATGTCCCGAGAGTTTGAGAATATAGTATATGATAATGATCCTTAGGGAAAGATAATGAAATAATCAAAAGAATATGTAATACTCAAATATAATTGAGTCTAAGTAAATGTTATGAAATAAAACATACAAAAATTTATTATCAAGAATGGTGGGAGTAGGAAATATAAAACCTATATTAAGGTAATGTGTTGAAGTTATTCAACGAAGAGATTTGATGAAAACCTGGGTAAGGTAGGGTTTCGGTGATTCCGAGGACGGAATCCTTATAAGGGAGGGTGAATGTAATATCCTAGATTTTTTCATGTAATTAAATAATTTCAATAAACAAACTTATGTGAAATTCTTATGTGACAATTATTTTTAGATGAATTATTTATTTTATTATATGTTATGTGATAAGATGCATATTAATGGTTGTTACGGTTAGGCCAATTATTTAAATTGGTTAAGGATGGAATTAATTCTAATTAATTTCGTGGGATGACTTACAAATATGAGTTTGAGTTTGGAGCGGAATTTAGAGACGCTATTCTGCGTGATTTGAGTCCAAACATCAAAATTAGGCGGGATAGATCAGAACCACGAAAATGTGTCACGAAAAATGAGATATGTCTCATAATATTTTTAAATGTGTCAAAAAATGAGACATGCCTCATAATATTTTTATATATCCACCATTCTCTTTTACAATGCTCTTATTTATAGATATATGGACTTGGAAGTTTCATGACATAAAATATCACATACAACAAATCTCTTCTCTTGGAACTTTATTAGATATAATATTATCTTAAATTTAGCCCAAACACACTTTGGAGCTTACGAATTGTCAACTCACAATTTTGAAGTTGAGTTTGACGAAACGGAGAGTTCCATGACGTCCGGACGTCGACTTTAGTAGAATCGATATAAGTATCGACACGCTTGACTACTTGAGGGCAAAATGGTCAAAATGACTTGTTAATTGATTAAATAATTAAAATAATATTTTTATTTATATGAAGTTCAATTCTTTGGGAGTTCTTGTGACAATCTATATGGGACAAGGGAGGGAGTATACGTACTATAAGGATTATTGAGGGAGGGGGGGTCACTCTTATGTTATTAAACAAAAACCTTTCATTTTCTTAACTCCTACCCATAATTAGCCTAATGAATTGTGAGGGTAATGATATCTGATCATGGGGGAGTTACAATGGGCTGGAGATTTCAGTTTCATTACACTATATATGAGGTATATACATTCCATCTAAGTCTCTTCTTCCTTTTCACAACAACTTTCTAACTAGAGAGCAAAAATAAAGAAAAGAGAAGAAAATATTGAGAGTAATAGATGTTGTGGTGATTTTTGAAGATTTTGGAGAGTCTAAGCAAGCAAGGAGTGAGTCTCTAACAGATTAAATCAAGAGGAATTCGCCAAAGAGGTAAGCTATGAACCTATTCTCTATGTTTTTCCAAAACTATGAGAGAATATGCATAGGAGACCTTTATAAATGGTTTGTTTTGGAGTATGTGATGTTGGGTAATTGTGGTCTGATTGTTATGGTGTAATAAGAACATAAGTTCTGGACAAATCATGCCATGCATGCTTTAAAAAACCAAAGAGTTATGCCTTGCATGCTAAGTGTTTGATATTATGCCTCTTAGTTGCTAATTTGATCAAAACATGAAAAGTTAGAGAAATGAATTGTTGTAGCATGTATATATATGTTAGTAAATGTGGTCTGGACAGTAGGAATCAAATCCATGTATGCTAGAATCAAAATCATGATTTTCTCAAAAGTTGGGTTAAACTAGTTTACATGATTTTTCAGGATTTTTGATCACTCGAAATCATGTCTTAGATAATCCATTTGTTGCATGTAATAATTTTGTAAAATAGTATGTATCATGAGGTATAACATGTCCAAATTTCATTCGGATTGAAGCTATATTGAGTGAGATATGAAAATTGTAAGGTCGCAGAATTAAACATGTTAGAAACCGAAAAAAATTGTGAACTGCTGACCCTAAGGACAAATTCGGGGCTAGCTACATTTTCCAGAAAATTTTGGGCTTTTGGGTTATTATAGTACGTTGAATAATCTTTTCATAGACTCTGGAACGGACAAATTCCGACTTCGGAGCAAGGAGTTATGACTTTTCAAAGTAGTTGCGTCAAATCTGTCCAACAAATTAGGAGCAGTCTCCTTTCACGGATTTTCTGGAATTTTGTGCTTGGAATTTGAAGATGGTCCATGAACGAAAGTTTTAGCCCCAGAAGTTAGCTTCGCGTGGGCGCAAGAATCGCTCAAAAATATTTTAAAACGAATTAGTTATGACTGTTTTTAGCGAGGTATGGTAAAAGTCGAGAAAAAAATGTAAAAACTGTTATGTTTGGGCATTTTTAAGTTCTGTTTTGGGCTGCCTATGATATCTAAAATGGATGGCATATATTTTCTAAATATATTCTATTATGATGTTTATAGCATATCCAATAGGAGACCCTTTTACTTCAAACTAGATTGTGTATGAATGGTGATTAATGAGACACATGTGATTAGGTTATGTGAAGGTTAATCGCTAGCGTTAATTGTAGCAGCTTATCGAGCAAGTTTCCTAACCCTAATTTCTTTTGGGTATTTATTAAATCCTTACTAATATTATCGCAGAAGGGTAAGTATTGGACTTGTGTTAGTTATTTATTCGCAAGTTTCTTCGTTGAAAAGTCATACAAACTCCAATTATCTTGCAAGCTTTTCAATTGGTTATTCGGGCTTATTATTCTAACGGCTATGCTTTTAAGTTTCATGTCATCATAGAACTGCTTTCTATGTATGTTCCTAGCCTTTGGTTCCGATTAGTTATTATTGATGAAAATGATTTAAAACACATCTTTCGGCTATTGAATGTTTACCAATCCAAGTTGCCTTGGTGAGGTCTCGCATGATTACTAAGATGAATAACCCGAATGAACGGGAAAAACAGATGTCGGGAAAATAGTCCCATTTATGCTTATGCATTTTAAACTTAATACATGTGCACAACGTAGGGTATATTGAATTTGATCACCGGCGTGCTTACAGAGATCGCTTCTGATCTACACCCTTAGTATGATATTGAAAATTATTAAATTCTTATTCTTGATGTTCTTCTTTAACACTTGATAATCTTTCAACTATTGAGATCTAGTAATTCAAATGCCTTTATCCCGATGTATATTTCCCATTTATTCCGTATATACTTGTTTGGGCAATTTGTGCTCATTCTTGTGTTAAACCTTTCGATTAAGGATGAGAAAATTTGAGGGTTCTAAAAGGACAAGGAAAGTCCAAGATGAAGTGATGCTAATGGTTATGTAATAACATAATTATATCCAAGATATGTGTATTGTAGCGATAAAAACGCTAAGACTAAGTTCCAAAGATGTTTTTAAGGTTGTAAAGACACAGGATTTTATTTTGAATAATTATGTAATAGTTAATATTATTATTCCTTATTGTTAAGGTTTACTTAGTTAGATGATGGTGTATGTTGTATCGTGAGCACCAAGTTCGTAATCGATGATTACACAGATTTGGGGCGCCACAGTTCAATATCAAAGTCAGAGGTTATAAACCTTAGGTAGGAGTACCTTAGGCTATACCTTAGAGAAGAGAGGTGAAGATAATGAACGAATACACTCAAATAGAGTTTGAACAATAAGAAGTAATTTAAGAAATTTATAAAGAAGGGATGAAAACATGCGTGAGAGGATTCAAAGAAGAATCTCGCAGAGTTATGGAGTTACCCAACTCCAATAATAAAAATGTAAGGTGGTAACAAATAGACAATGTCTATAAGAAGAGATTGGTAACGAAGTTAAAAATGGAAAGTTATAGTTAAGTATGGTACAGTTGTACTCTTTATAGTTGAGGTATGGTATCTGGGCTAAACGATTCCTTCATAGAGCGGAGGTATATATGAACTAGTAACTCGGAACCTAGTTTGTTAGTTGTTTGTGGAAAGCCACTCAGCGTACCATATTGAAACTGTTAGAAACTCGATGTGTACCAAGTGTAAAAATGGATACATATGATGAAAGTGTAGAACTCGAATGAAATTTTGAGCGATGTAAATGAAGTTAGAAATTCTTAAAGGAAGAATTTTTTTTTATAAACAAGAAGATTCAAAGAAGAATCTAAGAGATATAAAGATAAGAAATGGGAGTTTCCTAACTCCAAAAGCCAAGATAACGAATAATGTCGTAGATGATGAAAAAGAGAAAGAAAGAAGATCGTAAAACAAAACGATCACGAGTTAAGAAATTTTTTTTAAGGGAGATGATTATAGAATAAGATCACGACGTGGTCTATTTAAGTTATAAAAGAAAGATGGTCTATAATGTTTGAATAATTATAGCTTGATGCTATGAAGGTAATGTACTATGAAATAGTACAAGATAAACTCATGAGGAGTTATAGATAATGTGATACGAGGAATTCGTATCGAGCAAAGAACAAGTTAAGAGTAAGATAGAGTTAGGTGGGATTTCAATTGAGGACTCATGTGATTTTTTGAGTTGTACAAATCTTTATACGGAAAGGGTTTTGTTCTTGCACTTTCGGTTTATCATATTGATAATCATTGGAATGTTGGTGTCGCGTTATCAATGTATATGTGACGAAAAGGTGATTCTTTTCTCATTTGTATATTTGATAGTTAGAAACTATTAAGATTAGACATATATTATTAGGATTAGGCGCGGTTCTTAAAACTAA
This sequence comes from Panax ginseng, assembly GCA_020205605.1. Classification (NCBI taxonomy): domain Eukaryota; kingdom Viridiplantae; phylum Streptophyta; class Magnoliopsida; order Apiales; family Araliaceae; genus Panax; species Panax ginseng. The sequence goes on along the minus strand of CM035132.1, from coordinate 87,835,245 downwards.
TGCATATGGTAAGTTCGTGACTCATAATAATATGGTATGTTTTGAACCCCTCAGTGAATGGACGCCTATGGTCTGACTAGGTAAGTTCTTAAACTCATATTATTGTGGCAAGTCCTAAACTTCCAATGTGCGATAAGTTTAATGAACTGGGGTATAATTAAGTTATGAATGAAGAATTGAGGGTTATGGGAATAAATAGAATTATTAAGCAATGGATCAATATAGAAAGTGGAGATAAGTTTTTCCAAATCTTCTAGCTATGCTAGACTTCAAATTTTTGACATCAAGCTAAATTCGCACTATGTGCCTTTTTAAAATGAATTTTTACTCTCAACGCATGGTGACAAATGTGTATGTGTGGACTTCGGGACACTGACACATCGTTACCTGTTGAGATATGATATCACTAAAATCGATTTTCAAATATTTTTGAACTATTTAAAGAATAGTCTATGCTAATTATTTCGGCTAGACGAAAATGATTTGAAAATATCAAAATGTATTTTATATCATTAATGCATCATGGAACCTGGTGCAAAGACGATAAAAACGATGGAGTTATCAATGCAGAATTTCTTAGTGTTGGATGTGATCTAAGGATCGTCAGCCCACTATGGTATGATGTAGTATGACAAAGTCACAAAATGACGGAATCCTCAAACCGGATCAGAAATACGGTCTGCGGTATCATGACGTCATAAAAAGATTTTTGAGGTTTCTTTACGATATGAGAATATATATTTACGTGTATATGTATATTTCGATTGATGTCCGAATTGTTGTAGAAGTCTATGCTACTTGATTCAGCTAGACGAATATTGAAAGATGTTCATGAAATTCAAGTATTTCTTGTGAAGTTATGCCAAACCAAATTATTTTGGTGCGGATTCAGATGTTGAAAAGCTGAGGTGAACAACCATGTAAAAATGGGACATGTTATTGGAGACAATGGTTCCGAAAGTAACGCATATAGTCGTTACGATATTAAGATGTAATACATTGTGCACGACGTAGGGGTACGATAGGCTGATCACCTAGAGTACTTGCAGAGAGTGTTTTCAGTCTGTGTGATTGCTAAACATTCTGTTAAAGATGGTTTATGGTGGTGATGCACTATTAAACCTGGAGAAGAGTTCAAGGTCCGTATAGTCTTATGACTGTTAAAGGTTCAAGTCGAGATACTTGATAACCTAGGGACATAGTTCAAGGTCTTATGACCCCTCAACATGATTTGGAAACTTTTAAATTCCTGATATTCATATCGCTTCCCAATTATTGAGCAATTGAGGAAGATTCTTGTTATTATGAAAGGTGAAAGTGGAAAGGATGAGACAATTAAGCAAAGCATAATAATTTCAAGAAAGAAATGAAATTTTAGAAAGAAGAGAAATGTAAAACTCTTAAAAGAGGATGATGTGAGGAATATGATGATCTTAGAAAGATACGTAGAGAAAGAATTTGGTTGCAGAACCTAATGAATAAATAGATATTAACATAAAATCTATTTTGATAAATGGAATGAATGAAAATTAGTAAGTCAAAAAAAATAATTTCGAGGACGAAATTCTTAGAAGAAGGGGTGAATGTAATGTCCCGAGAGTTTGAGAATATAGTATATGATAATGATCCTTAGGGAATGGTGATTAACGAGACACATGTGATTAGGTTATGTGAAGGTTAATCGCTAGCGTTAATTGTAGCAGGCTTATCAGGCAAGTTTCCTAACCCTAATTTCTTTTGGGTATTTATTAAATCCCTACTAATATTATCGCAGTAAAGGTAAGTATTGGACTTGTGTTAGTTATTTATTCGTGCAAGTTTCTTCGTTGAAAAGTTATACAAACTCCAATTATCTTGCAAGCTTTTCAATGGTTATTCGATTTATTATTCTAACTACTATGCTTTTAAGTTTCATGTCATCATAGAACTGTTTATGTATGTTCCTAGCCTTTGGTTCCGGCTAGTTATTATTGAGGAAAAATGATTTAAAACACATCTTTCGAAGCTATTGAATGTTTACCAATCCAAGTTGCCTTGGTGAGGTCTCGCATGATTACTAAGATGAACAACCCGAATGAACGGGAAAAACAGATGTCGGGAAAATAGTCCCATTTATGCTTATGCATTTTAAACTTAATACATGTGCACAACGTAGGGTACATTGGGCTGATCACCTGGCGTACTTGCAGAGATCGTTTACAGTCTACACCCCTTAGTATGATATTAAAAATTCTTAAATTCTTATTCTTGATTTTCTTCTTTAACACTTGATAATCTTTCAACTGTTGAGATCTAGTAATTCAAATGCCTTTATCCTGATGTATATTTCCCATTTATTCCGTATACTTGCTGGGTAATTTGTGCTCATTCTTGTGTTAAACCTTTCAGTTAAGGATGAGAAGGCTGAGGGTTCGGGCAAGGACAAGGGAAAGTCCAAGATGAAGTGATGCTAATGGTTATGTAATAACATAATTATATCCATATATGTGTATTGTAGCGATAAACGCTAAGACTAAGTTCCAGTATGTTTTAAGGTTGTAAAGACTTGAGATTTTATTTTGAATAATTATGTAATAGTTAATATTATTATTCCTTATTGTTAAGGTTTACTTAGTTAGATGATGGTGTATGTTGTATCGTGAGCACCAAGTTCTGTAATCGATGATTACACGGATTTGGGGGCGTCACAGGGAGCCTTGGGGGGCTTTGGCTGGACAGTAATCTCAGGTGGCATCTGTCCAGGAAACATGTTTATTAGAGGAGCAAATTATGGGTCCTGTCAAAATCCCATTTTGGTAGCAAGCTCTCATGCATGTTTTTGACTTCAACTTTTGGCACTCAGAAGCCCCTCAAGATGAGGCACACCACTTATAAGCTGCTTCATATAAGTCAGCAGAAGAAGCGAGTAAGCTTGAAGCATTCATTGTTACTCCAATAGAAGGAGCCGAAGTAGGAAGCATGCCTAAAATGGAGGGTGTGGCTTTAAGTCCCTCCTTTGACTCCATCTACAATTAGCATCTCTGCTTGACTAACACCCTTATTTAATCATGAGTTTAATAAACATAAGCATCCGTGCAGAGCTTATAGATAATAAACACGTAAAACAAAACCATAAAATACCGCCAAAGCTTGCTTAACAACTTACCAAAGGCGCGTCCTCGATGCGAAAGTTGAGTGGTTCCAAATCAAGACTCAGTAAGCAACCATAGTAAATGAATAAATACACTTTTAAAAATAATTTTGGATAATCATGACTCATCGAGCTTTCTTTTGCATAATCTTTGGGTAAGAGATCGCATCTTTCTTTTCACTTCCTCCCGATCTGTTATAATGACATAGTGATCAATAACTTCATATCTCCTAGTAATGTGGGGAACAAGACTTGCTTTTGTCATTCAAGCACCCCATTCACGGTCGTCCATAAAAGACTCTAATCCATCATCTACATAGAAAGTAATCATCCCTCTTGACTCCCTCACTCCACCTTTAGACTCAAAGTCCAAATCACTTTCTCGAGGCAAGATTCCCACTATTTGTCTCGGTTTCTTCAGACGACCCATCAGATGTTTCACTTTCCGAGTCCATTAATTTTTTATTCAACTTGGATAAATGTCGCTTAATTTCTCCATCAGACACATAATCTTCATAATCAAACACACCATTGATGAAGGAGGAGCCACTAATCCTATTCATGTATTTCCTTTCAGCTACTTTATTAACCTTCTTGTACTTTGAGGAAGAAGAATAGAACCCTGGAGGTGATTCATCTCTCCAAATCTTCATCATCTCATCTCTCTCATGGGAAGATTTTGGACGGCCTTCCAAACCCTTAGCAAGCCAAATAAATAAGGTAATGATGTGATTCATATTTCTGGTATCGGCCCAATTTTTCACACTGTATTAACATAATATACAATAGATTGTAGTCAGATTGCTTAGAATTTTTTATAAACATTTTATTTAAATTATTTTGTGACTCATTTTTTGCTTCGGTCCAGATTGCTTAAAAATAAATATATGCACATATAGGAAGGGGAAAGCTAGATGAGAAGATAACATTGAATTTTCCATACCAAATAATAGGCAAATATAGTAACAAACTTCACTTTGCCGATATAATTTATTAGAAGGGTCCTCACCTTCAAAGGTGTTCCCACAATAAATTGAAAACCTTAGCCCTTATACCCAATTACCAATTCTCAACAAAAGCTCCAACTCTAACAAGTTATAATGTTTTGACCATCTGCCATAACATTCTAACATACAAAATAGCCATGAAAACAAAACACAAAAAGCACATCTTAATTTATTACATCTCTACACATCTGACTTATATCTTTTTTGACAGAGCTCAGACCACGACTAGCATAATAACCATTCTTCATTCTATATTCAATCTCTGCAACCTGGTGAAGAATGTTAAACAGGAACAAGAATAATCAAAATAACATTAGAAGGATATTTTCGCATCTTGCTTACCAACAGTAGAAAGCAGGAATTATCATATTATGGTACCTTAGGCAGAAAGAAATCAAAAGTATTCTCCTTCATGATACCCTTCAAACTTAAAGACAGAAACTCCTCCAACCTCTTGTACCTAGATAAGAACCCAAAAGAGTACCATCATATTTATAAGTACAAAGTATGTCCATTAGGAGAAACAACAACAAAGAGACAGTTATAAGAAATTTGGTATCTCATTTTAAGCCATTCTAGAGACAAACAGTACAAGAGAAATCCTAGCATGTCAGGCAAATACCATAAAATTCAATGTCAAACTCTACCGAATTTAACATTATATCCAAATATTAACAGGTATTCTCTTCTAAACATAAACAACATTAATATATGGAAGTTTAAACAAGTACTATGGCAGAAACCCTGGTCAAGTACGCATAACAATTTTCCTAGTTGGATTTTTTTGCAAGAACCTAGACAAGTCATAAGCAGGATATACAAAATAATAACTAATAAAAGAAACACAAGCCAAAAGAAAAAGAAAAAGGAAAAGAGGATTAAAGCAAGAACTCTCAGTTGTGCTGAAATCCATTATATTGTGTTCAAAAGAATACTCCCTCCCATCCCCTAAAGAATGGATTTTTATTACTTACAAAATTTGAACACGAGAGTGGTTAAAGTACAAAAATTAAAGCCATTATGCAGAAAAAAGATTACATTAGCCCGTAATTATGTGCGGTCCACTAGCATGATATTTAAGCAAATCATAACTATGAAATTGGAAATTATATAATTCTCTCTCCTTTAGCTTAACTTTCTTAATTAGTTAATTTGCGTTAAAAAATTGTACTCAAGTCATTCTTTGGAAGATTGAGAGAGTGTCTTATTAAGTATGATCAGATCTCATGACTAAGGTACATCATACTCAACTAGAAAAATTAAAAAGAGATGCAGAACCAGAAAGGTTAAAAAGCAAAGTAGTCTTTTTAAGAGGTCAGATGCAGAACTACTTTGCTTCTACATGCAAGCAGTTAGTAGATAAGTTAAAGTAAACCTACAAGATCAAGAGCAAGTATCTAAGACAAGTTGCAAGGTTATATCTAGGGGAGAAAAAACCATGGGTTGGAAAGATAAGCGACCAATATAATACACAATCATTGGTCAACCAAACAAATTGGTATGACTAGACACATTTAACAAATCAGATCTTTTACAAACATATTCATAAAATCTCAATATCAAATCCCCAAAATATTATAAACCACTCTGTATGCTATACCAGACAAGAATATGGAAAAATTAATATCAACATATAGCCTCCTAAACAATGTGGTAATAAATTTAAATGGGATGCAGTTTGACATCAAAATGTTATATAGTAAAATCTATCATGTGTACAAATCAACTAAGGGATCTGATCACTGAGATTTCATTATGATGCTTAGCAATAACATTACATGCAATACGCTCATCACATTCTTTGATCAGACTAATGAATCTTGAATCTCCTTATGCTAAAGAAGCACCTATTTCAAATGCAGCCTTAGCAGTCTGATATTCTTCTAGCTTAATACAAGCAGTACTATAAGCAAAAACACGAAGAGACAAAATTACTAAAGTTTACATATATAGAACGTCCTTAGGAAATACATATACTTGTGGAAATCGTGAATTTCCATGGATGTAACTGGATTACAAACAAACACCAAATTACAAAGATCCTCACCCTTTACGAAGATATGCTTTATACATTTTAGGATCCAAATTAATCGCTTCTGTTTGCAAAAAGAAATGACTTCCGCCATATAGAAAAAGATTAATTAAAAATACAAATTTGGATAATAGCATAAATACTAACCATAAAGGAAAAATCAATTAAATTATATCCAAGTCTGAAATATGAATGCAACTAGAATCACTACGGTGCACAACACTGAAAATGTAAAATAAAGAACAAATAATATAGCTTGAATCCTTTGTGTAAAAGGAGGAAAATTTTAGTTTGCAACACAACCACATATATTACACCAGCCATCTTCATAACAAGTTCAGAGCACAATTTAGTGACAAGAATGCACACAACCCACATAAACAAAATCTGTATCATGTGTACCAAGTTTAACCAGATTGGCCAGAACTTCATCTACACAATTATGAGTAGCTTCGTTGAACCGAGATAAAAAGCATTTGATTAAAATTCAAATGAACGATAGGACACATAGAAACAGCTGACTTGATAGTGTAAACATCCCCAACATATTATTTCAGTCTGGCATATGCTCATAAAGTCATATATTGACATTATCAATCACATACACTTCTGGCTGTATGCTTGTATGAATCAATAACTTCAAGGGAAAATGAACCCACGATATCCATCTATCAAACTTTTTACCTCCAATTGTTTGCCCCAAAATTCCCAAACATCAAAAAACAAAACAAAACAAAAATCAAAACATAGTTACAATATTTTCAACATCCTTAGCCTATGAATCTTTGAACCGTGTCATAATTCCCAATATATTTGAGCACTCTAGAGTCAATAGCACATATATATCTTTTAATATGAGTAGCATGGGATAACAAAAATATGAAATTAATATATGCTTTTTCCATGTTAATAATCCTTTACAATATTTTCAACATCCTTAGCTTATGAATCTTTGAACCGTGTCATAATTCCCAATATATTTGAGCACTCTAGAGTCAATATCACAGATATATCTTTTAATATGAGTAGCATGGGATAACAAAAATATGAAATTAATATATGCGTTTTTCCATGTTAATAATCCCTTATAATATTTTCAACATCCTTAGCCTATGAATCTTTGAACCATGTCATAATTCCCAATATATTTGAGCACTCTAGAGTTAATAGCACACACACACACACACACACACACACACACACACACACACACACACACACACACACACACACACACACATATATATATATATATATATATATATATATATATATATCCGTTAATATGAATAAAGATAGAAAACCACCAACAAATCCATTAAGTCCCTAAGTAAATCCAAGTGAAAGTGCGCAGCTTTTTCAAAATCACCAAACCAAATTAACTAAAAAGATATACACCACACGCAAAACATAATATCTTTGTATATTATGCTTAATAATACTAAAAAATCAAAATCGTGAAAAAGGGTAAGAAGACTTGACCACTAAATTTAGCTATTAACATTAAATAATAGAATTAGAACCTAAATTAAAGCTTATTAGATTGATCAATCGAGCTTAAGGAAAACAAGTACAACCCCAAAGGTTAAACAAAATCAACCCAAAGGTCGACAGAATCGAAATATAACATGATTCTTCTCGATTTTGCAAATAAATGTAAAAGGGATTGATTACCAAAGTGAAGTTGGGGAGCTTAATGTTGGCCCGAGCACGATCGATTTAAAAGATTGGGGTCTTTAGGGTTAAGAGAGATAGCTTGGGAGTAAAGGTCAACGGCCGCCACTCGAAGTGGTCGCCAACAAACGCCTCCTTAGCCTTCATTCCGCATCCGACGACGCCCGCTCATTGGAGGTTGGGGTTTGTGAGTTCACCCTTGAAGCGTAAACTTGGATGGATGGATTGATCGATTGGGATTAGATTAGACTAGGAAGATTATAATAAGGGAAGAAGAATGCATGACTTGAGAGAGTTGAGGCCCGAACAAATAATTAAGGATAAATTGGAAAAGCAGACTACAGAAACACAAAAACAAACTAAAACCATTACCGATCTGCAAAGTTAGGAAAACATAAAGAAACTAAACTAAAATCATACAAAATTCAACTTAGTTCAAGCTCAAAAGTAATACTATCAATCATAACAACAGAACAGAATCAATATTGTCACTACATTTTTTACCTTATGATGTAGTACTAAAATAATTAAAAATAAAATTAAATAATTCAAAAGTCTTTCTTAATTAAAGCCCTCCCAATTGTTATTTAACTGAATATTAAATATAATACCAAAAAATAAAGTTACTTTAAATTAATCTCCAAAAGACTTTTTTGGATTAATATTATATACTTAAAATAAAATTTAAAGTCTTTTGGATTATTTTATTTTATTTTTATTTAACTTTAACTTTATTTAATTATGATCATAAAAATAAACTTTTATGGAGAAATTTTAAAGTTTAACATAGTGTAAAGTTATTTACTTTATAGTTTATTAAAATAAATAGTTGATATTGTATGTTATTTAAAAAGTGTTATTAAAATTAAATTTACTATTGTAAAAATTTTAAGGTATTTATATTCACTACAATTAATTCAAAAAAAAATTATTTAGAACAAGATAGCGACCAATTTTATCCTTCGCAAAAAACTTCTGAATAATGATATATAGTGAGCAATAATTCCTTCACTAAATAGTTTTTTTTCCTCGCAAATTTTCATCATAAATTGGCTCCAAAAATCTTTCTATCGCCCCAATTTTGCGAGGAAAAAAATATAAATTTTGAAGGATGTTTCATTTGCTAAAAACTATATTGTCACTATACTTTTTTCCTTCACTGTTCCTTCGCTAAACAACTCCTCGTGTGAAGGAATAAATACCTTCACAAAATTTCCTTTGCTAGAGGCTATTTTTGGTGTAGTGTTAATTCATTTACTCATAACTAGTCCATTTTCATGAAAAATAACAAATCAGTACAAACAAATTTTCTTTTCTGAGATTTAGCAGAATATAGTCCTATATTGAACATATATTTTTCTCAGAATTTTTGAAATTCATTTACTATTTTTCATATGGCTAAAATTGCCGAATATTTATACATTTATCAAAAATCGTACTTTTGTCCAAAAATTCAAATTTACTGTGGTACACCGTCATATATAGATGTACTTCCAATAAAAATTTCACCAATTTTGGAGTTAACCACAAGGAGTTATAAGGGTTTACTTTTAAAATAGTCTTTTCCCATAAAATTCATAACTCCTAATCTATACATCCAAAAATTGCCATTTTTGGACACAATCTAGAAAACTTATCAAATTATCATTTCAATTTTTTTTTTCCAGAATTTTTGAGGGTCAGAAAATTACAAAATTGCCCCTCGCTGAAACCCTTTACTTACAACGGTTGAATGAAAATAATATTCCTTACGAATATTGAACGAAAATAATATTCCTTACGAATATGAAACGAATATAATGAATATTGAACGATAATAATATTCATACGAATACGAAAAATAATATCTCTTCAGAATATAAAAAAATAATAACCCTTACCTCGTAAGAAGATTTGGATATCTTTGAATATAGTGAAGTAAATGGACTTCGCTTCTTCTTTCTCTCTATAGCTTCTCGCTCTATAATTGTTCTTGTGAGTCTTAGTGAATTGGTGAGAATGAAGGAAGAATGAGCTTCTATTTATAGAAAAATATAGTTTCGATAATTGCACGTTTTGCGGCTCGAAATATTACAGTACAATACCTTCATCTTTTCCTTTATTTTTAATTTAGCCCTGCAAGTATTATCAAACTTGCTCCACCTCCCCTAATAGTATATCATGTGAATCAATACAATCATGTGACTCAATAGTTCTATACATGTGAAAAAAATAATTATAGTATAGTACCTTCATCTATACCTCCATTTTTAATTTAGTCATGCAAGTATTATCAATCTTGCACCACCTCCCCTAATAGTACATGCATGTGAATCAATAGTACACACATGTGAACAAATAGTTATAAGTATGTGAATTAATAGCAATTAATTGCTCATTTATCCGATTAATTACCCGATTGGTCAATATAACCTCCAGAAATCAATTATTATCGAAATAAATGTCGATTTTCATTAGCTCTAATAATCCCAACGCAATGGAAATATTTTTATCAACAATTTCATTTTTGAAATTTTGAAGTTTGATTTTTTCTGAAAAAGTCAACTATTGACTTTTTGACAAAAAACAATTTCATTTTTGAAATTTCAAAGTTTGACTTTTTCCGAAAAACTCAACTGTTGACTTTTTGACCAAAAAGTCAACCTTGGTAAATTTTGTGTTTATAGTCTATTTTTACTAATTTCATCGTTCCGGACTTAAATATCACGTCTGCGTCTCCAAATTCAACTCTAAACTCAAATTTGATTTTTAATAACATTCATTATTAATATTATAACTCACAATATTAACAACCAGATCGTTCCCAGGAAAGAGGGGGATTTCTGATAAGGATTTCTTCCTATTGGCGCGCAATTAGATGACTTAACTTCTCCTTGATAAAACTTTTAGACATTGTCAATATTCTAAATAATAATATGAATAACTATGTCATCTAAATTATTAATTTAATAATATAAAATATTGATACTGTGACAATAATTGAATCAATAATATGAGAGATATGATGCAGCAATTACTGTAGCAATAATTGAGTATAACTAAGTGACTTCTTACGTAAGCATCAATAATCAATACTGTGTGCTACTATGCAACCACGCCAGACATCGTACTTTTCTACCGGGTAGTTCAACAGTTTTAACGGTAACACTTTCGCCGTTATTTTTATAAAAAGATAATTCTGTCGCTTTTTAAATACGACAATACTTTTGTTGTGTGGTCCACCAATGATTATGCCGTCGTACGAATATTCCCTGTTAAAATGAATATTCGCCGACCAATCGAATATTTTATATCAACTTGCTTTCTTTGCAAAATTTTCAAATATCACCCATAACTTTAACCTTTTATCAATTTAACCATTTACTAAATAACATAATAATTATAAGAAAATTGAATAATTTCATTTCATAAAATTTGGGGTCTTACAATCTCCCCTCCTTATGAAATTTCGCCCTCGAAATTTATGTACCTGGTAGTTCGAAGAGATGAGAATACCTTGCTTTCTTTTCAGATTGTATCTTCCCGGTTATTTCTTCTCTATCATGATTTTCCCATTTCTCATCTCCTGTATTTCAGATATCATTATAGAATATAGTTTCAAAATAAGGGTGAATTGACATGCCACATATTATCCCTATATTCTGACTGACCAATTAAATACCAAATAAACTTAGGTAGGTCATACTAGCGAAGGAATTCCCCGTCTCTCCCCTCCTAGTTCTTGTCTCACATCTCAGCCAAGGATCATATCCCTAAACTTTGATACCAACTGTGATGCCCCCAAAACAGGTATACATCACCCATTCTGGGTCGCCAGATACACACTACATAAATCAAATATAAACTTCCTTAATACAACTGTCGTGTAAAAATACGACAAAACATAGTTGAGTTTAAACATGAATATTGTCTCATAGACAGTATACAAACTCAAATTCAATCCTCATTACACTTATTATCACACTAAGTAGTGAGGACTGCTAAAACAACCATCTTAGACCGTCACTCCATTCCCTAACTACTCCCAGCTATATTCTCATTTCCTGAAGAGAACAATGAATGAAAAAGGGTGAGCTCAACTAGCCCAGTAAGAAATATTATGACTAAGATAATGTAGAATAAATTATCCTTAGCCTTCAACAGTATAACAACTGATAGAATACAATAAACAAAAAGTTTAACTGCAGCAGAATAAGCAATCCATTAGAAGAGTCAAGTGGAACACAGTGTCTGTTGTCTCCTCTAGATTAAAAGTCCATCGTTAATATTTCATTCCTGTAATACTCATCAATAGTTCTTTGTTATACCCAAGACAAAAAGAAATATCATCACCTGTCTTCACCTGAACCACCAAAGATTATAATTAAATCCACAATTCATATTTATAATCATGTAAATCAATAGTTTCTCCTTGCCACAAAGGCTTAATAGAACGTTTACTCAATATCCTTACCCCAAAGGCTAAAGATATTCAAATGTAATAACAATGATTATACCAATTAGTTGTCTACCTTTGCACTACGGGCCAAAGATATTCAACTATAAAACCAATGGTTATGATGATACCAATCAACTGTTTGTCAGTGCAATACGGCCATAGACATTCAACTGTTAACTAATGGTCATGATCCTGCCAATCACATCATCGAATTATCCATGCACTACGGGCCAAGGATATTCGTTATTATCACTAGTGGTCATGATCATGTCATACACCTGTCCATCTTTGCACTACGGGCCAGCGCTTTCAATCAACAGCTCGTCTTTGCACGTAAGCCAAAGATATACAATTGTAAAATCACTAATCAACAGTCCATCTTTGCATGTAAGCCAAAGATATACAACCATAAAACCAATAATCAACAGTCCATCTATGCACGTAAGCCAAAGATATACAACTGTAAAACTAATAATCAACAGTCCATCTATGCACGTAAGCCAAAGATGACTTTCATCAAAATATAAGCATGAAGATGATGACAATGATATTAACATTAATCAAACGAAATCAAGGATAAATATTAAAGACTTTAATTTATCCAAAGTTTAAAAATATTCAAATTGTCAACATGATACTGCTTTGTGGAGTAAAATTCAAGAATAATATTCATGTACCAAAAATAATTTCGACATAAAAGAAATATATTTTTTGGGTAAATAGTACCCCGTGAATAGTAACTCGTGAATAGTAACTCGTGAATAGTAACTCATGAATAGTAACTCATAAATAGTACTCCGTATTCGTACATAGTATCGTATACATAAATAATTCATATACGCAAATAGTGCCATATACATGAATAGTGTCGTATACGTGAATAATAACTCTGACACAAAAGGATAAAGTTTCACAATAAAATCCATATCAATATTTATAACACCTTAATCCAATTGTTATAAATCACTTAATAATCTCATAATCTAATATTATTAATATTACCACAATAATTTAATCATTTCTTAAACTTATAAACAATTTATTTTAATTATTTACACTTTACTAATTAATGCATTTAATCATTCTAAAATGCCAAACTCATAAGATTTCATCACCAATAACCAAAACTCTCATAAAAAACAATTTCATTTTTGAAAATTCGAAGTTTGACTTTTTTCGGAAAAGTCAACTATTGACTTTTTGACCAAAAAGTCAACTCCGGTAAATTTTGTGTTTATAGTCTATTTTTACTAATTTCATCGTTCCGGACTCAAATATCACGTTCGCGTCTCCAAATTCAACTCCGAACTCAAATTTACAAAGCATTGTACGGCAGGAAGCGCAGAACTCCACTATGTTGGGTTGAAGTTGGTGAGCGTCAACTATTAGGACCGAAACTGGTACAACAGATTGATGTGGTTGTCAAACTCATCAGGACAAGACTGGTAGCGGCTCAAGACAAACAGAAGAAGTATGTTGATCAACACAGACAAGATCGTGAATTTAACATATGAAATTTTGTTTTCCTAAGAGTTTCTCCTTGGAAGGGAAAGATTCATTTGTTAAGAAAGGAAAGTTAAGCACAAGGTTTATTGGACCCTTTGAGGTGCTGCGAAGAGTAGGTGAAGTGGCTTACGAGGTAGCTCTACCTCCAGAATTGGAACATGTTCACAACATTTTTCATGTGTCGGTGCTACGACCGTACAAACCCGACTACAAACACGTGATTGAGTACGAACCATTACAGTTTAATAAAGATTTGTCTTATGAGGAGATTCCTATCTAGATAGTTGACAGGAAAGAACAAGTGCAAAGGAATAAAGTAATACCTTCAGTAAAGGTGATATGGATGAACCACAATGCCGAAGAAGCTATGTGGGAACTCGAAGAAAAATGATGAAGAGCTATCCTGAGTTATTTGGTTAATCTGTGTCTTTGATTCTGGGGACAGAATCCTTATAAAAAGGGAATAATGTGACGAATGAATTGTTTGAGTTGTGATTCTGGAGATAAAATCCTTGTAAGGAGGGAAGGATGTAACAATCTAGAATTTTAATTATAATTTCAAATATTTATTGAATTAAATAAATATTTTTAATTGATGTGTTTGTTGTTAAGTAAATATTTGTTGGATTATTTATTAAATAATAAATAATGCATGAATAATTGTGGACTAACTTAATTAAGTGTAATATATTAATTAAGTTGATGTCTAGTAATTTTGTGGGTTAAAGTTTAATTTAATAGGTTAATTAAATTAAATGATTGGTTAACTAATTATCATATTATATAATGGTAATATTCTAATTAAATTTAATAATTAAATTAGAGAAAGTTAGTAATGATTAATTGAGTTGTTGAATAATTATGTGTTAATTTTATTTAATAATTGAATTAGAGATTTTAATTTTTGTTAAGTAAAATTATAATTTTAAATGATTAATTAAAATATTGAAATTTAATTAATTAGAGGGTGACCATTAAACCATATAACAAGTGATTTATTAAAATAAATTAGAGAGTTTAATTTAGTTTTTTCAAACAAGGTTTAAGGATATTAAGTCTTTATTTTTAAATTAGTTTGGCTAAACAAAGCCTTGTGGCTTTTGAAATTTTAACTGACAATATTATTTAGAAAGTTTATTTTTAACTGATAACTTATGTTTAAGTTTTGTAACTGACATAAATTAAATTGGGCGCATTATGTTTGTCAGCTTTTATTTTTCAGGCATCGTTTTTATTTGGCTTATACTTAGACTAAGAAGTATAGATTACAGAAAAGAAGAGGGAGTTTGAGAGAAGAGAGAAATTCTGTGAATCAAGAATTAGATAAGGGATTATCCAAGCACTTCTTTGTCATCTAAAAAGGTTTAATCAAGCAAAAGTGAAGGTATAATTTTAATTTCCAAAAGTTTTAGTTCATATATATGAAAAGTTTTTTGTGTTCTTGAGTTTCATAAAAATTCTCTGTAATTGAGTTTTAGTTGATGATTTGTGAGAATAGAAATTGCTATTTAGATGATTATTATTATATGTGGAATTATATCAACAATATGGAATTTAATTGAAGGAACAGTGTTCTTGAGTTTCACCGTAAAATAACATTTGTTTTCAAACTCTCTATAATGCAACTGTTGATGAATTTTGGTGTATAAGGGATTGACTGTGTTTATATGGAATCGTAATGTTATAACCAACATCTAGAAAAGGATTTCGTATAATAATTTAGGAAATCACATTCAAAAAGAAAGAAATCGATTATAGTGAGTGTGTGTATGGATATGGCTTGTTGGAGTCCAAAATTGATAGTTGATTCGCAAATTAAATTTTAAATTGATTCTTGAATGTGTTGATTCATTAAGAAACGAAAAGAATGCAGTTTAAATGAATTGATTTGGTGGAGAAATGAAGTCATAGTGATTGAATTCGTTAAACACATAAAAAATTGAGTTTTAGGCATGAACATGCTTTTAATTATGTTGGATTGATTGTTTTAGTTGTTTAGTTGTTCTAAATTAGTGTATATATTATGAGTAATGTTTATATGAAGCCTATATTATCTGGGTGTATATAATTCGCTACTTAATTGGTGAAGTTCGTGAGTTTTGGGTATGAACAGAGCATGAAACTGATGCGTAGTTTTTGTTCTCACAAGACCAACAAAGAATCGTCTTTGGTTCTATATTATAAACCAAGGCAATTGCTTCTAACCGTAATAAAGGATGTTGATGCCCTATTGATGGTTTAGTCTTTAAAATTCATTAAAACCTAGTTGAAAATTGTTAATATGGTGAGCATGTAACAAAGACGCTATAACAGATTTGTAACATATATGTGATAATTCCAAAGTTGAAAAATTAGTAAGTTGAGAAAAACTTTATGTTGTGATTTGTTAAAATCTAGAGATGGTGATTAACTATTATAATGTTAAAACTTGTGATTTCATAATTGTGTGTGGTCTTAGTGATTAGAACTTGTACTAAAATAACAAGTTCAACTAAAATGGGATTTAACTTGTAAGGTTAATGTTGGTGTACCTAATATATGTTGTGATTCTAATAATATGTGTAGGTTAACATGAGTTATAATTTAATGTCGACGTCGGGATTTTTATTTGTCCCTTTTTTCGTTTCTTGTTTTTTGGTGTTCTCATGTTATGTGAGATTTGTTTGAAAAAACAAGTGAAAAAGGTCTGACATGTATCATGTCGACGATTTGACTGTAAGAGTTGCCAGTTGGTGTTTTTAACTAGTTACACCAACGCAACTGAGAAAAGGTTTGCACATTGACCCAGTGATGTGACACTGCTAAATGGGTCTGTGAAACCGAGATTCATTTAGGTTCGGGGGCTTGATTTTGTGGAGGGGAGGTGTTAGGCACCCCCCGACTTCCGTGTTGCTATGGTGACCGCCATTTTTCAAGAAATTGTTATATGAATATGTGTGTGTGTGTGTGTGTGTGTGTGTGGATCAATATGCAATTTATTTGGAAGTAGTGCGAGGCCTCGTTCACACCTATATACAAAGGATTTGAATTTTTAGAAAAATTCAGTTTTAAACATGATATAGCAGTGAAGTTTTGTAAAAGAGGTTTTTCAAACCCTGTGCTCAATAGTAATTGAGACCTTTTCATACTTCCATTTTATTATTCAATGTTCGGCTTGTCTGCTCTTATTTTTGAGATGCGAGGCATATTCGAGAAAATAATATACAACGATGTCGAACTCCTCATGGGCATGAAAGCCATCTAAGGAAATTTGGACAACGTAAATAATGTACAAGCTGCTTACAGCTAAAAATGTCCATCACAGGAACCGAATCTAGATTCAGTAGACTGAATCTGTGATCACATGATTCCTAGGCACACGTGATGTCACAATTTATATGAACAATGATGAAATGCTTATATATAAAAAATGATATATATATATATATATATATATATATATATATATATATATATATATATATATATATATATAGAGAGAGATAGATATGATCAACCACCATGAAGCACCTCCGTGGGGATCGGAAATGTAAATATATAAAAGCGGTATATATATATATATATATATATATATATATATATATATATATATATGATCAACCACCACGAAGCACCTCCATGGGGATCGAAATGTAAATAAAGCAATAAATGTATCAACCGCCACGAAGTAAACTCAAAGTGGATTGAATGTAAAAGCGATAAAAATGATCAACCGCCACGAAGTAAACTCCAAAGGAGATGTAATGTAAATAAAGTAGTAAAAGGCCACGAAGTAAACTCCAAACTGGCGAAATGTAAATATATATATATATATATATATATATATATATATATATATATATATATATATAAGCGATAAACGCATATCTAATATAAAACCCACGCTCATCGAACAGAGTTCGACAATAGTTCATATATATAAGTATATATATATATAAAAGCAATAAACGCTCCGGGTGTAAAATCCAGGCTCATCAGACAAAGTCTGACAACAGTTTATATATATAAGTGTATATATAAATATATACAACAGTTTATATATATAAGTGCATAAGTTTAGGCTCAATCGAGGAATAACTTGATAATGTTAGTCCATATATAAATATATACATATATAAGTATATATCTACAGACAGAAATGAAAACCATGGACCAAAGTCCAGGCATACACACACAACATGACTCTTAATGTGAAGAATAGTGTGTGCAAAGATGAAGAGAAAGGCTTTATAGAGTGTGAGAAGGCTTATAGTGGCTGCCAAGACAGGCTTCTATGAATCTAGATGGATAAAAACTCAGCTCCCACCGATAAAATATAGCTATATCTGAGCTAACATGTGTTTAAAATGAGAAAGCACTCAATATGGGGTGTGTACAGAGTAAATTGAAAAGGGCTTCCTCGCCTTTTTTCTCTTACAAATGGCCACCCTAAGCTCTGTATTTATAGAATTTGGGTCATGAGGTACCTCTACGGCAACCATAAATGCACTGCAGTGCCCGGGTGCCCAGTGCTTCACGGGTCCTGATCTCGAAGTACGTGCACTCGTGCACTGTGATATTCGCTCGAACTTGCATAACTTGAATCCGAGCATCCGAACGAGGTGTACAAGACCTTCTTCAGACCGCTTTTGTCGAGAGTTACGCAATGACATGGGATTAGAGGTTGTATGAAGTCAAGAAGAGGGGACCATGCCCATGGTCTTCAAGATTCAAATTCTATCCGGTGTGCTGCCACACGTAATAGTCACTCGAGATTGGAACTCCTTTGTTCTTGTGGGACATTGTTGTGAAGAAATGTATGTATGAAATGTTGAGACGGCGCGTTGGGGTTGAGGTGGCAAGATGATGATTTTTCCCCTCACCGGGGTTATCTCCGGTTTGGCCTGATAGCAGACGTTGCTCAAGGTTACATCTGAGATTGGACTGCTGTAAGTGTTTGAATTCCGCAAGGTCATCTGTAAGTGTGCCTGTCTTCCCGGTGTTAGCTCCGGGTCTTTGGTATGAGTGCCTTGGCAGGAGGTCTGAGATTAAAGCTGATTGCATGCATTTGAAACAAGCATTTTCGGGGTTATCCCCGGAACTGCAACGACATTCCTTGGGGTTATCTCCATGGATGAAACTCGGGGTTATCTCTGAGGTTAGAATTGATATTCTCGGTGTGTGTTCCGGGGTTGAAACTGAACTTTCGGTAGTAACTGGAATGGATGTGAGCTGTCTTCCAAGGTTATCTCTGAAAGATGAATCTGCCCTCTTGCAATGTCAATAACAGGTGTGCAGAAAATTTTGAGTGTCTATAGATGCCCCTCTTAATCATATTCATGCAATGCAAGGCATGGATAGGATAAAGAATCCTAGACACTAGAAATGCAACAAGATAAACATGATGCTATGTGCAGCAACATGATGCATGTAGATTGTTGGATTATTTCCTAACATGATGGAATGATTGTCGGTTCCCTATTAATCTTGCCGGGGATGACAATCAGTGATGTCTTGGACATGTAATCTAAGTCTTAAAGGATGTTGACATTGGGGTTATCACCAAAGTCGTGGATCCTTGATACAGACTTAACTCTGAAGATATGCCTCTCGTGTACAAGAGATCTATGGGGATAAAGCTTTATTTATTTGAGGATGTGTATAACACATACCACGATCCTGTCAGAGTTACTGCCAAAAGTATGTATTATCAGGGCTGCCTGACTTTCGCTGATGTGTGTATCACCAGATAGATCCCTGTTGGGAAAACTGTCAAGGCTGTTTGACGTTCATTGATGTGTGTATCAATGATTACATTGCGTTGTGACCCTTGCTGGGGAGTATGTCAAGGATGCTTGACCTTCATTGATTCATATATCAATGTTTGAATTGCGTTATAACCTCCGCTGGGGAAGGTTGTGTATAAATGCACTGATGGATGAGATCATCGAATGGCCTCCGATGCTTCGATGGGTTTACTTGCCATCGGTTGAAATGATGTCAAGGCTGCTTGACCTTTATTGATACGTACATCAATGGTTGAATTGCGTTGTAACCCTCGCCGGGGATTCGTTCATAGATGAATAATGCGTTGTAACCCCCACCGGGGATACATGGTTGATTGAAAGTTTGTGTTGTGACCCCCGCCAGGGATACTTTATCAATGTTTGAACTCGGCGTTGTGACCCCCGTCGGGGAACACGTCTTTTAGGGTTATGACCCTGTGTTTGGCGGCATCAGAACTGTGTGAGGTATTGTCGAGCATGATTTGCAAAAGCTGAGCTCATCGGTATAGTATACCTTGCATTCAGGCGAATACCAATGAGTGATGTGCAGAGCTAGAGTTTGGCCCATGAAAACCAGGATTCCAGGCTATTATGCTTAATCGCGTAGCATTTTTATTCCTGATTTGGCCTTTTCAGCTTGTGAGACCTCCTTTATAAATCAAACTAAATTGAGCCGGAGGTGTAGGACCCATGTAGGGTTGCCGCAGATACACATGCGACAGCCGCAGATGGACTTGCGGCCAACCGCGGGTATGTAATGCCTGCGAGTTGCTTTCATAAGTCATTTTCAAGCTGCGCCGCGAAGGAAATCCGAGAGCTCTTCTTCAGATCTGCTGAGTTTGGGTGACTTTTTGCAAATTCTATTACCATACAAGTGTTCTTCACTGTCCTGGTAACATATGCATGTATTCTTTTCCAGTTTCTATCCGTTGGATAAGGACTTATCACATGAAATGCATTTAGACACATAGTAGTGAATATGCTTGCTGATATGACTTGATAAAAAATATTCAACATAGCAAATGTTTGTATTAAATCATGCTGAACATAATGATGTGAAAAAATTTGACTTTTGAAATAGTCAAATTGGCACCTTTTACTGTCATTTCTTATCCTATTTGATGACAAATGAGTAAAGGTAGAAAAGCAAAATAATTTTGGTAATTAGATTACACTTACAGATTTTTTACTATGATGTATTAATACATGTAGGGTGTATATGACTGTGGGCAGGTGTGCTACTGAATGGCCACCTAGTCATGCCTATGTGCATGTGGATAGTCCTATTTACAAAGGGGACTATGGCAAAATTTTCCAAAACTTAGGCATTGGGTAGTCATTTATTTTAACTCTACTGTAGACATATGTTAAAATAATGTATGCATGCATGTAGTCATAAAATGCATTTTGAAAGCTCCAGATAAGAATTTACCACACCCTTTCTGAGGTGATTTGGAGACTTATTTCTCCAGATATTATGGATCCGGATCAGGTGAGTAATTCCTGCAGGACCACTTCTGGTGTACGGAGAAGGGCTTCTGAAGTGCCTCCACCCCGTTCTGTTAGACAGCCTCATCATTTGGTGGAGTAGGTGATACGTCCTATCCAGGTTGAAGTGCAGGATGTCGAGGACGAGGAGGAGGATGTTCTGGTTGCGGACCCCATTCCTGCTGTATGCATTCCCCGTAGAGATTTTCCAGGCATTCAGGTGGTGAACCCAGAGCTTCTGGGCAACTTGAGTCGACACCCTTCAGTTTATCTTCACGCAAATGAGGTATGAAGTTAGATCTTAATCTTCCTTACTTCCTATTGATGAGGAGTAAAGGGTTCTGATGTTGATCTGCATTTGATGTAGGTTCCCGACCTTACATAGCCTTGAGGGAATTGGTTCAACATCCACTCTATGTATCAGGCTTTGCATGATGACTATAGAGCGATTGTACATATTTAGGAATTTAAGACGTTCTTTTCCATTCTTCCTCATCATTATCCCTGGGGTTACCTCAGGGAATTGTATGAGCGCTGGTTTCACCAGACTCAGTCACTATATTTACTGGACTGTGAGGTGATGATGACACCGATGGACTGGCAGTTTAGCACAGGTATGGAGTTTGGAGGGGATCCAGTGCCTTGTACAATGGATATCACCCCTAATGATGTCAGATCCTTGCTAGGAGTTCCGACAGAGTGCTCTAGGGCAGGACTGTCCGTACAGGTCCTTTGAACGTAGATGTTATGAGCGGCCTATTGAGTGAGCCCATAACCAATGATGTGAGAGTCAGGGATTGCATTCTTCGGCGATTGTTCCTGATGATCATTACGGGCTGCTTCATAGCAGATAACTCTTCTACGGTGTCCTTTGCTTTGATCAGCGCCACTCGACATGTGGACCGTATAGCAGATTATGATTGGGGTTCCTACACCTTCGCCTACTTCCTCAGAGGAATGCACATGTGATCGTAGGGCGTGATCGAGGCTTGGTTAGGATTCTACCCGTTTCTGCTGGTGAGTATTTCTCTTGTCTTTTCCCATATATAGGTTAAGAGTGTTGACTGACAGTAGATGTTTGCCTTGGTGTTGGCAGTTTTGGGCCTATGAGAGGCTTTCATGTTTGCGTCCTGTGAGCGTGTTAGGTTTAGAAACCTATCCATGAGGATGGAGATGGTATCATTCCATACTGGCGGAGGTCCCTGTTGCTGAGGGTTTTACTCATTGCCACCTACAGTTGGAGTTGTTAACATCGGATGTCATCACGTAGGTTCCCTACTATGGGGAGCATTTGAACGTTGGATTTTAGGATGGGTACCCGACTGGTGTTGAGCACGTGATTTCCACCCATAGGATTCCTCTCTTCACGGATGGAGGATGGGAGCTCTATTTAGGAGAACGTGCTATCAAGAGCACTACAGGAGAGATTCACATACCGATCCTGCCTCCTACCAGGCGTTATTGGCCTATTTCGCAGTCACCTGTCATTGATATCCCATTGTTGGGGATTAACGGTTTCACATTATCAAAGGGTCCCTACACTCAAGAGATTTTCCAGCATTGGTCGTTCTCTCGTATCATTGGAGCCCAGACCCACGCCACTCAGTTCATGGGGGATATGGTTCTAGGATCTGTGATGATGATAGATTGGCTAGCCTATGTTAGAGATCCGACTCATGTAACACAGATCAACAGTTTGACCCGACAGTTGGAGCGGGCACATTTCTTTATCCGGCACTTGGATAGAGATCCTTCAAAGGCAGATACTTTTGATCCTTCCAGCTCTGGCGCTAGCCCCTCAGGTGACCCATATGGTTTTGCCAGTGCAGATCCTCCCTTGTATAGGCCTGACATCCCTGTGGATAGAGATTCAGTGACTTAGAAGGAGTTACATCAGGTGGACAGTATTGATGATGTACACATTGACACAATTATCTTCTTCTGATGTATATTCTCGTTAGCTCTTTTGATAGGCCACTTATTAGATATTGGGTAGCTTCGCTCCATTCTCGCTATATCTTTTGATAGGCCTCTATTAGATGTAGGTCAGTTTTGCCCCATTTCCCTGTATTTTAGCTGTACAGAGATGTATTAGATGATGATATACTTAGGAATATATGTACAGTTTTCCATTCCCTATATCATATTGCCATCTATTGTATCATGCATGCTATTATGTTATGCATATGTATGTATGTCCAGAGATATTTAGCATTGACCCCTGGATGGTCTTACGACACGACTCGTACAGATGTCTTCTTCGACAGTTAGCCATATTGATCATACCCCACCATTATTGGTGGCATCTGGTATGTGATCGTGGTATGATAGCATGTCACCATCAGACAGAGTGACTGTAGATCATCTATTGTAGCATATTATTACCATGTTGATGTTTCAGGTTCCCACATGATTCGTGGAGGGCATGCTGGAGCACTGGGTTTAGAGCGGCATGTTTTCCGATTTGGGACCCAGGAGTTGACTCCTACTCTGGAGGAGTATGCACGTTTGACGATGCTGCCACTGGACAGACCTTGCGTGCATATGGCGATTGGAGACATGAGTAGGCAGTTCATGACCCTCACTGGATTGAGGCGTAGAGTAGTGCATGATGAGCTCACATCTGGCCACGTTATATCCCAACATTTTTTATTTGATAGATTTGGCTCGGAGGATAGTTATGCATGACATTCTGGGGATTTCACCACACCGAAGGATCATTGGCGTTTGGCCAGAGTAAATGTATTGCTATTGTGCATCATGTCATGTGTCTACATGCCACGGTACATGGATGAGTTGGACATATGAGTCATCATGGAAGTGAGAGCTCTTAGGGAGGGTCACACCATCATACCGATGATCATAACAGAGACTCTAAGGTCAGCCACATATTGCTGCACTTATCCGATGGGAGTGTTTACAGGCAGCTCGGTCATGCTGTACGTGTGGTTTATGTCACACTTGAGACCGATTGGCACTTTTAGATGGCATGGGTATTGTTTCACCTATTATATAGCCATGTCATACTCCTTTCAGCCTGCGAAGTGTACAGACGCTGCATCTTAATCAGCTTTTCTAGCAGAGATCGGAGATCCGTTGGCTATATTGCCGTGTACAAAGCTTAGTTCACCCTACAGCTTCATCACTCATGCTCCGGGCATGGTTATCTTCCTCTGGCCGTGATGTGTCAGTTTGACCAGTTCCAGGACTTCCATCCTTTTGAGGGGGCATCGAGTCAGCGCTTTGCTTCTCGCCCTTTATCAGCAGAGGACAGATCTAGGTTGTATGCTTGTTAGGATCAGCATGAGCTAGCTAAGTTTTCCATCAGCCATCCAGGTTGTTCCTCAGTGCAGGGGACTGATTTCGATGATGAGGAGCTTATGGAGGAGGCTGATATTCCCATTGAGGAGGATTTGACTGTTGGGTTGCCAGCATTTGTGATGGATTCTCCCACTATGAGTGATACCATGATTCAGCATTCAGCACAATATTTGGAGCAGAGTCTACATCTGATGACCATTGAGAGAGATCAGGCTAGAGCCTTGATGTTGATAGCTCTTGATGGGAGAGACACAGCTCTATTAGAGAGAGACGAGGCTAGATCAGCTAGAGATACATTAATTGTAGAGCAGGATGCTGCCCTATCTGCCCGGGATGTGGCCATCATAAATAGTACTTCAGTGAGATCCCTTACAACTCGCATTCTTTCCGACATGAGTGCATATATTGATGAGCATCATGCCACCATGCAGTTAGCCTCGAATCTGCTAGCTCGTGTAGATACCATTGGGCAGGAGCTTGCAGTGTTACCTTCTTCTTCAAAGAGGGATGCTATGTTAGATTTGATAGTCCCCATACACTCAGATTCGTAGATAGACTTGTATTTTTCTACACAGACTATCTTAGCCATTTTGTCATGTACATCACATATTGTATATATCAAACAGTATTATATATGGCAGAGAAATATATTTTGATTTACTTCCCTTTCAGTTGTGCCTTGATAATTGCTTGATATTTTCATGTTTCTTTAGAGCTTATGATTTTGATTCATTCTGAATTCATCCTTGATGTGTGGACATTGAGACGTTGCAGGATTTCTAAGAACTGATCATTGATTTGTGTGTATCCCTACCATCTTTGGTGTCTTGGGACTGGTTTCTGTATGGAAATGTGGAGAGGAGTGTGACTTTTCCTCTCTGAGATTGACCGCACCACAGATGCTCGCCAGTACTTCTATTTGTGAGAAGCCTAGTTAATTCCATCTCTTATGGATTGGTGTATCTCTTTGAGGCACAACCACAGCTTAGATGGTCGCCAAATCTCCTATTAGCGAGGAGAGGTTAGGTAGTCCCATCCCTTTGGTCTGAAGCCGACGAAATGTGGTGGATTGAAGTTTGATCCCAGTACCGTGTGACAAGTATTTTTATTCTGGTAGGGGGTTAGACCAAACCATAAATGGCTTCTTATGTACTCCTATTGAAGAGGAGATCAGGTCTGCATAGTTCGAACCTGGTGTAAGAGGTTCAATGCTGAATGTGAAAGGCAGATGGGTGTACAAGCTTTATTGATGAAGAAGGGTGTAGAAGTGTTTTTGTGGTCTTTGTTTTTATAGAGAAAGGGTAGAAATGTTTTTTTGTTTTTATTTATTGTGACCGGGCCATATAGAATATGGTTGCCAACGTACTCCCAGGTATCAGGGAGATCAGGTCGACGTAGTTCGCCCCTCAAGACGAATTACAGCTGAAGAGAAGTATGAATCCAATGTGCAGGCTATACTGCGGGGAGAAGAAAGTTTGATCCCATGATTGAGACAAACTGCAGGTGTGGAAAAAGTTTGATCATGTCTTCAGGACAAACTGCAAGCGTAAAAAAGTTTAATCCCGTCTTCAAGATAAACTGCAGGTGTGAAAGGTTCAATCCTTGGGGGGATAACCGAAATTGTGTGAAAGGTTTGAAATGAGGTGAAACCAGGCTGCTGGTTTGAAGTGTATAT
The DNA here is from genome assembly GCA_020205605.1 of Panax ginseng. Taxonomy (NCBI): domain Eukaryota; kingdom Viridiplantae; phylum Streptophyta; class Magnoliopsida; order Apiales; family Araliaceae; genus Panax; species Panax ginseng. Next base: position 87,809,209 of record CM035132.1, on the reverse strand, counting down.
TTCCCTGAGGGGCAGAAGAGTATGTAAAAAGGGTTAGAAAACCAAAATGACTGGTGATTTGATGATAAAAAACCAGGATGTTTGCTTGATGATATCCTTAGACATAGTACCATTTCACGGTGTCCGAGTTGATAAGCTGTGGAAATTCATCACCATCCATTTCTTGTAGACTGAGAGCGCCTCCTGTCAATACCTCATTGACAACAAACGGGCCTTCCCAGTTAGGAGCGAATTTTCCCTTAGATTGATCTTGGTTGTTAGTGATCTTCTTCAAAACCAAGTCGTGTTGTTTAAATTGCTGTAGCCGAACTTTCCTGTTGTAGGATCTTGCAATCCTTTGCTGATATAACTGACTATGGAAGATAGTCGTGGTTCACCTTTCGTCTATTAGAGACAATTGGTGATACCTGTCTTGTACCCATTGGTCTTCATCCAGCTGAGCGTCCATCAATACTCTGAGGGATTCCATTTCCACCACTATGGGGAGCACTGCTTCCATCCCATAGGCTAATGAGTAGGGGGTTGCCCCAGTGGAAGTACGCATTGAAGTTCTGTAGGCTAATAAAGTTAGAGGCAAGAGGTCAGGCCATCCTTTGTAGTTGGCGGACATTTTCTGCATGATCTTCTTGATGTTTTTATTAGCCACTTCAACAACAACATTCATCTTTGGCCGGTAGATGACGGAGTTAAGGTGTTTGATGTGGAATTTACTGCATAACTCCTCCATCATTTTGTTGTTGAGGTTTTTAGCATTGTCTGACACAATGACCTCTGGTTGTCCATATCGACAGATGATATTGTTTCTGATGAAAGCAATAATGACTTCTTTGGTAACCCTGGGTAAGGAGGCTGCTTCTATCCATTTGGTGAAGTAGTCGGTCATGGTGAATATGAATCGATGTCCATTACTGGCTTTGGGCTCGATGGACCCGATCACATCCATTCCCCACATTGAGAAGGGCCATGGCGAACTCATATTATGGATTTCTCTTGGAGAGGCGTGGATAACATTCCCATGAATCTGGCATTGATAGCACCTCTTGATGTGATCATCACAGTTAGCTTTGAGCGTAAGCCAATAATGCCCTGTTCTGAGGATCTTCTTAACAAGTAGGGGTCCGCTCATGTGTGGGCCACATACTCCACCGTGGATCTCATCCATGAGCCTTTGAGCTTGGTCTTTGTCCAGACATTTAAGGAGACCTAATTCTGCATCTCTTTTGTAGAGTGCATCTCTGCTCAGGTATAATTTCATAGCAAGTCGATGGATCCGCCTCTTTTCAGTCAAGCTCACCTCAGTGGGTGTAGATCTATCTCACAGATAATCCTTGATATGTTGATACCAAGGGTTGTGGATGAGATGTATCTCATCTGATACTTCTCCAACATAGTTCCCATAAGCTGGGGCCTTTTGTAGGGCTAATGTGATGTTTGGAATGTTTTCCTTGTCAGGTATGTGAATCAAGGAGGCCAATGTTGCTAGTGCATCCGTAAAATCATTCCTATTACGAGGAATGTGTAGAAAGGAGATTTCTTCGAACTCCAAAGCCATCTATAAAACTTGTCGATGGTAAGGCAGCAAATGTAATTCTTTTGTTTGACAGATTCCTTTGGATTGTTTAATTACCAACTCTTAATCCCTAACGATAGTTAACTGCCGGATGCCCATTAAACAGGCAAGTTTTTGCCCGATGATACAGCCTTCATACTCGGTTGTGTTGTTGGTGCTAAAAAATTGCAATTTGACGGCGACGGGATACTGCTCCCCCATACCAAACACTAGAACTGCTCTAGTTCTAGAGCTTTCTGTGTTAACAGCTCGATTAAAATAAATTTTCCATGTATAACATGCATCGTACTGATGGTGTTGCTGAACTATCATTACCCCTTCATCGGGGAAGTATGTTTCCAAGGGTTTGTAATCCCCTGCAGGTGCGGCGACCAGTTGATCTGCAATTCCTTGACCTTTGACAGATTTTTACGTCACATAGATGATGTCAAACTGCTATAGGATCAACTGCCATCTGGACAGCCGACAAATTAGTATGGGCTTATGATACACATACTTGGAGGTAATGATGTAACCTCATGGAAGCCCATGTTAAAGCACAACAAGTCTTCTCAATCAGAGAGTACTTGTGTTCACTGCTGCTAAATCTTTTGCTGAGGTAATAGATAGATCATTCTTGGCCTCTATCAACTTTTTGCCCCAGCATGCAGCCCATAGCATTGTTATTAATGGATAGGGGAACATCATCCTAGGGAGGTACCAAAACAAGAGCGTTAACTAGCTACTCTTTGATTGTATGGAAGGCTTTCTGACACTCATCGTTCCATTTCATGGAGGAGTTCTTCCTTAATAATTTGAAAATGGGCTCACAGGTTGCTGTGAGTTGAGAAATGAACCTGCTAATGAAGTTGGTTCTTCCCAAAAATCCCCGTATTTCCTTCTCTGTCTTAGGAATCGGCATTTCCTTGATGGCCTGGATTTTGGTGGGATCCAGCTCAATCCCTTTGTGGCTGACTAGGAAACCTAGCAACTTGCCTGATTTAATGCCAAAGGCACACTTGGCTGGATTCAAATTCAAGTTATACATACGCAACCTATTGAAGAGCTTTTTGAGATGGTCTAAGTGGTCTTCTTCCCTTCGGGACTTGACAATGATATCATCCACATAGATCTCTATCTCTTTATGCATTAAATCATGTAAAAGAGCCATCATGGCTCGCTGATAGGTTGCCCCGGCATTGATGAGGCCGAATGACAACCGTCTGTAATAGAAGGCTCCTCAAGGCGGGATGAAAGCAGTTTTCTCATAGTTCTCCTCAACGACCATAATCTAATGATACCCCACAAAGAAATCCGCAAAGGAGTACATGTCGTATTGAGCAGTATTATCAATAAGAATGTGGATAAAGGGCACGAGAAAGCTATCTTTAAGGCAAATTTTGTTCAGATCCCGGTAATTCACGCAAACTTGCACCTTTCCACCTAGTTTAGGGATGGGAACAATGTTGGATATCCATTCCGGATATGTAGATACCATGATAATGCCAGCTTGAAATTGTTTAACAATTTCTTCTTTCACCTTTAAACTCCACTCAGGTTTCAATCGCCTGAGCTTCTGCCTGACTGGCTTAAATCCCTCTTTAATGGGAAGGCGATGAAGGAAAATGTTAGTGGACAAACCCACCATATCTTCGTGAGACCATGCAAACACATCCTGGAATTGGGTTAATAGCGCAACCATGTCATTCCATTGGTTTGAGGTGAGGTCTGAAGCAATCTGGATTAACTTAGGGCTTTCTAAGGTTCCAAGATTGAAAGAAGTGGTTTGGTCAAGGTTGGATTTAGGTTTGTCTTTGACCCCTTCCTTAATTTCCTAAGGTGACTCAATGTCCTCTTGGATTTCCATTAAGTCTAAGTCCAACTTTTCATCAAAGTTATAGTCCGTGTGGAGAAAAAGGCACCTCATTAGCAAGTACAGGCACATCTAAATTCAGAGTCCTGAAACAAAATATGCTTTCACTTAATATATGAAACTGTTTAATCATACAAAAGTGTTAGCATGTACTGATAAAATAACTGCTAATACTATAGAGAAAAGTAAGCAGTTGAAGTTATCTACAGGGCAGAGGGATTTCTGCCCATTTTAACCTTGTCGACCAATGCTTGGAGTGCTGCTCCAATTATTGAGGGCAAAGTCCTGATGGACTGCAGTGATGGAGGGGTTGTCATCATCCTCCTTTTCCCGAATGATGACCATAACATCTGGGCAATCATCGTCTAGGGTGTATCTGTTTGTATGTTCATCATGGACAATGATGCGTATGCCTGACATCATCAAGGCGATGTCATGTTTGCGTTTTTGTTCCCTTTCTTCCACTTCAGGATCAGGAATTAGGACCTCTTTTGCTTTGAATGGTACTGGTTTAGGAAACAACATGGCCATAACATGGGCTGGCACCTTTACAGGAGACTGTATCAGCTCATGAGGTGCAGGTGGAGAAAATCACCGTGTAGCGGAAGCTTGAGGAATCTACTTGTGCTTATGAGGATTCCTGTGACTGGAACTGGCAAAATAACCTAGGCTTGCTATCCCAGTTTGACTAGACATTTGAATTGGGTGCTTAATACCCTGCTGATCTTTACCAAGCCCTTGTCCAGGCTGATGACCCAATGACATCATTTCTAGAGTGGCCGATATAACCTCGGCAAAAATCTTAGAAATGGGAAGTGGTGCTCTAATAGGATGATATTGTGTGTTACTCACTTCCAAAGTATGAAAACTGGCTGGCTTAACTTCTAAATTAAAGCTGATGATTGGTAGGTCTCCTTGTTTAGGACATTCAAGCTCAGCGTTGACAGTGTCTAGACTATTGTTGACAATGTATTTGAGTTGTTGATGTAGTGTAAAAGGGACAACTCCAGCCATGTGGATCTATGGTCTCCCCAATAGCAGGTTGTATCCTGAATCTATCTTGAGGACGTGAAAGGATACATTGAATGTATTTGGACCAATCTCAATTGGCAGCTCAATCTCTTCGACAGAATTTCACCGGGATCCATCAAAAGCTTTGATAACCGTATGGCTCGTGAGAGCCCCAAATCCGGGTACAAAATCACCACGGATCTGGTACAATCATTCTATAACTATTGCGGAAGATATAAACATAAATTATTTATACAATAAACTTTACACACTATTTCCCAAGGTCAAGTAACCTTAACTTATACACGATTCATTATTCTATCTGACATACAAAGATATTATCATACTATGCTATTAAAAATTAAGTCGCACACATAAACTTAAAGCTGTAATTGTCTTTAACATTTCCTTGTATCCGACGTATTTGATTTAATCTACAATGTTTATCATGATATAGCAAGGGTGAGCATGAAGGTTTCCTAGCAAGTTTAAATTTATTTAAGGATATATCATGATTGAAAGAATTTGAATAATAAGCTGGCTATAATTCAACAATATAGTTGTGAATTAGCACGAACAAACTTTTGAATGAACAAGTATTGAACATGAACAAATATATCTAGACCGAATGGTAATGAAGGTGATCAGCCTTTCGTACCTGACTTATACATGCAATATGTACAGAGTACAATTCTACAATTCTTAGACATGGCAATCAACAATGATTAACCATAAGCATATCTAAATGAAACAACTCTAAGTTGAGTTTAAGAAAAACTTGCCTATTTCACATATCACAGGAAAATAGTCAAGAGCACTCATAGAGTCATAGCCATTTTTCAATGCACTATGACCTACTTACACAGCATCCACAAATGATAGACTCCATGTAATCATCAATATAACCAAAATCACTATATGTCTATGTGAAATTGCAATCATACTGAATTTAAGCACAAGCCCTTATTTTAACTCATACGGTGAATAAGTATATGTCTATCTCATTCACGAAATACACAAGGCATATAAAACAGCCCCATATACGTATGCTATCATGACTACAATCCATAATCGCATGTTCATTGTAAATTCCATACAAGTACTGAAACGAATGGTGATCAAGCATTCATACATGCAAAATAATCATAATAGAATTCCCATATGATATGTAAAACAGCCCCAACAATCAAGCATGCAACCAAACTACATATTAAAATCCGTTAGAATCCCATAATGGAGTTTAGTTCATGACTGAACCAAAAGCCATTATGGATCAAAGCTAAACATGATTCACAAGCAAACAATTGAAAGATGAAGGATAGAAACGATCAAACCCAATTGCAGATTGTAAACCAATATCAACGTTCAACTCCTCATAAAAATCCAACAAAACAATAATAATAATCCACAATGATAGAAAATCCCAAGAAGAATTGGAGAAGATGGAGTTTTGGCTTCGTTCTTCATTGGAATCTCTCCAAGAGTGTAAACCCTAGTTACGATATAAAAATAAGTCAAAAATTATCCAAGTTATGTCTGACACCAGTCAGATATCGTTTTTAATCAATTACAACCCTTTAAAATTGGAAATTAAAATAACCACCAAAGATCAAGAATCACCATCGATGCTAACAAGGCGCTCCTCCAATGTATTCCTCGTATGTGGCGCGCGAGACTTGCGATGGTCATGATGTCCAAATTAACTCACACATATAGCTGCCCTCGAAGCCTAATATGTCGCATCGCGGTAGCCATGCGGCTTGCGCGATCTGTGGATTCTGGTTCTGGTTTTGCAATGTTGCTGCTGCTATCGCTTTGTCCTGCTGCTCATTCCTTCCATGCTTGGTCTCCTTACTCCATTATACCTTCATGTCATGCATCCGTCAACCTCATGCCACCTACATCAGCCTCATGCCATCTAGCACCACCAAACTATGTCATTTCCTGCAATTGTTCCACCAAAGGAGTTTTAAATATATGCAATGCAAAATAACATGAAATGCAACTAAAACATACTAAAATGGACTTGAGATTGACATAATTCGCGTAAATTGATATCCAATAAGTAGGTGTAAAATCCACTTATCAAATACCCCCAAACTTGAACTATTGCTTGCCCTCAAGCAATGCATGGTAAATAACAATGACAATGCAAAGCACTACTATGCAGCTAAATTACTATGCAGACTAGTCTCACATCATTCCAACTTAAACAGAATTTCAGTCCAAAATGCCTCAGCGAATTATCCAGATTCAAAAAATACAACTTCAAACTGAACGTTAGTCATAACATCATACACTCAGATACTTCATACATGTTATAGAGATGCTGTGTGTGTGTGTTGTGTTCACCAAAACTTGATTCAAGCAAAGAATACATATGCTAAACTGCTCAAAACAGAAAATTATAGTCTAAATTAAGACTCATGTATATTTATGCAACAAAGACTGTTCCAACATATCCAAACAAACTCAAGTTCAACAATGGGCTTAATTGCTTTATTGCTACTCACGAGGGCTATTTTCGCACTTTCCCGCGATGTTTATTGCTATTTTTATTTTCTTTTTCTTTTACACATGACTGTGCAATGCCTTATTCCATTAGGCAACACTGCTACCCCTTAGCGAGCTTTCAACCAACGACTCCCAGACCATGAAAGACCTTAGGGCGCTAGGTGTAGAGACAATCCCCTCGGGCATACTTGCTCAAGTAGCTGTGGCCCAAAATAAGACTAGCCATTGCTATCGCTATTTGATTTTTTTTATTTTTTATACATAGTATACCCATGTTTTCCTAAAGTTCAAATGTCAATGTTTGTCTAGTCTACATGCATTTCCACATATTTCTCTTTTTAAAACTATATTTTCTCACAAGCAATGCAACACATAATTCTTATACCGCAAGGGATTGTGAACACATCCGCAAACCGAAAAGCATTTAAACAAAGAATATGAATTCCATCGTAAAACATTATAACTATGTTCATGTTATCCAATATATTCTAAAATCCTTCAAAATTCACTATCATCATTGGCTAGGCAAGAATTTCTATAAAGCAAGAATTTTTTGTGAGACATGCAACTAACTAAAACAAAAATTTTCTACCGCATAAAACAAATAAACTAAACATGCAGCATTTTAAACTGATCATGCAAAACTAAACTACATACTACTATACTACTTCCCAATACCCCCAAACTTAAAGTATTCAATGCCCCATTGAATGAAGGTAAAGGGTACAAGAGAACTCCCCTAATGATCGGTTGTACCACCCTCCTTGGGTGGTGAATCTGGTGGTGGATAGGGCACTGCTGTCTCAAACTGAGGCCATTCTAGCATTGTTCCTTGCTGTGCAAAGACTTCGGCCAAAGCCCTTATGAGACCCGTAGAAAATGCTCCAAAATTGTCGTAGATGGCGTCAACTCGTTGCTCCAACCTTCGGAGCTGGCGATCACCATGAGGAGCATGTGGTTATGTCGACGGACCTACCTCATCAGTCTGAGGTGGCTGCTATGATGGCTCAGGAAATGTGGGCTGGAGGATAAATCCTCTTCCCCGTGGGTGTGGCATGCCTCCGACCCAGTCCTCAAATTTAGCAATTGTGGCATGTGTGATGTCCTGGCTTGGATATTGCATTTGTTCGTTTCCCCAATTGCATCCCTGATGAGCACATAACATCGCTACCACTGAAGCGTGTGGAATGCTCCTAGTGGTGCCTCCCCGCAGATATCGCAACATATACTGGTGGATGAGATGGCAAACATCAATATACTTGCCCGTAATTATACCCCACAGAATTATAGCCCTTTCCACCGTGATCTCATGCTGATGAGACGAAGGCAATAGCTTGGCACATATGAACAAATTCCATGCCTTGGCATATCGATTTAGTGCGGTTGCTAGGAATATGCGAGGCTGGTTCGTGGCGACTTTGTAAGTCCACTTCATGCCTGGCACGCATAATTCAGCAATAACAAGCTCCAAGTCGATTTCCAAATTTGCCCCTATGATCCAATTAGCAGCCCCTCTTGGTGGTGTCTCAGTGAGTCGTAAAATGGTTCTGATGGCGAGAGGTCTATAGTCTATCTCGAACCCGCGAACCATAGAGATACCGCTCATGGTGACTTTGGCGTTGGCGTAGAACTCGCAGACTAAGTTCATTGGAATGGGTGTGGGAGTGGCAGTCAGTCCACCCCATCCTCGTTCGTGGATCATGGCACACAACTGACCATCTTGTCTATAAGACCCCAACCTTTATGAATAAAGATAAATTTTCTATAATTATCATTTTTGAATATTATGGAACGAATTTGATATAATGTTATAGTTGTGGGTAATATTTATAAATTTTACAAAGTACGCAAGTTGTTGTATAATATTCGATTGGTCGGGGAATATTCGTTTGAGCAGGGAATATTCGTACGACGGCACAATCATTGGTGGACCCCACAACGGAATTATTGTCGGATTAAGAAAACGACAAAAAATATTTTATGAAAATAACAACGTAAGTTTTATCGTTAACTGTTGAAACACCCGGTGTTAAAAGTACAGGAATACGCGTGGTTTCATAGTAGCACACGGTATTGATTATTGATGCTTACGTGAGAAGTCACTCAGTTTTGTTCAATTATTGCTATAGTAATTTTTGCATAGTATCTCACGTTATTTGATTCAATTATTGTCGATAATTTATATATTATTAAATTGATAATTGAGATGACATAGTTATTAATATTAATATTTGCAATATTAACGATGTCTAGAAGTTCTGTCAAGGAGAGGTTTGGTCAACTAATTGCGTGCCAATAGGGAGAAATCCTTATTGGAAAGCCCCCTCTTTCCTGGGAACGACCTGGTCGATTAATATTGTGAATTATAATAATGGTAATAAATGTTGTTGAAAATATTGAGGAGATTTTTATGAAGTAATTATGGTATTTGTGGACCCCCATTTACCCATTTTTCAAAATAATCGGTAGAAAATTATTTTATATAATAAAAGGTGTGGCCACTAGTTAGGTTGATGTCTTGTGTGGGAAAGGAGGGAAGTATTATATATATATATATATATATATATATATATATGTTAGTGGATTTTGGTGGAGTATTGAAATGGATGGGAGAAGAAAGTCTAGCCAAGGTTGGTGTGGAAAGAGTATTATTATTATATGTTGTTATATATATAATAATTGTGTGGGTGTGTGATTATATCATGTGATCAATTATATATATATATATATATATATATATATATATATGTATTATGGCACCTTGTTTTGTTCTTTACTGATAATGCTTTGAAATTCATGGCCTAGCATTCACACGCCACTGCTAAATAATTCATCTGTGAAATCATTCAGTGCACACGGACTAAACAATATCCCTTCAATTCTCCTATAAATAGAATCTCATTCCTTCATTATTTCTTACGAATTCACTGAAACTCTAGAGAGAGAGAAAATTATAGAGAAAGAAGAAAAGTGTTCTGCTACTTCACTACTCCTATATCCAGTACTCTTCCTTTCATGGTAAGGGGTATTATTTCTTTTGTATTCATGAAGAGAACTTCTGTTATTCCTTTATTTATTATTCTGTTGGAATAACCTGTATACGCGAGCTACCCTATACTTGGTGAAATTCTTCTGTTATTCCATTCTTTATTATTCTGTTGGAGTATCCTGTCTGTGCATTTTACGCTGGACCTGGTTCCGTCTTTATTATTATGTTGGAATATCTTGTCTGTGCATTTTACGCCGGACCTGGTTCCGTTATTTATTATTCTGTTGGAATAACTCGCATTTGTCATCCTATCGCATGCCCGGTGATTTCTTTTGTTATTCCATTCTTTATTATACTCAGTTGGTTAAAGTTTTGACTTCTATACTCCATGAAATTAATGGAATATCCTTGATATTTGCGCTTCATCCAGTATCTTTTCATGAAAATATTCTTCTGAGCATTCTTGAATTTTACTCTATAAAGAAGTATCATGTTGACAATTTGGACGTTGTTAGTTCCTGGATAACTTAATTCTTGAACTTGTTTTATTCAATTCTTATATCATTGTCATCATCCTCATGTTTATATTTTTTTAAAGTCATTTGTGGCCTGTAGTTATAGATGGACTTGGTATGATTATGACCAGGGATTATTCGGTGTAATCATGACCGTAATGTTACAAATGATGTGGTAAAAGTCCTCAATGGCCCGTAGTGCATTGATGGACAGTTGTTGGCATGATCATGACCATTGATGAATACACGAATATCCTTGGCCCGTATTGCACGGATAATTTATGGTTGTGATACTAGTCCTTGGTCGTAGTGCAGGGATGATGTGGATTATTTATTAAGCTGAGTCCCAGCGATAAAAGTGATAAAAAACCTTTTAAATTATAAAAGATAGTAGATTTTATTCTCTACTTGACTCTTTTAATGGATTGCTTGTTTATTGCTAGCTTAAACTTGATGTCTATTTTATTTTATCGCTTTAACATTGTTGAAGACTAATGATAATTTATTCGCATTATCTTAGTCATAATATTTCATCGGGCTAGTTGAGCTCACCTTTTCTTTCACCGTTTCTTCTTGAAAATGAGAACGTAGCTGTGACTAGTCGTGGAAATCGGAGTGACGGTCCGTATGATAGTATTAGTAGTCCTTACTATTCTTACATTAAATAGTGTGACAATAAATGTAATGAGGACTTATTTTGAGAGTGGATATTGTCTAGAAGATGATTTTGTATTAAAACTCACAGCTCTCTTATTTTATATTAAAGATTGTATTTCTATTTTGTACCATATTTTTGGCGACTCAAGATGGGTGATGTATACCTATTTTGGGGACGTCACATTGTCCCTCCGGTTTGAATCCTCTTTCTTTGATAAATGTTTTTTCTATGATTCGATAGTACTTCTGTTGGGTTTCCAAACATAGGAACTTGGCGTGGTCGACAATGTCTTCCCCGTGACTGCCGGAGGAAGATGATGATAAAGAAGATGATCGTGCCCTCTTTGGACCCATTTGCAGATGATTAAGATAGAATGCAGATGAAATCACTGAGAATGAAGAAGAACTAGTGATGAGAATACTCCAAGTTTTTTTCTGCCCAACTAAATCAGAAGCCCTAGCTTTATAGCAGTGGATGAGATCGTGGGTATGAGCCTTGGACGTGGAGAGAATCGTGGATATATGATTGAGAAATGTACGGCTTCAATTTGTAACTGATAGAGAGAAGGAGATGTGCGTTATGGAGACTGAGAGAATTTCGCTTCTGTTATGATATCAAATGAGAGTCCAAATGGTACCCAACATATTTTTAAAAAATTTAGAACTACTTCTGTCAGGTGTCGCACGCGGCCACGCGGGCAATCAATGTGTTTCATGCGCGGGCGCGAGAGTGGTATTTTTGTTCTGGTATATGTAGCGTGCAGGCCGGCGGTCTTATGTTGTGTTCATCGCGCGGCCGCGCAACCCTGCTTCCTGCACTGCTGTGTTTATTTTTAGACTCTGTAAGACAAAAATTCGTGCTCTCCAATACACCTGCAATACATCAATAGACCTTATCAAAGAATGGTTTAATAAATAAACATGAATGTCTATTGTATCACCCTCATTTTTTTTACAATGCACATACACGCTCCTATTCAATATCAGCTAATATGATAATTATGCAGAGATAATCACATGGTCTTAACTTAGGTTGAAATTGAGTTATCAAAATAACTTGAACTAAATAAATAAAGAATGAAAGAAATATTTTAGAGATAGAAAATAATGTGTTGCCTCCCATCAAGCGCTAAGTTATAGTCAATTAGCTTGACTGTCTCTGAATATCATGTCGAAGGAAGAATGGAGGTGACTTTTTGCTTATCCACCTCACCCCGAAATTTAATGACTTCAACTTTCGTCAATGGCTCTACCTTCAGCTTTGAATTTTTACCCGTTACACACCTCAATGGTCCATAATTCCCCAGTTTCTGTACCTCATAATTTAGGCCCCGATCCACCAAGTCAACCAAGAAGCATTCTTCTTCACCCATTGGGAACTTTATTACCTTAAAGACATTGAAGGTGACCTCCTGATCATGTACCCTCATAGTGAGTTCCCCTTTTTACACGTCTATCGAAGCTCTGCCTGTGGCTAAGAATGGTCTCCCCAGTTTGATTGGTATGCTTTTGTCCTCCTCGTAGTCTAAGATGATGAAGTCAGCTGAAAATATAAACTTGTCCACCTTTACCAACACATCTTCAACAATTCCCCATGGATACGTGATGGATCTGTCAGCTAGCTATAATGATATGTTTGTCGGCCTTGGAGCCGGCAATCCCAACTGATTGAACACTGACAAGGGCATCAAATTTATACTTGCCCTCAGATCACATAAACACTTACTAAAGCTCATCTTCCCAATTGTGCACGGAATTGTGAAGCTGCCCTGATCCTTCAACTTTGGAGGTAATTTCTATTGAAGCACTGCACTGCATTCCTCTGTCAAGGCTACTGTCTCAAATTCATCTAGTCTTCTCTTCCTTGACAATATAACCTTCATAAACTTTGCATAGCTTGACATTTGTTCCAATGCCTCGGCGAAAGGTATATTGATTTGCAGCTTTTTGAATACCTCCAAGAACTTACTGAATTGTTTATCTTCCTTCTACTTATTTAATCTCTGCGGATACGGTACTTAAGGGTGAATTGGTGGTACTGAACTCTTAATCTTTTCCTCTGAACCTTCTTTATCTTTCTCTTCCTGCAGAACCTCAGAATTTTCTAGATTTTCCTTTTCTTTAGTAACCTGCTCTGTCTCGCGCGGCCGCGCGACTTCCTTAGTACAATTGGGCGCGGGCGAGCGACTTGCAGTACCTGTCAAATCTTTCCCAGATCTCAATGTGATAGCTTGGCACTGTTACTTCCCATCTGCCCCATCTGAGTCTCCAGATTCTTGATAGCCACTGCTTGGCTTTTAATCATTACCTCCGTGTTTGCCATTTATTTCAACATCATCTCCTCCATTTTTGATTTCTTTTCTGGCTGAGGTGCAGCTGGAGTGTGATGTTGTTGTTCTTGAGAAAATCCCAGTGGAAACGGTGGTTTTGATGTAAACTATGGTTGAGATGGTTGTGGCTGAAACTGTTGGTTCGGCTGAAACTGATTCTGCTAATTTCCTTGGTTATTTGACCAACTAAAGTTTGGATGATTTCGGTTGTTGGGGTGGTATGTGTTCTGAAAGTGACCTTGGTCTTTTTTGTAATTGCTTTCATACTGCACTGACTCCGAGCTGATGGCACATTGATTCGTGGAGTGTGACCCCGCACAAATTTCACAAACGAAGGCAACTGTTTTCGTCCTGCTTTCTGCCAAAGTATCTATCTTCTTTGTCATAGCTGCCATCTGTGCCAACAACTGCGTAATAGCATCTACCTCCAACACACCTGCAACCTTGGGTTGTGGCATCTGAGATGTAGGATTCTGAAAATCATTAGCTGCCATAGTCTCAATAAATGTATAGGCCTCGTCATTGCTTTTTGCCCATAATGCCCCTCCAACAGCTGCATCTACAATAGGTCTCGATTGCCATCCCAATCCATTGGCATACCATGATGTAGACACTTCCTTAGCATTTCTTTGTATCTCTCCCATGCTTCATATAAGGACTCTCCCTGTTGTTGCTCAAATTGACAAATAGTTGTCCTCATCTTTGCAGTCTTAGCCATTGGGAAGAACTTGGCTAGGAATTTCTGTGCTAAGTCCTCCCATGTAGTGATTGACCCTGATGGCAAAGAATGAAGCCAACTTCTCGCCTTATCCCGCAATGAGAATGGGAATAGCCTCAGTCTAATAGCATCCTCCGTCACCCCGTTGTATCTGAATGTATCACAAATTTCTATAAAGCTCAATAGGTGTTCATTCGGATCATCCATAGCAGCACCCCCCAACTGAACCGAGTTCTGCACCATCTGAATAGTGCTCGGTTTAATCTCAAAAGTATTGGTTGCTATCGCCGGTCTGACTATGCTAGACTGTAGCCCATTTATATTTGACATGGAATAATCTCGTAGAGCCTTGTGCTCTTCTCTTTGTTCTTCTGCCATGTCTGGTATGGTACTTTCCAACTGAGCTTGTAAATTTCTTCGCATACTAGCTTTCCAACCTCTTCCGTTAATGTTATCCTGCGTTGGTGTTAAATTTGAGTTGGATGATCTCGTGTGCATAAAAATCTACAAGTACCTGAAATCACAAACAAACAAAAATAGAAATGAGATAAGAATAGATATGTCTAAGTCATACGATGTAGCTTAAAATTGATGATAATTATTCAAATTAAAACGCCTTTCCCCGGCAACGGCGCCAAAAACTTGTTGCCTCTTTTTTAGTTATGATAAAAGAGCTCTAACTCATGCAAGCATACATGTGTCAACAAGTAATACAGAGTAAGTAAAGTATCGATCCCACAGAGAAAGTTGTCAAATTTAAACTACTATGCATCAATTAAATCACTATATTTATATGTTTAAACTAATGACTATATTGGTGAATTAATCCTAATTGCAAATAACAACTAAAATAAGAATAATAACAAAATATATCAAATCTGGAAATAATGGGATCCTAACTTCATTTAATATTTCATCTAATTACCACTATCATGCAAGAATTGTTCACATATCATAGGAAAATAGTCAAGAGCACTCATAGAGTCATAACCATTTTTCAATGCACTATGACCTACTTACACAGCATCCATAAATGATAGACTCCATGTAATCATCAATATAACCAAAATCACTATATATCTATTTGAATTTAAGCACAAGCCCTTATTTTAACTCATACGGTGAATAAGTATATGTCTATCTCATTCACGAAATACACAAGCCATATAAAATAGCCCCATATGCGTATGCTATCATGACTACAATCCATACTCGCATGTTCATTGTCAATTCCATACAAGTACTGAAACGAATGGTGATCAAGCATTCATAAATACAAAACAATCATAATAGAATTCCCATATGATATGTAAAACAGCCCCAGCAATCAAGCATGCAACCAAACTACATATTAAAATCTGTTAGAATCCCATAATGGAGTTTAGTTCATGACTGAACCAAAAGCCATTATGGGATCAAAGCTAAACATAATTCTCAAGCATACAATTGAAAGATGAAGGATAGAAACGATCAAACCCAATTGCAGATTGTAAACCAATATCAACGTTCAACTCCTCATAAAAATCCAACAAAACAATAATAATAATCCACAATGACAGAAAATCCCAATAAGAATTGGAGAAGATGGAGTTTTGGCTTCGTTCTTCGTTGGAATCTCTCCCAGAGTGCAAACCCTAGTTACGATATGAAAATATGTCAAAAATTATCCAAGTTATGTCTGACACCAGTCAGATATCGTTTTTAATCAATTACAACCCTTTAAAATTGGAAATTAAAATAACCAACCAAAGATCAAGAACCATCGTGATGCGTGCAAGGCCTCCTCAATGTATTCCTCGTGCGGGCGCGAGACTTGCAGTAGGTCATGATGTCCAAATAACTCTCACGGGCAAGGCCTACTCAGCCTAATATGCCGCACCGCCATGGCGGCCATGGATTCTGGATTCGGTTCGGTTTTGCAATGTTGTCATTGCTATCGCTTTGTCCTGCTGCTCATTCCTTCTATGCTTGGTCTCCTTGCTCCATTATACCTTCATGTCATGCATCCGTCAACCTCATGCCACCTACATCAGCCTCATGCCATCTAGCACCACCAAACTATGCCATTTCCTACAATTTTTCCACCAAAGGAGTTCTAAATATATGCAATGCAAAATAACATGAAATGCAACTAAAACATACTAGAATGGACTTGAGATTGGCATAATTCGCGTAAATTGATATCCAATAAGTAGGTGTAAAATCCACTTATCAGGATGTCAAAGTACATGTATACAACCTTAAACCAGTTTATCATCAACACATTAAAGAGATCTACGGTGGTCAAAGTTTGACAGAAAATGTGTTCTTAAGAAATCTGGGTTTTCCAGATTTGTACAAAAGCTGGTGGTCAACGCAGGTTTGACCCACAATATCTTGAATCCTATACATGATCTGGGTATTCTAATGACTTGTATGTGTAGTTCACATACCAGTCTATAATTCCATTACACAAACATGGCCAAATAACCTGTCAGTAGCAAGATCAGAAGCCATCAAAAGGTTGTCAGACGCTTCCTGGGAAATCTGGGTTACCCAGATTCATTCGGTCATGGTCGATCAATGTCCTTTGACTGCTTATATCTTGAAATCTACACATGATCTGGCCTTATTTCCAGTTCCAGATCACATACAACATGTCATGCTATAGATGTATAACTTTAAACACCAATAATCTTTAACACACAAGAATCTAAGAGCCCTGCCATTGGCTTGTCAGACAACAAAATTAGGGTTCTTGACCAGTTTGAAAAACTTAGATTTTGGCTTCTAGATGTTATGGATCTATGATGTAACATCATAGATCACTAAATAACATCCTTAAACACACTTCTAAACAACTAACAACAACATCTAACATCAAACACATAGATTTAGCAAGTTAGGGTTTTATACCTTTTCTAGCTTTTATTTTTGATTTCTGATCTTGACTTTCTATGAACTGATTATGGCTCATCTTTTCACTCCCTCTCACACTAGATCTCGAAATTGTAGAGAGAGAAGGGACTTGGAGAGAATGAGAAGTAAAGTAAGATTTTCTTTACTTTAAATCTTTGATTTTGTATACAATATATGTAATATTGCAAGGTGGCATACCAAATCTGATATGGGAAGATTTTTAAGGCACATGGGATAAACAAGTGGTGATGAGTCACCAAGATTTTACAAATATTTTACTTAACTGTTGGGTAAAATCTAATTACGCACACACGCAAGTATACGTGGTCAACAAGTAATAAAGTGATAAGATAAGTATCGTTCCCACAGAGACAACTAGCAAGAACTCAAGCTTACAACTATCAATTTTTAACTAATCCAAATTTTATTAAATTAACTTGAATAAATGATGAGAAAATCTTAACAACTAATACTATAACTATCACTAATAACCCACAAAGATAAAACTCAATTTTCAAACAATACTTGGAGAATTAGGCTCATGATTTCACTCTAAGCTTTACTCAGATTAATTCACTTCTATCTCAGTTCAATTCAATATGCAAGTTTATTAATCAAGAACACGATTGTAGCATTAACCACCTCTCAGTGCACCAATACCAAATTAACTCAAATCCACAATTAAGACAGAATTAAGCCAAACACGTCAATCAATTAACTCACAATATCTCTATGCAAATTAGATCAAAAGAAGTTGAAGATTAAGTTCTCTAACGATTACATGCGACGTTAAGCGTATCTCTACCTTAACATTCATCACAATCCTGCTATTCACAAAATTCATAAACACATGCTATATCAATTAAGTCTAGATTTAAACATCTTTTCTCGAATCCATTCAAATCCACAAAGAATTGTTGATCAGGCAATTCACAATTTCAAGCTCAAATCAATATAGATAAACTGTTGAATATTTTATTAAACTGAGAATTAAAGCTAATAAACCATTGTTCCACTCAAAGATCCATCAATCGCCTAAAAAGATAATTAATTCATAATAAATAAATTAACTAATGAATAAATAAAAGGAGACAACATCCCAATTATAGATAATAAAAATTAAGGAAGAATAATAAAACACCACCCTTCTCTGAATTCAATTCCTGCAATTTTCGCGAAGTTATTCCTTCTTCTCTAGACCTCCGAGCTTGATCTCCAATGTCGTCCTTTTGCAAAGTTGTGTATATCTTGATATATCTTTTTTTTTCTTTCACTTGTAGACCATCTCTTGACTAGATACTCTCCTAGCTTGATTCCACTTCCTATCCAAAACAACTTAAAACAATTCTAATTCTCCCCAACAACTTCCATCTAACTCCTAAAACAAAACAATTCACCGCTATAGCGCAATCAATACCATAGCAACAAATAGTTAATCTAATTCCAAATAAGACTCAATATTCCCCCATGGCAAATCAATACGGACCATCAGCAGACTCATCAACTTTTCACACATCCTCAAAAGCTTCCAACTGCAAGACGCCTCTGCTTTTCCTACATTAAACGAAAAACCCATCAACAGTAACATACAAAATGCATAAAAACCAATATAAAAACACACCAACTGAGCACAATTCATGGTTTAAAAACCTACTCATCATTAACTTTTAAGAAAAAGGGTATTTCGGTCATTTCTCATTCACTAAAGGCAATTTGGTCTTTTCCTCTATAATTTTAAGGGCATTTTGGACATTTCTCATTTATTCCATAACATTTAACACTTAACCAATTAAACTTACTTTTCCCAAATTAGGGTTTCGTATCTGAATTAGGGTTTCGAATTCCCGGAACTGAAATTAGGGTTTTCGATCCGATCGATAGGGTTTCTAACAGTTCGTTAGATTTTTCTAACTTAATAAACATATTTTTAACATAACTTTAGGGTTTGCTAAAGTTACAACTTATCCAATCAATTCCTTGATCCTAAATCACAATTGTACACATATATCATTGATTAGGGTTTAATAACTTAACCTTAATGTTCTCATTAATTTTAAGGTTTGTCACCTATGTAACTTATCTGATCGAAATTTGATCCTTATCCACAAATTATACACATAAAAATTTATTGTTCACATAAATGATCATATATACCGACTCGTATACACTTAGATACTTAACCCTGATAATTCTTCACAAGAATTTTAAATCCACCAAAATTTTATACCTCACTACCAGACTATCACTTACAGTCCACCAAATTATTCAAGTCTTGTCCAAAAATTTTTGAAATCCTTAAAATTCCTTTACAGAACTACCAATTCCATACACTTATTTTCTGTCTAGGTTCTAATATTGAACCTTGAATCAATCAATTACGATTTAAAACTTTTTTCTAAATTTTCGGGTTGTTGAGATTGATGTTCATCTTTAACAAGGTGGCATAAGGACAGATATGCAGAGACGAACCTCCATCTATCAAAACTCCAGCTAACATATACCTAGAGGACAAAACTGCGATGTGCAATGGCTTGCAATGACCGATCCCTTCGGGTGGTATATCGTCATTAGTGAAGGATATCACATTATTGTTAAAAATGTGATCAACCAGATGTTAAAAGTTTTCCACATCCACTGATTTCGGCAAGTAGGCTTCTTCCAACACCTTTAATAAAATCTTCATGTAATCCTCGGAAGTGAAAACAAAGTCCAGTATTGAGATCTGATGTGGAGCTTTTCTTAAGCTTAGAACCACCTTGGCTTCATTATGGTCCATAGTGCGGAGGAATTTCTCAATTTTTTCCACAGGAATCTTCCCCTTTGCTTTTATGCTAGGCTTCATCACCCTCTGAGGAAGATACAGTGGATTTTCCTTTAACACTGTAGCAGTAGTATGAGACGTGGATCCTTCAGCTTCTCTATAATTCCATGGGACTTTGTGTAAGCTGACAACATGATACTGTGGTCTGAAGGGTAAAGAAATTGGCTCTGGTGCAGCCACTTTCAAAGGATTGTCAGCTCTTTTGAGTTGAATAGCTTGTATAGGAAATGGTTTGACAGTCTCATCAGCCTCAGCGGATATAACTGCTACTAGCCCCTTCGATTTAGTAGAACAAGTATTCCCACTTGTAGACACTCGAAATTTTCTCAAGACACCTACTATTAACATTGCAGAGAGGGCGTTAATTCGCTTTCGGAGATAACCCAGAAGACAACACATCCATCCCTACATTACCTAAGTTCGATTTAACCCCTAACACACACTAGGAGTATCAATTCCAACCTCGAGATAACCCTCGAAGTTTCTTCTGGTGATAACCCCAAGGAATGCTATTGCGCCCAAATGATAACTCCGTAAATGCTTGTTTCAAATGCATGCGATCAGCTTCAATCTCAGACCTCCTGCAGAGGTACTCATAGCAAAGACCCGGAGCTAACACCGGGAAGACAGGCACACTTATAGATGAACTTGCGGAATTCAAACACTTGCAGCAGTCCAATCTCAGATGTATCTCTGAGCAACGTCTGCTATCAGCCCAAACTGGAGATAACCACGGTGATGAGTCAAACTGTCATCTTGCCACCTCAATCCCAAACGCGCCTTCTCAACACTTCATACATATATTTCAATACAAAAATGTCCCACAAGAGACAAGGAGTTCCAATCCCGAGTGACTATTACGCGTGGCAGCACACCAGATAGAATTTGAAGCTTGAAGACCATGGGCATGGTCCCCTCTTCCTGACTTCGTACAACCTCTAATCCCATGTCATTGTGTAACTCTCGACAAAAACAGTCCGAATGTGGTCTTGTATACCTCGTTCGGATGCTTTGATTGAAGTTCTGCAAGTTCGAGCGAACATCACAGTGCACGAGTGCACGTACTTCGAGACAATGGGACCCACGGAGCTCGAGGCACCCCGGGCAGCCGCAGGTGCATCTGCCGCAGGTACACCTGCGGCTCCCCCTCTATAAATAGAGAGCTTGGGGTGGCCATTTTGAAAAAAAAAGGCGAGGAAGCCCTGTCCAATTTGCTCTGTACACAACCTATATTGAGTGTTTCCTCATTTTAAACACCTATTAGCTCACATATAGCTACATTTTTACTAAGTGAGCCGAGTGTTTATCCATCTAGAGTCATAGAAGTCTCTGCATTGTGCCCAATCGTAAGCCTTCTCACACTCTATAAAGCCTTTCTCTTCATCTTTGCACACACTATTCTACACATTAAGAGTCGTGTTGTAAAGTGCGTATGCCTCAACTTTGATCCGTGGTTTTCATTTCTGCCTCAGATATATATACTTATATATGTATATATTTTATATATGGACTAACATTATCGAAGTTATGCCGCGATTGAGCCTAGACTTGTGTTTGGAGCGTTTACTTACTTTTTATATATATATATATATATATATATATATATATATATATATATATCCCAAAATAGGTCCACAAGACACATTCTGAGTCGCCAGATATCACACTATAAAAATCATTTACAAACTTCATTTATACAACTGTTGAACTGTCGTGCAAAATACGACAACAAATAAGCTGTGAGTTTTAATACAATATTGTCTCGTAGACAGTATACAAACTCAAATTGTTACACCGACATATAAAATACAGCAGCAAAAATTTTAAGACCCCAAAGAAGAACAAGAAGATTACTATCATTTTCTTTATAATGAGGTGCACTTTTGACGCTTTCAAAGTTGAGTTCTCATCACCCTATTGTTGTTCGCCAAAATCAATTATTAAGTGACGTATAAAATATGACACACACATCTTAGGTCCTCAATACAATTATTGGTTGCATGTCATACCGTTTTATAATGTATTGAGAAACTTCGACGCCTCTTGACCATCACACTATTTCCTCATTATCCCCGCCGACCCAAATTACACTCTTATTACCTAAAAGGAATTGTGAAGTAAAGGGTGAGCATAAATAGCCCAGTAAAGGATATCATGACTTAAGATAATTAAATTATCAATAGCCTTCATCAGTAATAAATCAGAGATTTAGAACATATGGTAGATGATAAAACTTTTCAACCATAGTTACAGCGGAACAAGCAATCCATTAGAAGAGTCAAATAGACCATCAGATCTATTATCTTCTCCATGTTAAAAGTCCATCAATAATGTTTTATCCCTGTAACATTAATCAACAATTCCTGTCCACAATCATATGAATAACTCATAATCATAATTGTGATTCTAAATTCTTCTTCGCACCCAGGACGAAGATAATTTTCATCACCTATGTTCACCTTAAACATCAAAAATCATGGTTATACCAAATCACAATTCTTGCTCATAGTCATACTAATAAATTCATCTTTTCACTACGGCCAAAGATATTCATTAACAATTTATTCTTTGCACTACAGGTCAAAGACATACAACTGTATTTTAGAAGAGTCAAGTAGAGCATGATATCTACTATCTTTTACGAATTAAAAGTGTATAATCAATATTTTATCGCTGAGACTCAGCTTAATAAATAATCCACATCATCGAATCATCCCTACACTACGACCAAAGATATTCATGTAATCATCAATGGTCATGATTATACCGAATAATCCCTAGTTATAATCATACCAATAACTATCCATCAATGCACTACGGGCCAATGAGGACTTTTACCACATCATCTATAACATTACGGGTCATGATTATACCGAATGATCCCTGGTCATAATCATACCAATAAACAGTTCATCTATGCACATAAGCCAAAGATACTCATCAATCAATAGTTCATCTTTGCACGTAAGCTAAAGATATACAACCGTTAAACTAATAATCAACAAACCCATCTTTGCACGTAAGCCAAAGATATACAACTCAGAAAACTAATAATCAATACCATCTTTGCACGTAAGCCAAAGATATTCAACTGTAAAACTAATAATTAACAATCCATCTTTGCACATAAGCCAAAGATGACTTTCATCATAATATAAGCATGAGGATTTATGACAATGATATAAGCATTAATCAACGAAAAACAAGGATAAATATTAAAGAATTTAAATTTATCCAAATATTATCAATCACTTAATAAACTCATAATCTAATATTATTAATATTATTATAATATTTTAATCACTTATTAAACTTATAAACAATTTATTTCAATTGTTTACACTTTACCAAATAATGCATTAAATCATTCAAAAATGCCATACTCATAAGATTTCATCACCAATGATCAAATCCCTCATCAAAAATCTGCATATACCCTATATAGGATTTCCAAGAAATAAAATCATATTTTCCAATTTTGTTACTTCACATAACATATTTAATTCATTTACTCATAACTAGTTCATTTTCATGAAAAATACTAAATCAGTCCCAAAAATATTTCTTTTCTGGGATTTAACAGAATATAGTCTCATATTGAACATATATTTTTCTCAGAATTTTTTAAAATTCATTTACTATTTTTTATATGGCCAAAACTACCGAATATTTAAACATTTGTCATAAATTGTACTTTTTTCCAAAAATTCCGAAATTTACAGGGTATACTCATGTTATATACATGTACTCCCAATAAAAATTTCACCAATTTTGGAGTTAACCATAAGGAGTTATAAGGGTTTACCTTTAAAATAGTTTTTTCCCATAAAATCCATAACTCTTAATCTATACATCAAAAAATCGCCATCTTTGGACACAATATAGAAAACTCATCAAATTAACATTTTAAATTTTTCCAGAATTTTTGAGGGTCAGAAAAATTATGAAACTGCAAATGGATTTTCACCCGCCATGGGGTAATCCACGTAGACAAATCATTTCTACAATTTAATAAGGAATGAATACAAAGGATCATTCACCATGCATGCGGTAATCCACAAAGACAGGTTATTCCAACAGAATAATAAAGAATGGAATAACAGAAGAATTCACCATGCATATGATAGACCGCACAGACAGGTTATTCCCAACAAAATAATAACGAATGGAACCAGGTCATGCGTATTTCGCACAGACAGGATATTCCAACAGAATAATAAAGAATGGAACCAGGTCATGCGTAAACGCACAGACATGATATTCCGACAGAATAATAAAGAATGGAACCAGGTTATGCGTAAACGCACAGACAGGATATTCCGATAAAATAATAAAGAATGGAATAATAGAAGAATTTCACCATGTATGCGGTACTTCGCATAGACAGGTTATTCCAACAAAATAATAAAGAATGGAATAATAGAAGAATTTCACCATGAATACAGTAGTCCGCGTATACAGGTTATTTCAATAGAATAATAAGGAATGGAATAACAATAGCTCTCTTCATGAATACGAAAGAAATAATACCCCTTACCTTAGAAAAAACTAGATACTGGAATAGTGAGGTAGCAGACTTCTCTTCTTCTTTCTATCTATAATTTCTCTCTATAATAATTGCTCTATAGCTTTAGTGAATTGGTGTGAAATGAAGGAAGAATGAGCTTCTATTTATAGGAAAATATAGTTTCGATAATTACACGTTTTGGAGCTCGAAATATTACAGTATAATACCTTCAACTTTTCTTTCATTTTAAATTTAGTCCTGCAAGTATTATCAAAC
Organism: Panax ginseng; assembly: GCA_020205605.1. Lineage (NCBI taxonomy): Eukaryota > Viridiplantae > Streptophyta > Magnoliopsida > Apiales > Araliaceae > Panax > Panax ginseng. The sequence continues at coordinate 87,784,551 of CM035132.1, read as the reverse complement.
TTGAACCACCTCCCCTACTAGTAAATCATGTGAATTAATAGTTCATTCATCTGACTCAATAGTATTAATCATGTGAAAATACGAATTACAGTATACTACTTGCATCTATACCTCCATTTTTAACTTGCACCAATTCCCCTAATAGTACACGAATGTGAATCAATAGTACACACATGTGAACAAATGGTTATATGCATGTGAATTAATAGCAATTAATTGCTCATTTATCCGATTAATTACCCGATTTGGTCAATATAACCTCCAGACATCAATTATTATCGAAATAAATGTCGATTTCCACTAACACTAACAATCCCAACACCATGGAAATATTTTTCTCAAAAATTTCATTTTTAAAATTTCAAAGTTTGACTTTTTTCGAAAAAGTCAACTGATGACTTTTTTGACCAAAATGCCAACCCCGTCAAATTTTGTGTTTATAGTCTATTTCTACTAATTTTATCGTTCCGGACTCAATTATCACGTCCGCGTCTCCAAATTCAACTCCGAACTCAAATTTCATTTTTTAATAACATTCATTATTAATATTATAACGCACAATATTTAACAATCAGGTCGTTCCCCGGAAAGAGGGGGTTTTTCGATAAGGATTTCTCCTTTTTGGCACGTAATTAGGTGACCAAACCTCTCCTTGACAGAACTTCTAGAGATTGTCAATATTGCAAATAATAATATGAATAACTTTGCCGTCTCAATTATTGATTTAATAATATAACATATTATGCAGATGATACTGTGACAATAATTGAATCAATAATATGAGAGATATGATGAAGCAATTACTGTAACAATAATTGAGTATAAATGAGTGATTTCTCACGTAAGTATCAATAATCAATACTGTGTGCTACTATGCAATCACGCGTATTACTGTACTTTTACTACCAGTTATTTTATGACAACTTACTTACTTTAAAAAATTTTCAAATATGACCCTTAGCTTTACACTTTTATCAATTTAACTATTTACCAAAATAGAAAAATTGAATACTTTTATTTCATAAAATTTGGGATCTCACATATATTGTTGTTTTTACATATCCGATGAGCCCGAGTTTTATATACAGTGCGTTTATCGCTTATATATATATATATATATATATATATATATATATATATATATATATATATATATATATATAACTTCCTGTCATGTGTCCGGAGTTTACTTGAGGTCTTTTACTACTTTATTTATATTTCGTCCGCTTGGAGTTTACTTGGCATGGTTGATCGATTTACTTCTTTATTTAAATTTTGATCTCCCATGGAGGTGCTTCGTGGTGGTTGATCATATATATATATATATATATATAGTCCGGATCCATCTCGACTCCGCATTTTCTTAAAATGCGGACCTTTTTTTTTTTTTTAAAACAACTAAACTTTTTTTTAATATTTTATGGAATCGAATTTTTACATAATCAAGAAGTTGATGTGATTTGATACGTATAACAAAATAGGTATGTACATTGCATGCATCGTATATACATTTTTTGGTATAGGTATCCAAATCACGCCCAAAACATTATATTATGGTAAAATTTCAGCCCATAAAATATTAATTTTTTTAGTTATTTTAAAAAAAGCAAAAAAAAAAATTTGGGTCTGATTTTCTCCCATCCGGAGTTCTGACTGTTTCAATTATATATATATATATATATATATATATATATATATATATATATATATATATATATATATATATATATATATATATATATTTCTTTCAAAAACGAACTCAATTAACGTACCAAGAACGAACTTAAGTAAAAAAGCAGCGGAAACAAAAAAAACATGCGGGTCAAAAACGTGAGTTGGAAATGGGTCAAATTAAGAAGAAAAAAAACCCATTATTTCTTCAGATGCAACCATCCGCTCTCTCTCTAACTCTTCCCCCCTCTCTCTCTCTCAAAGCGAGCATGTTCCGAATCTAATCGAACCTGTTGCAAATTGGAAGGTAGAAATTCCTATAAAGAGAACCTGTTGTAAATCAGAAGGTAAAGATTCCTACTTAATTTTGTAATTTCTGTTTGATTTGAAAGAAATCTAGGGTTTGTTCTTTATGAGTTTTTCTCATACGGTTGTCTGTAGAGATTAGAGATTGTGTTATATCTTCCACAAATTGAATTATTTATTATTGGTCCAGCCTTCGAATTTTAGTGGGTTTCTTTAATTTGACTTTCAATTAGATGATTCCCAATTTTTTGTAATTTTTGATCGTTTTTCCCCTATGTTTGATTTCTTGTTGTTCTGTTGGGTGTACTAGTAATTTTTCTTTTTATTGCTTTGTCTGAACTCTTTTCTTGGTCATGTTGACATTTTTTCATGAAAGAAATTAATAATGGATATCCCTCCTTTTCTATCAAACTAGACAATAATAATACTAATAAATGTTATAGAAATAATCTTATATTGATTACTGTTTATACTAATAAACTCTATCCTGAAATGATGTTATTACATACAGCAAGATGACTTATTATTATTGTACTTATTCCACTTTTTTTTTGATTTTGGATTCAATTGATTTGATTACTGTTTAAGTTAGTCAAATTTATGATTCTAGGGTATTGATTTTTGAATAGATGACAAAAAATCTTTGATATTGAGCTGCCCGAAGACTACAATGATATGGGTAGTTTTTGAACTGGGTTAATGTTGTAGATTTTGATCAAATTGTAAATGTGGCTGTGTATTTTATGGGTTTTGTTTCATTTATTCTTCACATATGTATGATTGTTATTTGAGCTGTTATCTATCTAATAAACTGTTTTACTTTGATATGGGTGAAATGACAAAATAAGTAAGTACAAAAATGAATATTTAGGTTTGTTTTTTTGGTTCAAAGATGCATAAGTTATTTTATTTTTGTTTCTTTCTCCTGCCAAATGTTTGTATAAACGCTTGGATGAATTCATTGACTAGTTAAAGCTTCATATTATGCTCATAACAGTTTTGATGTAAGGATTTTTAGAAAATAAGCTAAGTGTAGTAGTGGTGGTTACTTTTATGATGAACAGGTCATATTGATTAATAAATGTAAGATCTTTCTAATGTGGTCATATTCATATGATGAACAGTTTCGTCTTTTCTATTCTTTCACCTGTAGGCATGCATATATATTGCAGAACTTGTAAGGACATGCCCTGTTTTACACTTGTAACAGTTTGTAGTAGAACTTGATGCATCAATACATCATGCGACCATATTGTTTCTTTCTTGATCCCAGATTTTAGTAGTATATTAATACTTTGTGACCATATCTTTATCTGAATGTTTTTCAGTTTTTTACAACCATACCTTTTGCTTGTGACCATAACTTTTTACAACCATATTTTTTGGACTGATGGGACACATGCAAATTTCTCCTTTGGATTTGTTATTATGAGATTTCACTATTTCTTCTTCCAATTTTTAATGCATTTTTGTTCTGATAAATAAGTTGTGCGATAATTCAATTCTTCCAGATTGCATGTGCCTTTGGGCTCTATATATGGTGTACGAGAGTCGATCCTGCACGATCCGTGAGTTTTGAAGTCCAAAAGTATCTCAATAATCCGCACCACAAAAGCATGACTGGCTCCAAGAATCTAAACTTGGTGGGGAATCAACGTCATCAATACATGATTCAAATGATGCAACGACTAGAGAGAAACATATGGATAAAGACATGTAGAGCATGGATACAACAGAAGATCATACTACTAAGATTGGTCTAGATGTTCATATCAAGGGAATCACTATGTAAATGTAGTTGTTTATTTTCTTATGGATTACACAACGGAATCACTATGTGATCAGTATTCACTCTTCTTTAAGGACCTGTTTTGATGCAAGGATTTTTAGAATCGCGGACATCTTGATTACTTTTATTGGCTACTCGCTGGACTTAGTGCAGTGGCATTGGTATTATACTTGCATTTTGCAAGATCTCACATTTATAATTGAGGACATAATGTTTGAGATTGCTGGAAGCCTAGAACCTGTAATTGATGCTACCACAAAATTCTTAAGAATGTACAAGATATGGATCCAACATTTTAGAAATGTTAAAATTTATTGTACTTCAGTGCACATCCTTATAATAACACTATTTTTTGAATTTCAGGTTTACAGGCTTCTAGCAGTGAGGTTCGTATGCTACTCTCAATTGTATTTCTTGACATAACAAACTTTTTTGGATAAATTCTTGACAATAAATTTTGAGCAAACAATAATTGTGAACTCTGGTTTAATCACGTGTTTATGTTAACTTTTAATCGCTTCACTTCTGCTTATTTTCTTAGATGGATCCTTGCAAGAACTTCCTCCATTGTTTTGGGGCCATTACTCCATTCCACTTGCAAGCATCCAGTCCAAAAAATTAAACCGGTGAAGTGATTCAACTGATTGAAAGTAAGCACACTCAAAAATGCAAACACATTAAAGTTCTCCAGATCTGATAGAAATGAATATGTTATAAGAAAATCTAATTACAGCTCAGAGGATTAGGGTCAACAAACAGTTATACAATGCTACATGAACTCAAGTACATATGTAGGAGATGGTATGCATCTAGCTGTCAGGAGTTGCTTAATCCCAACTCCAAGGGCACAAGAACATGATGCAAAACTATCACCACCAATTAGGTACTACTATCCATCTATAATACATGTATTGACAATTATTTTATTTGAATGTGACCTTCAAAACAATCCAATTTTCAAAAAGTATAACAATATGATAAATTTTGAAAATTTAGCATCAACCCGGACAATGAATTCTTATAATCAAGTAAAAATATCAATAAATTCACATTAACAGTCAAAAAAAATATAATAATCAATCAAGTTTGACATAATGAAAAAAAATATTATATATTAAAAAAATAAACTCACACAAAAATAATAACCTGGCCTAGGAGGATCAAGGCATATAGATGCATTCATTTGTTCATTTGAATATCAGATTAGGTTCATTCTCATGTCTGATTAGACAAAGCTTTGTTCTTATCCTAGTTGGGCATTTATACAAACATTTGGCAAGAGAATGAAACAAAAAGAAAATAACTTATGAATCTTTGAACCAAAAAAAAAAACCTAAATATTCATTTTTGTACTTGCTTATTTTGTCATTTCACCCATATCAAAGTAAAAGCAGTTTATTAGATAGATGATGTAATCAAATAACAATCATACATATGTGAAGAATAAATGAAATAAAACCCATAAAATACATGCCCCCATTTACAATTTGATCAAAATCTACAACACTAACTCAGCTCAAAAAGCGCCCATATCACTTGTAGTCTTGGGCAAATTAATTACCAAGATTTTTTTTATCATCTGTTCAAAAATCAATACCCTAGAATAATAAATTTGACCAACTTAAACATCAATCAAATCAATTGAACCCAAAATCAAAAAAAAAAGTGGAATAGGTACAATAATAATCAGTCATCTTGTTGTATGTAATAACATCATTTTAGGATAGAGGTTTTTGCTAGTTACTACGTTTTGATGATAATGCCCATCCCAGAAAAGGGGGATATCCATTATTTCTGTCATATGATATTTAAATATTATTTTAAATATAAGATTATTTCTATAACATTTATTAGTATTATTATTGTCTAGTTTGACAGAAAAGGGGATATCCATTATTAATTTCTTTCATGAGAAAATGTCAACATGACCAAGAAAAGAGTTCAGACAAAGGAATAAAAAGAAAAATTACTAGTACACCCAACAGAACAAGGAAAAATCAAACATAGGGGAAAAGGGATCAAAAATTACAAAAAAATGGGAATCATCTGATTGAAAGTCAAATTAAAGAAACCCACTAAAATTCGAAGGCTGGACCAATAATAAACAATTCAATTCGGGGAAGATACAAAAAAATCTCTAATCTCTACAGACAACCCGTATGAGGAAAACTCATAAAGAACAAACCCTAGATTTCTTTCAAATTAAACAGAAATTACAAAATTAAGTAGGAATCTTTACCTTCCGATTTGCAACAGGTTCTCTTTGTAGGAATTTTTACCTTCTAATTTGCAACAGGTTCGTTTTGATTCGGAACATGTTCGCTTTGAGAGAGAGAAGGGGGGGAAGAGTTAGAGAGAGAGCGGATGGTTGCATCTGAAGAAATAATGGGTTTTTTTCTTCTTAATTTGACCCATTTCCAACTCACGCTTTTTCAAGTGTTCTTTTGTTTCACGCTTTTTACTTAAGTTCGTTCTTGGTACGTTAGCTGAGTTCGTTTTAGTATATATATATATATATATAAAACTGATCAGGTCCGGACTCCCGGATGGGAGAAAATCCGGACCCAAATTTATTTATTTTTTGCTTTTTTTAAAACAACTAAAAAATTAATATTTTATGGAATCAAATTTTACTATAATATAATGTTTTTGGGCGTGATTTGATACCTATACCAAAAAAATGTATGTACAGCTTTGTGCAGCACTGTATATACCTATTTTGTTATACGTATCCAAATCACATCCAAAACATCGTATTATGTAAAAATTCCAGCCCATAAAATATTAAAAAATTTAGTTGTTTAAAAAAAAATCCATTTTTTTAAGAAAATGTGGAGTCCGATTGATCTGGACTATATATATATATATATATATATATATATATATATATATATATATATATATATATATATCTGAGATATGATCAACCACCACGAAGCACCTCCATGGGGGATCGAAAATTTAAATAAAGAAGTAAATGCGATCAACCGCCAAGTAAACTCTAAACGGGACAAAATATAAATAAAGCAAAAAAGGCCTCAAGTAAACTCCAGGCTGACGACAGAAAAGTATATATATATATATATATATATATATATAGCTGACATTTAAAAGTATATATATATATATATATATATATATATATATATATATATATATATAAAGAAACGCACTTTTATATATAAAACTCAAGCTCATCGAATATGTCCGACAACAATATATATTTAAATATATATAAAAGCAATAAACACTACGGATGTAAAATATAGGCTCATCGGATATGTCCGACAACAATATATGTGAGATCCCAAATTTTATGAAATAAAAGGATTCAATTTTTCTATTTTGGTAAATAGTTAAATTGATAAAAGTGTAAAGTTAAGGGTCATATTTGAAAATTTTTCAAAGTAAGTAAGTTGTCATAAAATGACTGGTAGTAAAAGTACAGTAATACGCGTGGTTGCATAGTAGCACACAGTATTGATTATTGATACTTACGTGAGAAGTCACTTAGTTATACTCAATTATTGTTACAGTAATTGCTTCATCATATCTCTCATATTATTGATTCAATTATTGTCACAGTATCATCTGCATAATATGTTATATTATTAAATCAATAATTGAGACGACAAAGTTATTCATATTATTATTTACAATATTGACAATCTCTAGAAGTTCTGTCAAGGAGAGGTTTGGTCACCTAATTACGCGCCAATAATGAGAAATCCTTATCGAAAAACCTCCTCTTTCCTGGGAACGACCTGGTTGTTAAATATTGTGCGTTATAATATTAATGATGAATGTTATTAAAAAATCAAATTTGAGTTCGGAGTTGAATTTGGAGACGCGGACGTGATAATTGAGTCCGGAACGATAAAATTAGTAGAAATAGACTATAAACACAAAATTTCTTCTTAATTTGACCCATTTCCAACTCACATTTTTGACCCGGGGGTTTTTTTTGTTTCTGCGACTTTTTTACTTAAGTGTTTTCTTGGTACGTTAATGAGTTCGTTTTTGAAAGGAACAGTATATATATATATATATATATATATATATATATATATATATATATATATATAAATATACATGCCTTTTTTATATATATAATTGCTTTACATTTTTCATATAAATCATGCATCATATGAGCCTAGGAATCATGTGATCACAGATTCACTCATCAATCTAGATTCGATTCCGTGATGGACATTTTCAAATTGTAAGCTTTGTACATTATTTACAAAGGTCTAAATTTCCTTGGATGGTCATTATGCCCATGAGGAGTTCTACATCATTGCTTATTATTTTCTCGAAGATGCCTCGCATCTCGAAAACAAAAGCAAACAAGCCGAACATTTAATAATAAAATGGAAGTATGAAAACGTCTCAATTCCTATTGAGCACAAGGTTTGAAAAACCTCTTTTATAAACCATCATTTGCTATATCTTGCTTAAAACTAAATTTTTGTATAAATTCAAACCCTTTGTATATAGGTGCGAACGAAGCCTCGCACTACTTCCAAATAATTGCACATTGATCCACACACACACACACACATTCATATAATAGTTTCTTGAAAAGTAGCGGTCACCGTGGCAACACGGATGTCGGGGGGTGCCTAACACCTTCCATCTGCATAATCAAGCCCCTAACTCAAATGAATCTCTTGCTTTCACGTAGACTGCTTAGCGTTGTCACATCATCGGGTCAATGTGCAAACCTTTTCTACCGATTCAATATTGGTGCAACCAATTAAAAAACAATCAACTGCGACTCTTAACAATCCATCGTCGACATTACACATATCGGACCTTTTTCACTTGTTTTTTCAAATAAATCTCACCTAACATAAGAACACCAAAGAACAAGTAATGAAAAATCCTGACGTCGACAGGTGGCGACTCTGCTGGGGACACCAGTAAGAGGTCTTAAGCCGCTATTACAAGCTTTTCAAAACTGTTATATGCTTGTGTGTGAATGTTGCATTTACAATTATGATGAATGTGTATGAATGCATTTTACTTACTGCACTGCAAAATATCTATCTGTGATATTAGTGCTTCACACATGTCATCATTTTCATAAACGGTGAGACACGTTGTATACAAATGTATGTTGTGTGGTTCCTCCACCAAGAGGCTATCCTGTCGGTGTTTGATTACTAGACTCGTAAGGAGACTAATTCCAACGAGGCTCAGGAAAGGCACCACCCAAATTCGCTATAGTTGAAGGACTGGATTGACTTCCCATCAAGTAGATTGTGATGATCTGGGATCCTTCATGCCAAAAAGCCGTGAGAGTAACCCTAAGATAGGCCAACCTCTGATAAACCAAACGCGGAGGAAAGTCTCTTCATGTTTTCCATTTTCAATTACTTGTAAAAGCATTTACTTGTAATTTTATTCCATGTCCATCTTTATGTAATGGAAAATATGAAGAATATTTGTGTATACATGACATGTTATCAAATAACACCCATTTTTGCAGGACAGTATTCCTAAAATGGGCTTATTATAATAGCATTTACATTATCCCTAAGACTAAACTACGTATGTCTTTTGTAGGGAAACAATTGGGCCTATTACCTGCTCAAAATCCAAAAAGGCCACGGGCCTACAGTCAATCATGTCTTCTTCTGACCAGTCTAATGTCGTTTCTCGAGAAGAATTTGACAGGTTAAGTAAACAAATTATAGATTTTGTTGTTCTGCTAAAAGAATTGCATCAATCTACTCAGGGTACAAAGATACCTACACATACAGAAACCTCTACACAAGGAGGGACATAAGGTTTGGATAAAACAAATCCAGAACCTCAGTTGGATACGACCAACAAAGACCTTGAAAGCACCCATCTCAAAGGAGATCCAGACACCGGTTATATCAGGAAGAAGGTCCTTCAAATGGAGGAAACTATCCGTGCTCTAAAAGGGATTGGAACACATGGAAGTGTTTCATATGCTAACCTTTGCATATTCCCTGGTGTTCATTATCTAGAGAAATTCAAAACCCCTGACTTTGAAAAATATGATGGGTTAGGGGATCCCTATACACATTTAAAAGTGTTCATTGGAGAACTTGGATCTTATGTGGAAAATGAGAAGCTCAGAATGCAGCTGTTCCAGAAGAGTCTGACTAGAGAAGCCCGTTCATGGTATACCAGATTAGACAACTCAAAGATCCATAGCTAGGAATAGCTAGCTCACGCCTTCCTCACTCAACACAGTTTTTAATCTCAGATGGCTCCTGACCGATACCAGATTACCAAGGTCAAGAAACAGTCCAACGAGTCTTTCAGAGAGTATGCTCAAAGGTGGAGGCGCCTTGCTGCTCAAGTTATTCCTTCCATGACAGATGCAAAAATGGTCATGACTTTCATAGACATACAGGAAGCTCCTTTCTATGAAAGAGTCTTAGCTGATATTGGCAAACCATTCTCTGAAATGATCAAGCACGGAGAGATGGCTGAGATGGGGTTGAAGTCAGGAAAGATTCAAGACCTAGCCGCTTCTTAAAGCAGATTCTTGAGCACATCCAGATTCGGAACTTATAGAAACAACTTGAGGGTCCATAAAAAGAAAGAGGAGGATGTTTCCTTGATACTACAAGGTCAAAAAGGCAGTCAAAATATGCCTATACAGAGGAGAAACTACTCCCCTTTCCAAGCATAGTCTTCAAACCCTCCATTGCCTAAAGGTGGAGATGCAAAGTGCCCTCAAACGTTCACACCCTTAGGGGACACTCTCGAGAATATTCTTGCTCTTCTGACTACTCAGAAGAAAATCACACATCTTCTTCCACTAGCCAACCCTAATGGGAGGGGTTTCAATGTTACTCAGAAGTGTGCTTATCATGCCGGAGCACCTGGACATGATACTCAAGATTGTTGGGCCTTAAAACACAAGATCCAAGATTAATAGACAACGGTGAGATCGTGGTCACCAAACCAGATCAACCTCATGTGCAAGACAACCCTCTTCCTCAACACAAAGAAGAAGAGGTCAACATGATTAGTTGGAGCGCTAGACAGAGTTCCGGTTTTAACGGTGAATCATCCCAGACCATCAAAGACGGTGTTAACAGATGGGATTACGTAAAGTTCCAATTTGTTGTGGAACGAAAGATGAAAGCTCTTTGTAATCAAATTGAACAATTAGCAGAACTAGTGACCCATCAGCATCAAGTCACACGTCAGTTAATCAGCCAGGAGCATGCCTATCTCCTTCCTTTTGGTATGAATGCTCCACCATCACCCTCAGAAAGAGAAGCTATGGAGGATAAGGTTGCAAAGAGAGCAAATGCTAAAGCCCGTCAGGATTTTGCCAATCAAAGGGAATTTACATACCTGGGCCAACCTATGGAGGAGATATTTCAGATGCTAATCAATGAAGGAAGAATTACCTCCCTTCTACCTCCAATTAATCCCCATTCAAGACGGTTCAACTCCGATGGAGTTTGTCGATATCATTCACATTCTCGTGGTCACAACACATAAGAATGCTGGGCACTCCGCCACCTTATTTAGAATCTAATTGATAGCGGTGTCTTGCAATTGGCAGATGATGACATTGTACTACTTGAGAGTGGGAATAGATATCCTACCAAATGGAAAGGATTAGTAGCAGTCATATTCGCCGAGGCTGATGATACTGTCAAAGCATTTCCCATACAAGCAATTCAACTCAAAGGAGTTGACAATCCTTTGAAAGTGGCTGCACCAGAGCCAATTTCTTTACCTTTCAGACCTTAGTATCCCATTGTCAGCTTACACAAAGTCCCATGGAATTATGGAAAAGTTGAAGGATCCACGTCTCATACTGCTGCTATAGCGAAGGAAAATCCATTGTATCTTCCTCAGAGGGTGATGAAGCCGGCTATAAAAGAAAAGGGGGAAAATTTCCATGGAGAAGATTGAAAAATTCCTCCGCACTATGGGCCATAATGAAGCCAAGGTGGTTCTAAGCTTAAGAGAAGCTCCACATTAGATCTCAATACTGGACTTGGTTTTCTCTTCCGAAGATCACAGGATGATTTTATTAAAGGTTTTGGAAGAAGCCTACTTGCCAAAATTAGTGGATGCGGAAAAATTTCAACATCTGGTTGATCACATTTTCAACAATAATGTGATATCCTTCACTAATGACGACATACCTCCCGAAGGGACCGATCATTGTAATCCATTACACATTGTAGTTTTATCCTCCGGGTATATGTTAGCTGGAGTTTTGAAAGATGGAGGTTCGTCTCTGAATATCTGTCTTTATGCCACATTGGTGAAGATGAACGTCAATCTCAAAAGGATCCGAAGTAGCCATACGGTTATCAAAGCTTTTGATGGATCCCGATGAAATTATGTCGGAGAGATTGAGCTGCCAATTGAGATTAGTCCAAATACATTCAATGTATCCTTCCACGTCCTCAAGATAGATTCAGGATTCAACCTGCTATTGGGGAGACCATGGATCCACATGGTTTGAGCTGTTCCTTCTACACTACATCAATAACTCAAATACATTGTCAACAATAACCTAGTCACTATCAACGCTGAGCCGGAATGTCCTAAAAAAAGAGATCTACCAATCATCAGCTTCAACTCATAAGTTAAGCCGGCCAATTTTCATACTTTGGAAGTGAGTAACACACAATACCATCCTATTGGAGGGTCACTTCCCGTACCCAAGATTTCTGCCAAGGTTATGTTAGCCACTCAAGAAATGATGTCATTGGGTAATCAGCCTGGATAAGGGCTTGGTAAAGATAAGCAGGGTATTAAGCACCCTATTCAAGTGTCCAGTCAAACCAGGACAACCGGACTAGGCTATTCTGCCAGTTCCAGTTACAGGAATCCTCATAAGCATAAGCAGGTTCCTCAAGCTTTCGCCACACGACGATTTTCTCCATCTGCACCTCATGAACGGATACAGTCTCTGGTAAAGGTGCCAACCCATGTTATGGCTATGTTGTTTCCCAAACCAGTACCATTCAAAGAGAAAGAGGTCCTTATTCCTGATCCTGAAGTGGAAGAAAAGGAGCGAAAACGTAAACATGACATCGCCTTGATTATGTCAGGCATATGCATCATTGTCCATGATGAACATACAAACAGATATACCCCAGACAATGATTGCCCAGATGTTATGGTCATCATTCGAGAGAAGGAGGACGATGACAGCCCCTCCATCACTGCAGTTCATCATGACTATGACCTCGACAATTTGAGCAAGGCCCACGATTTCATTACGAGGTAAATCGCGTAAAAATCCCTCCGCCTCAGTAGATAGTTTTAATTTCTTACTTTTCTATACAGTATTAGCATTTATTTTATTAGTACATGCTAACGCTTGTGTATGATTAAACAGTTTCATATATTTAGTGAAAGCATATTTTGTTTCAGGACTATGAATTTAGATGTGCTTGTACTTGCTGATGAGGTGCCTTTTCTCCACGAGGACTGTAACTTTGATGCAATGTTAAACTGATAAAATATAATAGACAACAAGTTTAACTGCAACGGAACAAGCAATCCATTAGAAGAGACAAGTAGAGCATAAAATCTACTATCTTCTATGATTTAAAAAGTTTTTCATCAACTTTATCGCTGAGACTCAGCTTCACTACGGGCCAAGGATATTCATTAAATCATCAATGGTCATGACTATATCGAATAATCCCTGGTCATAATCATACCAAAAACTGTCCATCAATGCACTACAAAGCTATCGAGGACTTTTACCACATCATTTATAACATTACGGTGTCATGATTATACCGAATAATCCCTGGTCATAATCATACCAAGTCCATCTATGCACGTAAGCCAAAGATGACTTTCATCACAATATAAGAATGAGGATGATGACAATGACATAATAATTCAATAAAACAAGTTCATGGATAAATTTTAAAGATTTATAAATTAATTTATCCAGGAACCAATAACATCCAAATTGTCAACATGATACTGCTTTGTAGAGTAAAATTCAAGAATGCTCAGAATAATATTTCCATGAAAAGATACTGAATGAAGCGCAAATATCAAGGATATTATACTAATTTCATGGAGTATAGAAGCCAAAGCTTTAACCAACTGAGTATAATAGAATAAATGAAACTGCAAATGGATTTATACCCGCCATGCGGTAATCCACGTAGACAGATCATTTTCACAATTTAATAAGGAATGAATATGAAGGATCATTCACCATGCATGTGGTAATCCACATAGACAGGTTATTCCAACAGAATAATAGAAGAATTCACCAGGCATGCAATAGACCGCACAAACAGGTTATTCCAATAGAATAATAAAGAAGGGAACCAGGTCATGCGTAATCCGCACAGATAGGATATTCCAACAGAATAATAAAGAACGGAATCAGGTCATGCGTAATTCGCACAGACAGGATATTCCAACTGAATAATAAAGAATGGAATAACAACAGAATTCACCATGCATTTGATTGACCTTGACCAAACCACTTCTTTCAATCTTGGAACCTTAGAAAGCCCTAAGCTAATCCAGATTGGTTCAAACATCACCCTAAACCAACGGAATGACATGGTTGCGCTACTAATCCAATTCCAGGATGTGTTTGCATGGTTTCACGAAGACATGGTGGGTTTGTCCACTGACATTGTTCTTCATCGCCTTCCCATTAAAGAGGGATTTAAGCCCATCTGGCAGAAACTCAGGCGATTAAAACCTCAGTGGAGTTTAAAGGTTAAAGAGGAAATTATGAAACAATTTCAATTTGGCATTATAATGGTGTCTACATATATGGAGTGGATATCCAACTTGTTCCTGTACCTAAACCAGGAGGAAAGGTGCGACTTTGTGTGGATTACCGGGATCTGAACAAAGCTTTCCTTAAAGATAGCTTTCCCGTGCCTTTTATCCACATTCTCATTGACAATACTGCTCAATACCGCATGTAATCCTTTGCTGATTGCTTTGCGAGGTACCATCAAATTATGGTCGCTGAGGAGGATCGTGAGAAAACTGCTTTCATCACGCCTTGGGGAACATTCTGCTACAGACGGTTGTCATTTAGCCTCATCAATGCCGGGGCAACCTACCAGCGAGCTATGATGGCTCTTTTCCACAATTTAATGCATAAAGAGATAGAGATCTATGTGGATGACATCATTGTCAAGTCCCGAAGGGATGAAGACTACTTAGACCATCTCAAAAAGTTTTTCAACAGGTTGCGTAAGTACAACTTGAAGTTGAATCCAGCCAAGTGCGCCTTTGTTGTCAAATCAGGCAAGTTGCTAGGTTTTCTAGTCAGCCACAAAGGAATTGAGCTAGATCCCACCAAAATCCAGCCCATCAAGGAAATGGCCATTCCTCAGATAAAGAAGGAAATACGGGGATTTTTGGGAAGAATCAACTTCATTAGCAGGTTTATTTCTCAACTCACAGCAACCTGTGAGCCCATCTTCAAATTGATAAGGAAGAACTCCTCCATGAAATGGAACGATGAGTGTCAGAAATCCTTCCTTACAATCAAAGAGCAGCTGGTTAATGCTCCTGTTTTGGTACCACTGAGGCATGATGTTCCTCTATTCGTGTACCTGTCCATTAATGACAATGCCATGGGCTGTATGTTGGGGCAAAAAGACGATAGAGGCCAAGAATGAGCTATCTATTACCTTAGCAAAAGATTCAGCAGCACTGAACACAAGTACACTCTGATTGAGAAGACTTGTTGTGCTTTAGCATGGGCTTCCATGAGGTTACAACATTACCTCCATGGTCACACAACCCATCTCATATCCCGCGTGGATCCTCTCAAGTACGTGTTCAATGAAGTTCTCAGGAATTGTCGGTATCATCAAAATGGCGCTTGATCCTACATCAATTTGATATCGTATACGTGACGCAAAAGTCTATCAAAGGTTAAAGAATTGCGGATCAACTGGCCGCCGCACCTGTAGGGATTACAAACCCTTGGAAACATATTTCCCCGATAAAGGGGTAATGATAGTTCAACAACACCATCAGTACGATGCATGCCACACATGGAAAATGTATTTTGATTGAGCTGTTAACACAGAAGGCTCTGGAGCTGGAGCAGTTTTAGTATCCGGTACGGGGGAGCAGTATCCCGTTGCCATCAAATTATAGTTTGTCAACACCAACAACACAGCTGAGTATGAAGGCTGTATCATGAGCTAAAATTTTCCTGTTCAATGGGCATCAGGCGGTTAACTATCTTTGGGGATTCTGAATTGGTAATCAAATAATCCACAGGAATCTATCAAACCAAAGAACTACATTTGCTGCCTTAACATCGGTAAGTTTTACAGATGGCTTTGGAGTTCGAAGAAATCTCCTTTCTACACATTCCTCGTAATTGGAATGATTTTGTGGATGCACTAGCAACGTTGGCCTCCTTAATTCACATACCTGACAAGGAAAACATACCAAACATCATATTTGCCCTGTAAAAGGCCCCAATCTATAGGAACTATGTTGGAGAAGTATCGGATGAGCTACCTCCTATCCAAAACCCTTGGTATCAACATATCAAGGAGTATCTGTGAGATGGATCTACACCCGTTGAGGCGAGCCTGACTGAAAAGAGGCGAATCCATCGACTTTCTATTAAATTCTACATGAGCGGAGATGCACTCTACAAAAGAGATGAAGGACTAGGTCTCCTCAGATGTCTGGATAAAGACCAAGCTCAAAGGCTCATGGATGAGATCCATGGTGGAGTATGTGGCCATGAGAGGACCCCTACTTGTTAAGAAAATCCTGAGAACAGGGCATTATTGGCTTACGCTCAAAGCTGACTGTGATGATCACGTTAAGAGGTGCTATCAATGCCAAATTCATGTGAATGATATCCACGCCCCTCCAAGGGAACTCCACAATATGAGTTCGCCATGGCCCTTCTCAATATGGGGAATGTACGTGATCGGGCCCATCGATCCCAAAGCCAATAATGGACATCGATTCATATTCACCATGATTGACTACTTTACCAAATGGGTAGAAGCAGCCTCCTTCCCCAGGGTTACCAAAGAAGTTATCATTGCCTTCATCAGAAATAATATTGTCTGTCGATATGGACAACCAGAGGTCATTGTGTCAGACAATGCTAAGAACCTCAACAACAAAATGATGGAGGAGTTATGTATCCATATCAAACATCTTAACTCCGTCATCTACCTTCCAAAGATGAATGGTCATATTGAAGCGACTAATAAAAACATCAAGAAGATTATGCAGAAAATGTCCGCCAATCACAAAGGATGGCCTAACCTCTTGCCTCTGACTTTATTAGCCTACAGAACTTCAATGCATACTTCCACTGGGGCAACCCCCTACTCATTAGCCTATGGGATGGAAGCAGTGTTCCCCATAGAGGTGGAAATGGAATCTCTCAGAGTGTTGATGGATGCTCAACTGGATGAAGACCAATAGGTATAAGACAGGTATCTCCAATTGTCTCTAATAGATGAAAGGCGAACCACGACTATCTTCCATGGTCAGTTATACCAGCAAAGGATCGAACAATCCTACAATAGAAAAGTCCGGCTATGGAAGTTCAAACAACATGACTTGGTTTTGAAGAAGATTATTGACAACCAAGATCAATCCAAGGGAAAATTTGCTCCTAACTGGGAAGGCTCGTTTTTTGTCAAGGAAGTATTGACAGGAGGCGCTCTCAGACTATAGGAAATGGATGGTGATGAATTTCCACAACTTATCAACTCGGACACCGTGAAACACTATTATATCTAAAGTTACCATCAAGCAAACATCCTGGTTTTTGGATCATCAAATCACCAGTCATTCAGGTTTCTAACCCTTTCTACATACTCTTCTGCCCCTCTGGGAAACATACACTTCAGACCAGCAGCATGGTTTCACCTAATTTCAAACCTTCCATACAATTTTGGTTATCCTGAAGACGGGATTGAACCTTTCATTCATGCAGTTTATCCTAAAGACGGGATTAAACTTTTCTACGCCTGCAGTTTGTCTTGAAGACGGGATCAAACTTTTTCTACACCTGCAGTTTGTCCCCATCATGGGATCAAACTTTCTTCTCCCCGCAGTATAGCCTGTATATGGGATTTATACTTCTCTTCGGCTACAATTCATCCTGAGGGGCGAACTACATCGACCTGATTTCCGTGATACATGGGAGTACGTAGGCAACCATATTCTATATGGCCCGGTCGCAATGAACAAAAACACAAAAACATTTCTGCCCTTTCTCTACAAAAACACTTCTACACCCTTCTTCATCAATAAAGCTTCTACACCCATCTGTCTTTCACATTCATCGTTGAACCTCTTACACCAGGTTCGAACTACGCAGACTTGATCTCCTCTTCAATTGGAGTACGTAGGTAGCCATTTATGGTTCGGTCTAACCCCCTACCAGAACAAAAATACTTATCACACGGTACTGGGATCAAAACTTCAATCCACCACATTTCATCGGCTTCAGACCAAAGGGATGGAATTACCCAACCTCTCTTCACAAATAGGAGATTCGGTGACCATCTAAGTTGTGATTGTGCCTCAAAGAGCAACACCAATCCATAAGAGATGGAATTAACTAGGCTTCTCACAAATAGAAGTATTGGTGACCATCTGTGGTGCGGTCAATCTTAGAAAAAAAGCTACACTCCTCTCCATATTTCCATATAGAAACCAGTCCTAAGACACCAAAGATGGTAGGGATACATACAGATCAATGATCCATTCTGAGAGATCTTGCGATGGCTCAATGTCCACATATCAAGGACGAGTTCAGAATGCATCAAGATCAAAAGCCCTGAAGAAGCAGACAAATATCAAGCAAGTATCAAGGCACTACTGAAAGGGAAATAAATCAAAATATATTTCCCTGCCATATATAATACTGTTTGATATATACAATATGTATTATACATGACAAAATGGCTAACCTAGTCTGTGCAGGAAAATACAAAGCTATCTACGGATCTGTGTGTATGCGGACTATCAGATCTAACATAGCATCCCTCTCTGAAGAAGGAGGTAATGTTGTAAGCTTCTGCCCAATGGTATCTACACAAGCTAGCATATCCGAGGCTAACTGTATGGTGGCATGATGCTCATCAATATATGCACTCATATCGGCAAGGATGCCAATCGTATGGGATCTCACTGAAGTACTATTTGCGACGGCCACATCCCGGGCAGATAGGGCAGCATCCCGCTCCACAATCAATGCATCTCTAGCTGATCTAGCCTCGTCTCTCTCTAATAGAGCTGTGTCTCTCCCATCAAGAGCTATCAACATCGAGTCCCTAGCCTGATCTCTCTCATAAGTCATCAGATGTAGACTCTGCTCCAAATACTGTGCTGAATGTTGAATGACAGTAGCACTAGTAGTGGGAGAATCCATCACAAATGCTGGAAACCCAGTAGTGAAATCCTCCTCGATGGGAATATCATCCTCCTTCATAGGCTCCTAATCATCGGAATCAGTCCCCTGCACTGTGGATACTACCGCAGCCGATGTAGTCTCTGTCTCCATCTATACGGAATACTCTGCAGAATAACCCAGATGGCTGATAGAAAACTCAAATAGTTCTCGATGATCCCAACAGGCATACAACATGGATCTGTCCTCTGCTGATAAATGCCGAGAAGTGAAGTGTTGACTCGTTGCCCCCTTAAAAGGATAAAAATCCTGCAACTGGTCAAACTAACACATCACGGCCAGCGGGTGGTAAGTGATCATACCTCTTAAGCCAGCCAGAGGAAGATAATCCATGCCTGGAGCATGAGTAATGAAGTTGTAGGGTGAGCTAAGCCCTGTACACGGCAATATAGCGAATGGATCTTTGATCCTTGCCAGGAAAGTTGACCAAGATGCAGCATCTGTACACTCCGCAGGTTGAAAGGAGTACGACATGGCTATATCATGGGTGAAACAATATCCATGCCGTCTGAAAGTGCCAATCGGTCTCAAGTTTGACATAAACCACACGTACAGCATGACCGAGCTGCCTATAAACACTCCTACCAGATAAGTGCAGCAGTATATAGCTGACCTCAGAGTCTCTGCTATGATCATTGGTATAATGGTACGACCCTCCTTGAGAGCTCTCACTACCATAATGATGCCAATGTCCAACTCATCCATGTATCGTGGCATGTAGACATACGATAGTACGCACAATAGCAGTACATCTACTCTGGCCAGCACCAATGATCCTCCGGTGTGGTGAAATCCCCGGAATGTCGTGCATAACTATCTTCAGAGCCAAATTTGTCAAACAGAAAATGCTAGAATATAACGTGGCCAGATGTGATCTCATCCTGCCCCACTCTATGCCTCAAACTAGTGAGGGTTATGAACTATCTACTCATGTCTCCAGTAGCCATATGCACGCAAGGTCTGTCGAGTGGTAGCATCGTCAAATGTGCATACTCC